>OZ012736.1:487401020-487928520 GCA_963859935.3 Lathyrus sativus
ACTGGTCTATATAGAGTATGATGAAAAGTATTAACGCAGGGTTTCACATGTTTGATTCTGCAATATTTTAGACATCTCAAAAGTGCATTCAGATTTTATCTGGTTTATCATTAATGAAGTGAATTGTGGTGGATTAGGAAGGTTTAAACATACTGGTATCGAATATGGCATGAAAGATATCTTTTCCTAACCTCTAAGAGACTCTTAGAATTGATAAAAATGCCCTCTAGATTCTGGAATCCGGAGCTTCAAAAACACACTCTGGATTCTAGAATCCGAACAACTCCTATAACACAGCTCTCCTCTTTCCCTCACTTTCTTTTCTCTCTTAAGTTTACAATTTTTGGATTCTACAATCCGAACCACTCGGTTTAAATTTGGATTCTCTATAATTCAAACGGGCAAAAAAACCTTTTATTAACATTAGCCGTGAGTAAATGCGGCCTTAGTGACATTTAGTAACCGTGAAGGAACCTTGTCAAATTTATTATAAAGGCCATGTAAATGTTGGACCATGATCCACTGCAATTAAAAATTGGTGCAGTCACTGCAGTAAATGGTTCTCCAACTATTGAATCTGCTATCCATCCATTCTTCACCATAAGATAGTTTTGGTGATAGTTTTGTGTTGTCCTAAAAGATGTTTAAAAAGCACTTCTAGAGAGAGATCTTAAGTTGGAGTATAAACTCATAAACTCATTATGCATTGAAAAGCAACACTATTGAAGATATTGATAGTAATGTTGCAACTCCGACAGATTGGGTCAGAAACTGGTCTCTGTAGTGTATGATGAAAAGTATTAATGTGATGGGTTTCACATGTTTGAATATGCTTTCCATCTATTCTTCTCCATAAGATAGTTTTGTGTTGTCATTCAAGAAGCACTTGTAGAGAGAGATCTTAAGAGGTGACTGATAGAATAAGGTTACTGCTGGTAACCTATTTATGCAAATACTGACTTGTTAAACAAGTAGAAAGAAGAAAGTAGAATCCGAATTTAAACAAGATGTTTTGAGTTGTAGAATCTGACAATTGTCGACTTAAAGAAAAAATTGTGTTATTGAAGTTGTTCAAATTCTAAAATCTGAAATATGTATTTTAGTGCCCAAGTTCTAAAAAATTTAAAAGACATTTTTGTCATTTCTAATTTTTTTTGAGATTATAGAGTAAGAAAATAAATCTCCAAAGTGAGCCAATTTTAAGAGAGATAACAGCACCTTCATTTCATACAAGGTAAACTTGTTTCATTTCGTACAGGGAAGACTTGTTTGTAGATAAGATATTAATTTCAGATATGGGAAATTTTTTTTTAAATTAACCACTATTTTCAACAAAAATACTAAATAAAATAAAATTTTCAAATAATTTTTAAATTGGCCATATTTTTACGTGCAGTCGCCAAATGATTTGGCTGAATCGTTTGACCCAACATGAAATTGCCAACCCATTTGGCGAATCTGGCCAAAAAATAAATTTTTTTCAACAGATTCGCCAGCTCATTTGGTGAGTCAACAGTATTTGTTTTTTTTTTGTTTGTTTGTTTGTAATTTTGTTTTGGTTTATAGTTTTAGTTTTATAAAATAATAAAAATTAGTTTAAAATAAATTATATTGGTTTAAAACATAATAAATAAAATAATAAATATAAAATAATAAAAATGATATATTTGTTTAATTTTTAAAACATAATAAAATAATAAAAATGATATATTTGTTTAATTTTTAAAACATAATAAATATATAATTAGTATATAATTTTAAAACATAATAAATATAAATAGATTTAAATTTTAAAACATAATAAATATATAATTAACATATAATTTTAATACATAATAAATATGTTAAATATATAAATAGATTTAAATTTTAATACATAATTAACATGTTAAATATATAACTACTATATAAGTTAAAACATAATAAATATATAATTGTAGGTCACCTTTGAATTTTGATATTTTTAAATCCTACGTTGTTAAATTTTGGTATTTGTTGGAAAAAAGTATATAAATTTTGTAAGGGTATTTAAGGCATATCATATGGCGTCCGTACTATTTTATTTTTCTATAAATATGACTGCACATGCATATACTTTTTCACAACAATTTATACCAAAAGACTAAGGTCTTAATAATTTTGAGTGGAGTATAGAATGTATGCATTTCTAAATCAACGTTCTTTGTCGTCGTCGTCATCATCGAAAAAACCGCTTTCAACATTTCCTCTAATGAAAAGAAATGTCCTAGTTTATTTTTCAGCAACAAAACCTCAGATGAAGGTTCTCCTGTGGAATATGCAGAAGTTTGAGCATTTGCATAGGAAACTGAACCGCTGGCTAGAGGGAGATATTGCTGCAGGTGAGAAGATTAGGAAAATTGAGAGGTTGGTCGATGAGGCAGGGAGAAACGGAGTTACTCGTGAATGGAGAAAAGTGGAAAATGATGCTGGTGTCCTTGTGATGATGTTAACACCAAAGAAGATAACGTTGATGGTTGTGATATCGTAGACACCTTGATGCTTTGTTCTGTTTTATGTCGTTTTGTTGTTATTTTCGGAATGTTGTTGTGATATTAAGTTATGTTTGTTTAATTTATGTTGTTTGCTAATTGTAATCGGTTAAGTATGCTTTAAATGGAATGAAATTTGCTATTGATTTAAAGGGACACAGTTACATATGACACTATGATCTTGTACTTGATCCTACGTTAGGACATTTTGTACGATTGTGTCCTAGTTGCCGACACGAACTACATAATCTTACCATCTTGTTTGCGGTATCCGTCTCCATTCGAATGCGCTTGCTGTAACACCCTCCAAAATAAACAATTAAATCATTTAGGCACTTAATAAAATTCTATCAGAGTATAATTATAACATGGTATAAAAGAGGCGCATCACATTATCATCGAAACGAAACATAAATAATACCTGCTCATAAAGATATGTAACAAAAGGGGTAAATCTCAACTAAAAACAAAGCATAGCGCTTAAAACCCACGTATCAACATTTAGAATAAAGCGGAAACATATAAACATTGGAATAACTTCATTGACATAAGCGTCATATACATCATTCAGATTAATTCAATTCATCGGTTAAGTTTACAAAACATTCAGCAGCAGATACATAGACAGATGTATCACAAAAGAATCAAAACAATTCCTAACTACCTAGTGTTACATATCAGAGCCATCTGACCAAAAGAAATGAAGACTCGCTTCACAAAAGACCTCCAGCATCCTACTCTGCAATGCCTCATAAAGCATTATGAAACAGCAGAAGGGTGAGAAACATTATCATAACAAACAATGCATAAAATTATATATATCATAAATTTTCTTCGAGTTTGGCGTTGGGAACTTAGAGAAATCCCTACACTTGTCGGGGTTTGCCTCGATTCCCCGCTCCGTCAAATGGAAGCCGAGGAATTTGCTTGCTCGGACACCGAAGGTGCATTTTCCCGGGTTGAATCTCATTCTGCATCTCCTCGTCGTTTCGAAGACTTTTTTGAGATGAGCAGTGTGGTCGGTCTCTTCTTGTGATTTTACTATCATGTCTTCCATGTAGACCTCGAGCATGTCCCCGATTTCGTCTCGAAAGACTTTGTTCATCATCCGTTGGTAAGTCGCGTCGGCGTTTTTCAAGCTAAAGAGCATTACATTGTAGTAGTAATTGTCCGACTCGGTCATGAAAGTCGTGTATCGCTTGTTGGCCTTCACCATGGGGATTTGATTGTATCTCAATACGCATCCATGAACGACAGTAATTTAAAACCTGCAGAATTATCAACCAGATTGTCGATGTTAGGAAATGGATATGTATCTTTTAGGGCATGCCCTGTTATGATCAGTATAGTCACATTCTCCATTTTCCATTAGATTTTTTTAACTAATACAACGTTACACAGCCAGGTTGTGTACTGGGCTTCAGAAATAAAATTTGTCTCTAGTAGGTCTTTTACAACTTTTTTAGCAGCCTCCGCTTTCTCGGGAGACTGCCTACGCCTACTTTGTACTATGACCATAGAGGCCAGATCTATGGTGAACTGGTGGCAAGCCACGTTGGGGTCAAGCTCAGGTATCTCTGCAACGCTCCACGCGAATAGGCCATCATTCTCTCGGAGGCAGGCTTTCAACTGCTTCCTCGCCAACTCGGAGAGCCTTGTGCCGATCTTCAAGCTCCTGTCAGGGTCATCGCCGAGAGTGATGAGCTCGAAGTATCCATCTAGAACGAGGCGCACAGGATGGAAAAGCTGCTTGTTGCCACCATTTGCTGGAGGTGCGTCGAATACTGCTTCGTTCTGCTCCTGCTTGTTGGGGAACCGACTGTCAAAATCGACTGAGTTAATGCGCGACAATGGTTTCTGCTCCTCGGTGTAGACTAACTTACTGTCAGTCTTGGGCGTGATGTTGATTAAGTTCAGCCCCTTGGTGGCCGCCTCAAAACATCTTCTGACAACTTTAATATCCCCGTGGAGGGTGACGACGCGACCCCTGGCCGTGTAATACTTTATCTTTAGGTGGATTATGGATGATACTGCCGTTAGCTCGACCAGAGTTGGCCTTCCCAGAATACATTGGTATAGAGAGAAACACTTTATCACCAAGAAATAAACCTTAACTTGTCTGGCAGTCTCCTCGGACCTGAACGTGACAAGCAGCTCAACATAGCCCCATGGCCTCGTGGTGGTGCCAGTGAAGCCCTGCAAGTTGGAGCCGACATACGGAGTCAGATGGCTCTTGTCGAGCTAGAGAATGGTGAACAAGTGAGTATACATTATGTCAACTGAACTCCCCTGGTCGATGAGGATGTGGAGGATGTCAAGGTTCGCCATCTGGGCTCTGATTAGTAGAGGGATGCTAGAATTAGGGGCGCCACCCGATAACTCATCGAGGTAGAAGGTGATCAGGTTTGAGTTTCCCTTGAACATGTCGAGGGTGGTGTTATGCTTCAAGCTTTTATCGATTAGCTCGTCAAACTTCCTCTTAACCGACCCCACTGAGAGTTTGTTGAACTCTCCGCTGGATATGATCATCACGGTGGGGAAGCTCTCCCTTGGGCTACGAGCGGACAAAGGTGTGTCGGCCTCGTCGAGAAGGTAGAAGTCCTCTGGTCGGGAGACGCACAGAGCGACTTGCAGCCCAGTGTCGTCGGAGGGTGGAGTCACCTCCTCGACCCTATCTGCCTTGTGAGCTTCCTGTCAAGGAGCTTCGTTCCTCCTAGTATACTGCTTTAGATGTCCTTTCTTGATCAGAATTTCAATCGCATCCTTGAGATAAATGCAATCTTTCGTGCGTGCCCATGGCTCCTGTGGAACCGACAGTACTTAGATTTGTCGATGTTGGGCTTAGGGGGGTGTCGACTTTGGAAAGAGGACCCCGCCCCTTTGAAATTCTGAGTTGAGGCACTCGGTTAGAATGCGCTCGCGGGGAGTGGTGAGTAGCGTGTACTAAGTGAAATGGCTTGCTGGCCCCCTATGTTCTCAGGTGTCGTGGGGCCTATCTTCTCTCCTTTTCTCTCTGCCATGTCGGAAAGCTACGAAGTCTTTGAGCTGGGAGGTTTTGGCACTCTACTAGTTCCGGGAGTTGCGGGCGCTGTTGGCGACCTTATTCTCCTCGTATTGGATGTAGACCTAAGCCTTGTGGAGGAGCCCGTCTAGCATCCTGGGCCTCTCGATACCCACTGCCTTGGAGAAGTCGCTGCGGGGTTGCAACTCTCGCTCAATCAGGTATCTCTTCATACCATTTATAATGGATACCTAGACAACCTCTCGATTGAATATCTCTATTTAGTCCCAGAGAGATTTGTACTTCCCCTGAATAATAACCTCCATGGAGGGCTCCGTCTTCAGATGTCTCAGGGAAGCGGTGAAGTGCCTGGAGAACTGTCTCTTTAGCTCTTTCCAGGAGGTGATAAATTCAGGGTCGAGGATCTTATACCACATCATCGCGCCCTTCCTTAGGGTCGTGGGGAAGAGTATGTATTTTATAGCCCCTCAGACATTGTGGTAATCGAGCATCCAGATCGACTCTTTGGTTTTTCCACTTGTCTGTCTGCTTTGTTTCTTTTGGGTACTGGGGAGCGTCGCTCTTTCTATGGAGGACTGGGGTGACGCTTCTGGGTTGCCACGGGTTGAGATCTTTACAGTCACAGACGATGTCCAGGTTTCCGGGGTGAGGGGCTGTGAGATTCGTCTGGTTGATGTCTCCACGTGGGAGAGAGGGGGCGCATTTCTCGTCGTCTCGGGGACGGGATACGAGAAACTGAGCGCCTATGTCTCAGCGGGGAGAGCACGATTGTCGTTCCTTTTCCAGCATCCCGATTTGTTTGTTCTGTTGGAACCTCATCAGGTTCGTCTGGTTGATCCCCGCAAATAAGGCCACCATGGTCGGGTCGGTGTTGGGTGACACATGAATGGGTTGGAAAACAGATGGACTGACGAATCATTGGATGGTGTTTTTGGCCGCATTATCGAGGGAGGGAGAGAGGTGCGCTCGTCCCTAGGGTCACCCTCCTCGACGGAGATAGCCACGTCGGAATCATGGTCGTCATCGTTGGTGAAGGTGGTGAAAGTAGATTCATGGACATTATCGACAATGCGTGGGCTGACCATGATCGATGGAAGTTGAGATATGCTTTGGTTCTTTGATTTCTGAGGAAAAAAGAATGGGGAAGCAAGAGTTTCCCATAGACGGCGTCACTGATCTTACCAGAGAAGAGGAGGGGGCGTACCTGCAAGGTACTCCGATGCTAAAGTAAGTTTTAGCGAGAGAGAGAGAGAGAGAGAGAGAGAGAGAGAGAGAGAAAGCAAGTACAGAAAAAGTGTAGAAAGTTAGAATACTCGACCCTCTTATGGAAGAGGGTATTTATAATGTGTCCCAACACTGGGCCAAGGGTTATCTGCACTAAGTTGGATCATTAGGCCCAACATGGATAACTGCCAGGATCTACGTGGCGTAGGAAAGATCAGCACGTGGTTTTCATCCTGATTCAACTGCCTCGTGAATTTCGGAAGTTGGAGGACCTGTTCTCTCAGACGCGGGTAGTTGGCTGATGACGTGTCCCCGCATGGGGAGCACGTGGAGACTATGGGGAAGATGTGTGAGCGCTCCCCGTGTGAGTTGATGAATTGGGATTTCATTGAACCCTCTCTGATGAGGAGTTGGGTTGGGCCGCACCCGACGGTGGGACAACCTCTGGTTCAGGCCAGAACACCTAGGATGATGCAAGAGGATATGGATATGTTAAAGCCGCAATTATAGAATGAAGAGATAAAAGAGGTCATGTTGAATATGGGAGCCTCGAAGGCACTAGGTCCAGATGGGTTGCCAACAAGTTAAGTTTTTATCAAAGTGACTGGGAAGTAGCATGGGAGAATGTATACAAGTATGCAAAAAATGTATGTATGGATCCTGATGATATTGGAGAAGTTAACACAACATACATTTGTTTCATATCGAAGGTCAATAAACCTTAATTCGTCAACCAATTCAGGCATATCTCTTTACGTAATATTACTTATAAGCTGCTGACCAAAATAGAGGTGCATAAGTTGAAGGTTGTTATAGACAACATTGGTTCTCCGTACCAAACTAGCTTCATATCAGGGAGGAATATATCGGAGAACATAGTTATAGCGTAGAAAATGCTTCACACCATGGCAAGAATGAGAAACAAGGTGGGATTGTATGCGATCAAAGTTGATCTTGCTAAGGCGTATGATATAAGGAGGTGTAGTTTTAAAAAGTGAAGCAACATGCACCCCATGTACGAGTGGACCTTCAAGTCCCACATTTCGAGCAACAGTGGAATCAGCATGCAAATGATTAGAATCATGACTTACGTTGGAGTAGTAAATGACATCTTCCTGAGTAAAAACCCTTGCTTTTTTCAAAAGATGACCAGGTTTAAGTACGAGGGGAGTTGCAGATGAAAAACGCCTTAGACTTAGATACTGAAGTTTTCTACTAGAATGCAAACTCCTGAAGAGCATTCTTGCAAAGGCTCAACTACTCAAAACAATGCCCTGATAACAATTGACTTGCATGATATTAAAATACGAGCGGTGCTATATGGCACCACAGGGTCCACAGTCCACACACGAATCACACTACCACGAGTTACTTGCTTATAAACAAAAACGCTTAAAAAACTCATTCGTACAATTTCAACGAGTATTTCATCATATAGTTTAGCAGTTTCCTTAAAAAACAAGTAACTAACTTTTAACAGTTATAAACTTTTCAGGGTTAGGTTAATGTATGTGAAGAATATTGACAGCAGAAGAAGGATTGATAATCTGTTTGGAATAGTGTTTATGCCATTGTTATAAAATCAAATTCCAATGCACATATAACGTGGAAATTAGGAAGATAGAAAATGAAGCTTTTAAAATCAAAATAAGTCTTGTGGAAGATCTAGTTTGGATCATAACTTTGGTAAAATCAAACAAAAAACATTGAACTATGAACATTTTGTTTTAACATTGGAAGTTGTGGAACAGGTGAAGCGTTTACTCCATCGAGAATGGAAGCAAACATAGGAGAAATTTAGGCGGCTCACGAAGTTTAGACTTAACGTGCTCAAACATTTTCTCAACACTTAAGACAGGCGATGAACGCTTAAACTGACATTGCTCTTTAAAGACGTCGAAAGGATGTTCAACTTGCTGTCAATAGCAAACAAGAGCTTCACATTGTTAAAAAATAATCGGTTGAACGAAACAAAATCAAATCAAGTAAGCGTTAAACAACAAAAACAGAGCAATCAAACAAAATAATAACACATGCAGAGTTCATGAAAAATAAAAGCTAAAGAAAAACTAAATTAAGGTAAACACGTTATAGAAAATCCTAAGAAATCAACCACAACAAAACTGAAAACAATGAAGAATCATCGTACAAACAAAAATTACTTAAATGAAGAGAGAGAAAAAAATATCATAGATTAAGATCATAGTAAAGAGAATGATAAAGAGAACGATAAAAACTACTTAAGTGAGAGAAATCAGATTACCTTAAAAATGAGAAAAAAATATTTAAATTTTTAGCCATAAAGTTGTGTTTGAATTGATGGAATTTGATGTTTTAGGGCAGAATAGAATCAATTGATGTTTATAAAGAGAACTAGAATGGAGTCATATGAATTGTATATGAATTGTATTATATTTCATCGGTTACACTATTTTATGGCTATTGTTGTTATTCAAATTCATTCATATGGTTTCATGTTATAGCTACTTTGCAAACTACATTAAAACATGTATATGGTTTAACTTTTATTTCAAGTACCAAACATTTATTGGAATTTTCTAATTATAAAAAGTTTGAATGAATTCTATCAAAATTTTCTCCAATCATCACTCTGATAAAGAGTCTACAACTATTAAATTAAGATCTAGGGTTACCAAATAAGAAAATAACAATTGGAGAAGGAAGTGATAAAGATAATAATTTCATTCATAATCCTCCCTCTAACAAAGTAATCCTTTAAATACATAAGATAAAGTCTGGATATTTTCTAATAGACTAATGGGCCCAACCCATACAAATTAAAACACATTTAATTAATTGTAGAAATCTTTCATCCATTTGGGCTGAGTCCTTTTTCGAGTGGGCCTGCTATCACTACTTTCCGGCCCACTTACAACCTTGTCCTCAAGGTTGGTATTGAGATAGTTAGGCAAAGAGGTTTTGAAGGCTGCAGTCCAAGTGTTAGGCCCAACAGATTGGGATCCAATAACAGAAGTTGGAGAGATGTAAGTGGGAGGCAGCTCATGCCCACGTGTTGGAGAGGAATCGATCGCCTGGACAGATGTCTTGCTGCATGCAAGGGTAAGTGGGGCAGGTGCGTTGCGTGGCTCAATGCATGCTAGTGGCGCTTTGATCACCGTGTCTTGCTTTTGGGAAGTGTGGAAATCAGACAAGTCATTAGTGTCTTTGGGAAATGGTTTCAAAACTTCATTCACTTCAACTTCAGAATTTTCTCGTTCCTTATTTGGCTCACCATTTCTTTCTTTACTTTGTGTAGCATTCTGCAAAATTTCTGGTTTTCCGGCTTGATCCGTAGCCTCTTCTGCATTGTGTTTGGCTGTTGTCTCAGCGCTTCTGGTTTCATTACCCGCTGGTTTTTCTGCATGTAACTGATCTGGCTTCGCGTTTGGTTTAGTGGTTCCCATTAAGTCGTCAAAAGTGGTTGTATGCGGTGGATCTTCATCAACTGAGGTTGCTTCTTCAGCGGGGAGAGGATGGAACTGCACTTCCGGATCTGTACCATGGAATGGACGCAGTTGTGAGACATGGAAGACGGGGTGGATTCGAGATGCGTCCGGAAGATCCAGATGATAAGCTACACTTCCAATCCGGCAAAGAACTTTGAAGGGTCCAAAGAAACGTTTGGCAAGTTTATTGGAAGTACGTTTCTGGACGGAGCTCTGACGGTATGGCTGAAGGCGAAGCAAAACCAACTCTCCTTCTTCAAAGGTTACGTTTTGACGTTTTGTGTTGCTTTGAGTCTCCATATAAGATTGACTTCGCTCCAGGTTGCGTTTTAATATGTTAATAATTTCCTCTCTGTTTTGCAGGGACGAATCCACCATGACCAAAGATGAGGAGCCAGGTTCGTAATGGGGGAAAGAAGGAGGGGGCCGACCATATAGGGCTTCGAACGGTGACATGTTGATGGAACTATGAAACGCGGTGTTATGCCAGAGTTCTGCTAAGTGTAAGTATTGAAACCATTTCTTTGGTTGTTCACTAGTGAAACATCGTAGATAAGTTTCCAAACATCGATTAACTACTTCTGTTTGTCCGTCCGTTTCAGGGTGGTAGGCGGTGTTGTACTTCAAGGTGGTGCCTTGTGCCTTAAACAATACCTTCCAAAAGGTGTTGAGGAAAATGGGGTCACGATCAGAAATAATGGTGCCTGGTATTCCATGAAGCCTACAGATCTCGACCGAAAATCGTAGAGCCAAATCTTTTGCAGTGAACTTGGTGGGGAGGCCGATGAAATGGCAGAACTTGCTGAGACGGTCACAAATTACCCAGATGACTGTATGGACAAAGGAAACAGGTAAGTGAGTAATGAAGTCCATTGTTAGATCTTCCCATACTTGGTGTGGTATTGGTAGAGGTTGAAGCAGTCCTTGTTTCTTCTTGGTACTGTATTTATTAGTTTGACAGATTGAGCAAGTTCTAACGAACTCTTTTGTGTCTCTGTAGATGCCCGACCATAGGAAGGCGCTAGAGACTCTGGCAAGGGTTGGTTGGAGTCCTGAGTGGCCAGCAACCGGTGTTGAATGATATTCTTTCAGGATGCTTTGCCGCAGATTTTCAATGGGAGGTATAAAGATCTTGTCTTTGTAGTACAATAAATCATCCTTGAGGTAAAAAAAAAACTTGATGGTCATTTTCAGCTAATAGTTTCTTGATAAGGTTTTGGCCGTCTGGTTTGGTTTTGTAGTACTGCTTGAGGTGGGAAATTAGCTGAAGTATTGGGGATGAAATAGAGAGCAGCATAGCATTTTCTTATGTTGGAATTCGGCTCAAGGCGTCTGCAACTTGATTACACTTTCCAGGTTTGTAAAATATCTCGAAATGGAACCCTTGTAATTTTGCAGCCCACTTTTGTCGTTCTGGAGTCTGGATTGTATGTACTAACAAATTTTTCAAACTCTTCTGATCAGTGTAGATATGGAAATCTATCAAGTACTGGCGCCACTTTTTAACTGCCTCAGTGATTGCATACATTTCTCGAACATAGACGGAGGAAGCTTGGAGGCGAGTGCATAACTTCTTGCTGAAGAAAGCTAATGGGTGGCCTTGCTGAGAGAGAACAACTCCGATTGCAACTGCGGAGGCATCTGTTTCCAAGACGAAGATTTGTGAAAAGTCCGGAAGGCATAACACAGACATTTTTGTCATTTGCTGTTTTAATGTTGTAAAAGCGAACTCTGCTGCTGTATTCCATACTAATTTAGTGGACCATAATAAATCGGTGAGAGGAGCGGCGAGAGAGGCGTAATGACGAACAAAACGTCTATAAAAGCCGGTGAGGCCCAAGAAACCCCTTAGAGTCGTGAGTGATCGTGGCCTTGGCCAATCAAGGATAGCTTGAATTTTAGTTGGATTCGGGGTGACGCCGTCGCTTGAAATAATGTGACCTAAATAATCAACACTTGGGACAGCAAAAAGACACTTGGAGAGCTTTGCATAAAATTGGTTAGACAATAATGATTCTAAGATTAATTTTAAATGAATAGCATGATCAGCTAGGCTGGAACTATAAATTAAAATATCATCAAAGAAGACTAAAACAAACCGACGTAGATACGGGCGAAGCAAATCATTCATAGCGGATTGAAATGAACTAGGGGTGTTTGTTAAGCCAAAAGGCATAACCAAAAACTCGTAATGACCATCGAATGTCCTGAAAGCTGTTTTGTGTGTGTCACTTGGTGTAACCCTTATTTGGTGGTAACCTGAGCGTAAATCGATCTTAGAAAAAATAGTTGCAGAACCCAATTCATCAAAAAGTTCATCAATTGTTGGGATTGGAAAACGGTCCCTAACTGTCACGGCATTTAAAGCTCGATAGTCAACACAAAATCTCCAAGATCCATCTTTTTTTCGTACTAGCAAAACAGGGGAGGAGTAGGGGCTGTTACTGGGTTTAATGATCCCTTCATGTAACATGTCTTGAATGATGGAGGTCATGGTGTCCTTTTGAGAATGAGGGTACTGGTAGGGTTTCACGTTGACAGGAGAGCTGTGAGGAAGAAGTGGAATGTGATGGTCATGAGGCCTTGGTGGGGGAAGGCCTTGTGGTTGTTTGAAAACAGCTGCGAATGAGTGGATGATGTTTGTGATTTGTTTGGGGAGTGAAGTAGGGAGTTGCGCCAGGGTTTGGGGTACATTTTCAGAGTTGGGGGCAATTGTTTCTAGAGGTGGTTGATATATGAGGAGGTGTATGGAAGCGATGGAGTCTGTTTGAAGTAAATGGCAAAGGTGGTTGTAAGATGCGTGTAATGGAAGGGCTTTGGGGTCCCCGGTGATTGTGATTTGATTAGTTTGGTATGTGAAAGTAATCTTGGGGATTGAGAAATCTGCTAGGATTGGCCCAAGGGTACGCAACCATTCCATTCCTAAAACAACGTCTGCACCTTCAATAGGTAGTAAATGGAAGGGAATCTTGAAGGTATGGTTCTGTAGGGTAATAGGGACTGCTGGGCAAAGTCCTGAGCAAGATAGTTTGGAGCCATTGCCAACCATCACAGAGAAGTTGGGTATAGGAGTCGTAGGTAGTCGCAGATGTTGGGCGATACGTGGTTGGAGAATGTTATGGGTGTTGCCGGTGTCAATTAAAACTGTCACTTTAAGGCCATGAAGTAGGCCAGTAAACTTCAGTGTTTTTGGGGAAAAGTGGCTGTTTGCTGCTTGGGGAGATAGTTGAAAATAGGTGTCCTCATTTTGTGTGGGGAAGAGATTGGTTTCATTAAGTTCAGGTGTGTCCTCTGGTGTTGCAACGTCCTCCTCTTCAATTAATAAGAGGAATTTGCTGGTGGAACACTTATGACCTGGAATGAATTTCTCATCACAATTAAAACACAGCCCTTGTGCTTTACGCTCTTGGAGTTGAGCATTTGATAAGCGTCTGATGGGAAGTTTGACGGTGTGAGGGGGTGTTGGGGATTTATGGGTTGGGTTGTTTATGTTTTGGGCGGGTACTGGTGGAATGGATTTGGGTGTTGGGGCTGGGGATGGGAACGACCTGTTGTATTTATGTTTAGAATCCTTGATTTTGGATTCAAGCAACTTGGCTAGACCAATGGCCTGGGAAATCGTTACAGGTTTTAAGACGAAAATCTCATTTTGGATCTCGGAGGTGAGCCCAGAAATAAAACAGTTTAGGATAGCATCCTGAGATAATCCAACCACTTGAGTACCCAGCTTCTCAAAGGCTGCTTAATACTCCACAACTGAACCAGTCTGTTTTAACTTAAAAAGCTCAGCTTGATGATTGACATATGTTGATGGGCCAAAACGTAATTCTAACGCTCTGGTAAAGGCTGGCCAATCCGTTAAAAGATGACTTTGGTACATCCATTTGAACCAACATAAAGCCTCACCTTTCATGTAGAAAGACATCATTGCAAGTCTATTTTCATGGGAAAGATGATAAAACTCAAAAAATTGGTCTGCTTGAAACAACCATTCAAGAGGGTTGGAGCCGTCGAACATTGGAAGTTCGAGCTTCGGGGTACGAAATGGGGGAAGTGGGGCATGTGAGTGTAGAGGTGGAATAGGGATATTTTGAAACAGAGGTAAGGTATAGGTCTGTGAAAAGGGTGCGGTAATGGGTTGGGTAAGTGGAGGAGAAGTAGAAAAAAACCTCGGTTGTGGTATTGGGGTAGGGCGAGAAATCCCGCCGGATGGGTTTGGTTGGGGATGGAAGGCGTTGAGGGATGCAGATCCAGAATGTAACAGTGGGGATAATGGGGGCTGTATGTGGGGTGAAGTGATATTTGTAGCAGCTTGTGAAAAAAAATAGGGATATGTGTTAAACCTGATGAAGAGGCCGCTGAATTGGGGGATGGAACACGTTGTTGGAGATCTTTTTGAGTAGATAATTTTTGTAGTGTTCCCATGATATTCTCATATCGAGAATCAGAAATTTGTTTCTCATTATCCATACGAGTTTGAATCAATGCGAGGTCTGCGGTAGCTTTGTCGAAACGTTCATCCATTTGTTGCTGAGTTAGGTTTAGTGCATTATCAAGATGAACATGAGCTGTTTGGACAGCTTCTTCAATAATATCTTTAGGGTTAGGTGGTTTGGGTTGGGGGGCCATGAATTCAAAAGATGAAAGCACCAATTTGATAAAGAGTCTACAACTATTAAATTAAGATCTAGGGTTACCAAATAAGAAAATAACAATTGGAGAAGGAAGTGATAAAGATAATAATTTCATTCATAATCCTCCCTCTAACAAAGTAATCCTTTAAATACATAAGATAAAGTCTGAATATTTTCTAATAGACTAATAGGCCCAGCCCATACAAATTAAAACACATTTAATTAATTGTAGAAATCTTTCATCCATTTGAGCTGAGTCCTTTTCGAGTGGACCTGCTATCACACTCCCTCCTCCGCTGTCTGCCTATCACTTGTTTAAATGTCCAAAAAAATTTCTCAACTTAGACCAAATAAATAATAATAATAATATAAAATTAAAAAAAATCTAAAATAAGAAAGACAAATAGGATCAGTCAACTATTGGTATTGGCAACAAGCAATAGACAGTAGCACGCTAATTTCATCTTTTGCCAAATAATAGGTAACTTTATTCTTATAATTTTGATATTGATTTTTTTATATTAAAAAACAAAACTATATAGATTAAAATATTCATAATAAAAGCTATTATTCTTTTAATTTATTATTTGCATAAAACATATTGATTTATTATTAGAGTCTTATAGTATGTATAATGCTTTACTCCTTTATTATGAATTGTTTTTTTTTTTTGAAATTGTAAAAAATGATCAAAACTCAAAGACTTTATATCCAAAAATGAATATTATCACTTTAGTTGTAATTATTATTTTTGAATAACTATTATATAATTTTATATAAAAGAATTTTTTTTAAAATGTTATTCGTTGCCATTTTTAAAATTAAAATTGTACAATTATATTAAATTAAATATTATTATTTTTCAGAATAATTTTAAAATTAAAATTATTTATTTATTTTTATCAGTTGCTAAGAATATTTATATTTAAAATAGTCTCACATCGACTATAGCATTTAATTAGAAGTAATCTTTTTATATAATACAGCTTCAGAGGATCTCATAGAGTGTTCAGGAGGAGCGGTGGCATAAGACACCAACATTTTAGAGGCATCGAATTATTTTTTTAATATATATATATATATATATATATATATATATATATATATATATATATATATATATATATATATATATATTAAAAAAAAATTAACCTTAGATTGAATCACATATGACATATCATATATAATAGTTAAAAAAGTATTATTAATATATTAAAATCATTCTCATTTTGCACCAATAAAATATTTTCATAAAGTGTGTCAAAAAGTCTTCACATAAATATGATTCACTATAAAAATAGAAAACCTAAAATTAGTTAAAATGACATTTAGACTTTTAACATTCGGGTAGAAAAAACTTTTGCACTACCTGTCTATTCCGTTCCATTTTTTCTATCTATATTTGAGGAGATCCCTTATTGGCTACGTGAGTATAATTTTATCATATTTGTTACATTATACTATTGTACACAGTTTTGTAACTAAACAAGATAATGATCCAAAGATTTAGGGATGGCAACGGGGCGGGTCGGGGGCGGGTTTTACTATACCCGCACCCGCACCCGCTTTCATGTAACACACCCGCCCCCGCCCCCAAACCCGACCGGGGGTAAAAATTTACCACCCAGACCCGCCCCCAGTAGAGAACGGGTGCACCCGCACCCGCCCCGCCCCCACCCAAAAAAAAATTTTTATTTTTAATTACAATAAAAATTAATAACTTAATTAAAAAATTGATTATTTTAATAAATTAATTATTTATTTAATTAAAATTTTAATTGGTAAATGAATATTAACTTGATTAATTTATTTATTTTAATTGCAATAAATGTATTAATAATTTAATTAAAAATATAATTAATAAATAAATATTAAAATAAGTAAAATAAGAAAATTAAATTAAAATAAATTATTCGGGGGCGGGGCGGGGCCGGGTGCGGGCGGGTCTTAGTGTCTACCCGCACCCGTACCCGCACCCGTAATTAAAAATCGGATTTTCCCCGCACCCGCACCCGTACCCACTCAAACCGGGTTTTCCCCGCTAATTTCGGGGCGGGTCCGGGCGGGCCCCGACGGGTCTGGGTTTTTTTGCCATGCCTACAAAGATTAAGAGCGAAATTGAATCTTTAGCACATCATGGAATTGGAAACTTTGAATTTTTGTTAGCTATGACTATTTGGTTTGAGTTGTTATTTGTTGTTAACGAAATTAGCAAAAGTTTACAAAAAAAAATAAGACATCCGAATTGATCTAGCTATACAATTAGTAAAAAGTTTGATTACTCACTTGAAAAAATATAGAGAATCTAGTTTTGCAAAGGTTGTTGCTAATGTTGAAATAATTGTAAATGATGAATTAATTGTAGTTTTTATTTGGTGTAAACTTTTCAATATTAATGTGATTTATTTACTTTTTTTACAATTATATATTTATAATTATATGACATATAAATCTAGTAAAAAATTATAAATTAAGAAAAAGGGCACCAATTTTATAATTTTGACAGGGCACTCAAATTCTTGGGGACGACCATTTACAGTCTTCGTAGTGCTTTTTGAAACACACAATTTATTCAAATGTTTCTCATTCTCTTATACTTCAATATGGTATATAGAGCTTGTTGAGATTCAACTATTCGTCGTGTTTTGTCCGGTTGACCCATTGTCTTTTGATGAAAAAAAATTGGTGACTTATTCTAGTAACCACCATACGGCTGTTTTTTCAATCACAATCGACATTGTTGTTACTAGCGTTGCCGCTTCTGATGTCGTTTTGGTGGGATACCTATATCGTCAGAATTGCCTCTTCCAAATCGGCGAGTCCCTAAAATCTCATCGCTTCCCGCCTTCCCACACACAACTTCTCCCTCTGCGCGTGAGTCTCACACGCCACCACTCCACAACGCGTGAACGCGCGTCTGGAAGCACTTCCTGTCACAGTTTCCATTGGCGATGTCCCCATCCTTCACTCTTTCTAGATATGTACTCAAGTTTTTCATTTCAAGCCATCAACTCTCATGGGAGACGTCAATTCTTCCATATTTATTAAGGTTTCTCTTATCTCGTGTTAGAAATTAACCGAGAATCCAACTACAACATATGGGTTGGTGCTGTCAAAATGTGGTTTCACGGTCAAGGATATGAAGATCACTTAACCAAAATGCGATAAGTGGAAACAAACTAATGTTTCTCTATGCATTGTATTATGGTTTTCCATAGCAATTAATCTCCAAGCATAATACCAAGTCTTTACCACTTGCTACGAGGTTTAGGAAAAGGCTAAGAAAGTCTTCTCTAACGATACCCATAACCTTTATAGTGTCATCCTCAAACTCAAATCTCCAAAGTTGGAAAATATGGATATGCAAGCCTATATGAGTAAACTTGATGCTTTGAAGGAAAATTTCACAACTCTAATACCTTTTACACTAGATGTAACAATTCATGTTGAATAATACAATAAGTATTTTATGATCATGACACTGGTCAGACTACTATCATAACTCGATTTTGTTCATAACTAGATTTTATTAGGATCCATTGTTCCTAACTATGAAGTAGTTAGTTAACCATTGTTGTGTTTGTCTACACCTCGTGCTTATCGACCGATTTCTATTTCATATCCCACATAATCATCTGCTCTTACTTCCCACTGCCATGGTCGTGGTGGACGAACTGTAGGATGGGGTGGTCAATGCCATGGTATTCATTGTAATCATTGCAATTGTTATGATCACATTGAAGTTGAATGTCGTAAAAAGGCAAGAGAGCAACAACGACAACGACAGGTTATTAATGTTACTCAATCGACTATCTTCAAAGACATTGGTACTATCGCCACTTTCTACAATGATTTCCTTTAATACAAAGCAACTCATCAACCACCAATATATGTCATTGTTACTTAGTTTGATAATCCTGTAGCTTTTGTCTCTACATCCTCTCTTGGTTCGTTGGTCCTTGACTTTAATGCCACTGATTATATGACTGGTAATAAATATATTTTATTTCACTTGTCTTATTTTGATTCTTTATCTTTTGTCACTACGGCGGGATGACTATAAAATCAAAGTTCAAGACCTTGGTCAGGCACACCCACTTTCACACTTGTCTTTAGACTCTATCCCTTACATTCCAAGTTGTCCTTTTAATCCAATATATGTTAACAAGCCCCTCACACTCTTGACCGTTTAGTTTTTTTTTAATGATAATTTTTTTATGTCTAGGATCGACGTGCAGGATAGACGATTATAGTATGGGTGATTTTGGAGGATTATATCATTTATCTTCACCGGTGGCATTTACTTCTCAAGGTCTTACACATCAACGTTTGGGTCACCATAGCCTTAATAAAATGCATCTTTTAGTTCCTAGTTTTTCTAAGCTTTCATCATTTGAATGTCAGACGTGTCATTATCATATTCATATGTTTGAGCCATTGTTTATAATATATTTCTTTTAACTTAAATATGTTACTCTAAATTCATTATTCTTTATGTGAAATACGAGTTTTTAACATGTATGATTTATTTTTCCCTATCATATAAAATTTCTGCAACGTTGAAGCTTACTTATCTTTTGATTCGTTAGTATTTTGACCATTATTGATATTCTAACATTAAAAATAATATTTTTAATAATTAATTATTGTCATTCAAATGAGAGATTGTTATATTAGTTATTTAATTAATAAAATGTAAATTGACATAATTATTTATTAATAAATTATATTATAGTCAATTGTTATTAAATACTAATTATAGATGAATAATTTGATTGTGTTTTGTGTCTGAATGGACCGTTGTAGATTGTACCATTCAGTTAAGTGCAATGTGAGACCTCTGCCCTCAGTTATTTAATGTTACCTCATTAAACAATTAACATACTCTAGAATTCTTAGACGACAATGAAGATAATAATTCTCTCTTACTCACTTTTTCTGACAACAGTTTCTTCAATCCGACAATGCACATTATTATTATTATTATTATTATTATTATTATTATTATTATTATTATTATTATTATTATTATTATTATTATTATTATTATTATTGATTATTATTGATTATTCATTAACTAAATGATATACTATGATTGATTTCTATTCAATTCATTTAAATTTATCACCATACTCTTCTTTCCTCTCCAACTTGAGTGGAATGAACAACTTATTTTATTCCGTCTTAAAATTTTTAAATAATAAAATAATATTTATTCCGCTCTATTATGTTCAGTTTATTTTAAAATATCTAAATATAGTCCAAATCTTTTTTTAATATATTTTTTCAAAAAAAAAAATTGTATATAAACCATCATAAATGTTAACTTCATCTTTAATTATCTACATTATAATTGTCTTTGTTGTTAATGACATTCTTTTTCTACTCAACTTACAAATTTTAACTTTATAATTACTTACTTCATGTTTACCTAACTACTACATTTTTTTTAAGTGACGAGATTTTTAAATGATTTTTGTTCTTTTACGTAGTAATGGGTGTCAACAAAGGAAAAGAAAATTGTCTTTTATTTTTTTCTTAAAATTTTACAAAATCAAAAACTAATTATCATAAAAAAATTCTCAATTTTATGCCAGAATATGAAGATAAATTGTATGCTAGAATATAGAATATGTAAATCCATCATTAGTAGAATCTTAAAAATAATAATTGATCTGACCTGATCAGAATGGGATCACTGGCTGGTCACGCGCTGTTAGACTGCTGCCTATTCACCAGTGATGAGGAGGAGGGGATGTACCTGCAAGACACTCCGATGCCAAAGTAAGGATATGGGCAGAGTGATCACAAGTACAGAAAAAAGGGTAAGAAGTGAATTACCTGACCCTCTTGCGAAAGAGGGTATTTATAGAGAGACCCTAACGCTGGGCCAACGGTCACTTGTGTTGGGCTGGATTGTCAGGCCCAACTCAGGTGACTGATAGAGCTTACGTGGCGTAGTGAAGACCAGGACGTGGTCTTCGCCCTAGTCCAACTGTCCCGTGATCTCCGGAAAGTGGGTTTGACCTGCTCTTTCGGAGGTGGGCAGTCGGTTGGTGACGTGTCCCCGCGGAGGGGAGCACGTGGAGAACGTGTGAAGGACACGTCGTCCTGCCTGACAGGGGAGCAGGTTCCGCCCGCGGAGGGGCAAGGTTCTGCCCGACGGGGCAGTGTCTGGTCGACGGGGGAGTCTCCTGTCCGACGTAGTGGGGAGGGTCCTGCCCGTGGGAGACATTCCCTGCTTGGTGGACCTGCGTCCGACGCTGTGACCCAAGTTGGACTGGGCTTGGCGGGGTACTATTGAGATGGGCCCGCGTTGCCCGGCCGGGGTCCAGGCCAGAACAGGAGCCCCCCAAGTCGAAGATCCGAGGAGAGGAGCGAGGACTTTATGACGTTGTCCCGGGGAAGGGAATTGGCCCGAGGAAAAACCCTCTAGCTCGTGTTCTTTCCCACGTCGTCGGTTGCCCGGGCTTGAGGACATGTGTTGGCGAGGGAATGTGAGGGGACGCGACTGTTCAGCTTTCGCCACGTGTCATGTGCTAGGTGACTGCTAGGGCGGCTACCCTAGGGTACTCGAATGCCTAGCGACGCTTCGAGTCCCGTGCTAGGGTATAAGTAGACGAGCCCCCGCTCATTCTTTACTTTTCGCCCTTTTGCTCTCAAGTTTTCTGTCTTGCTGTCCCGCCGCCGTCTGATTTCTCCGCCGCCACATACTCCGCCGCAGCTCGTATTGTAGTAAGTTTTCTTTCTTCTTTCTTTCGCCTTCTTGCTTGTTTTATGACTGTGGTCGGGGCAGTTTGAATGCCCCGAGGAGAGGTGAAGACCTCCGCCGTAGTAGGGGGGTTTTCTAGGGTTTTTATCATGAACGCCCCGAGGAGAGATGCTAGTTCCGATGAATGTCCCGGGGAAGGACGCTTGCTCCGATGAATGCCCCGGGGAGAGATTTTTACTCCGATGAATGTCCCGGGAAGAGATTCCTACTCCGATGGGGCGCCCCCGGGGAGAGTTTGTAGGTTGGGCCATGCTGGTTCCCCGGGGAGGTGGTAGGTTTCGGGTAGATCCACCGGGGATAATGCTCGGTGTGTCCTCGCCGCCCTTTCACTTGACTTGCGGTGGAAGGGTGAATTTGATCTTTGTCATCGAATTCACCGTTACCTTTTGCTTTTCAGGTGTTAATGACTACGTTTGTCCTGGGCACAATGGTCGAGGATAGTGAACCGGACGTCCGACATTTTGACGAGCGTACCGTTCCGCTCGAGGACTTGGTGTCCGAGGAGCCTCTGTCTACGCCCTTCTGCTTTGCTTCTGACCCGACCGGGGCCTATGCCACCGTGGAGGACCGGCGAGAAGGGGATCCCTAGAACTGGCAAGTCTATCGTCCCCGGCCAGGCCATCGAATCTGCTCGAAATATGGGCGGGTGCGCTTCCTGATGTATGAGTTCTACTTCAAAGAGACCAGGCTCAGGTTGCCATTCTCGGACTTCCACCTAGGCCTTTTCGAATGGCTGAGGTTGGCCCCGTCGCAGTTGCATTCAAACGCCCTGGCTTTTATTCGGGCCTTCGAGGTTGTATGCCACTATCTCCAGGTTGGCGTTACGCTGCCGTTGTTCTTTCGTATCTTCCATCTGCAACGGCAGTCGGTGAATGGTCGACATGGCTGGGTGTCGTTCAAGCAACCAGACAGGCTTTTCAGAACGTATATGGATTCTGTCCGGGATTTCAAAGGTCTTTTCTTCGTGGTCAGCCCGATCACGCATGAAGGGGTTCGTTCTCTATATTCAGAGGGGGAGAGGATCGTGGATGGTCGTCGCGAGGCCGTCATGCTGCCACGGGTGCACGTGGAATGGTCTCTGGAGCACTTTTCTCGGGGAACCGATCGGTACATCGTGCGGGGTCGCTCGACGAAGAGGATATGGCCAGCTATCTGAAGATAGTTTCGTTCGTGCGCAACTTGCCGTCGTCGAAGCTGGTGAACTCCGACGGCCGGTACATCCTTGACAACCATGGGAATGTTCGGGAGACGCCGAGGTTGAATAATACAAAGACCCTGCTCGAGTGTCCCTCGGAGGCGGACGCCCTACGCTATCTAGGTGGTGGACGCCTCGCCTTCTCACGATCTAATACTCTTTATCTTTTATTAACCAGTTTTCTTTGTTTTGCAGGGAACGTGTCTTCTGTCGAAGAGCGGGTGAAAAAGTTGCGTTCCTCAAGGGCAGCTGTTCCTCCGAAGACGCGGGTCGCCCAGTTGGTCGGGCAGTCTTCCGCAGAATCGGACGGGCGAGGGTCGTCGTCTTCTCCGCCTGGCAGGAATACTGGGCGACCTAGCCCCATGAGGAGGAGGGGGTGTACCTGCAAGACACTCTGATGCCAAAGTAAGGATATGGACAGAGTGATCACAAGTACAGAAAAATGGGTAAGAAGTGAATTACCTGACCCTCTTACGAAAGAGGGTGTTTATAGAGAGACCCCAGCGCTGGGCCAACGGTCACTTGTGTTGGGCTGGATTGCCAGGCCCAACTCAGGTGACTGTTAGGGCTTACGTGGCGTAGTGAAGACTAGGACGTGGTCTTCGCCCTAGTCCAACTGTCCCGTGATCTCCGGAAAGTGGGTTTGACCTGCTCTTTCGGAGGTGGACAGTCGGTTGGTGACGTGTCCTTGCGGAGGGGAGCACGTGGAGAACGTGTGAAGGACACGTCGTCCTGCCCGACAGGGGAGCAGGTTCCGCCTGCGGAGGCGCAAGGTTCTACCCGACGGGGCAGTGTCTGGTCGACGGGGGAGTCTCCTGTCCGACGTAGTGGGGCGGGTCCTGCCCGTGGGGGACATTCCCTGCTTGGTGGACCTGCGTCCGACGCTGTGACCCAAATTAAACTGAGCTTGACGGGGTACTATTGGGCTGGGCCCGCGTTGCCCGACCGGGGCGGACAGAACAATAACATTTATACATTTCAATATTCATCGCATCCAATTATAATGTAATCTCTAAGTTATCAATGAAGCTTTTGAAAACCAAAATAAAATAAAATATGAAGAAAGAAAACCAAAATGAAAAAAATAAGAAGTTGCTTTTGAAAAGAATAAAAAATCATATTTACTTGTCGTTTTAAATTGATTTGTCAAAAAAATCTGAAATAAATAAATAAAAGATGATAGTGTAGTAAAAGTTTTTTTTTTTTCTTGTAGTGTGAGAAGTTAAACTTGAAGCATCGCGGTATTGAAAAAATCCAACCGAAGATCGGAAGTTTGAACAAAATCAAGAAAGAATAACAATCGCTTTTTCATTGATTTGAATTGCCCTCATTTGCCTTCAACTCTTGCCATGCAGCTTAACTGTTTGATAAAATGCTTCAACCAATAATCCTAAATTATACTCACGTTCATTTTCAGCATTAGCATCAGGGCATTCTTTTGTTGTGTTGAGCCTTTGCGAGAATGCTCTTCAGGCGTTTACATTCTAGTAGCAAATTTCAGTATCTGAGTCTGAGGTGTTTTTCATCTGCAACTCCTCCTATTGTACTTAAACATGGTGATGTTTTGAAAAAAGCAAGGGTTTTTACTGAGGAAGATGTCCTTCACTACTCCAAAGTGAGTCACGATTCTAATCCTTTGCATACTGATTCAAATGCTGCTCGAAATGTGGGATTTGAAGGTCCACTCGTACATGGGATGCTTGTTGCTTCACTTTTTCCTCATATCATCTCATCACATTTTGTAAGTTCCATGCTAAACTTCTCTTTAACTTTGCAACTCTGTTTGGATTAATTGTGCATTTATATAATAAATGCTTATCATATATGTGCTTATGTATAAGCTATTTCTATAACAAAAGATATTATAAAGACAAATTGTTTTTCCATTAGCTATAAACTTGCTTCAAAAAATAAACTGAAAACAACCTATGTACTTGTTTTAAGTTGTTTCCATAAGCTCTCTCAAACAGTTTCACAAGTGATTATGGGATTACACTTCTGCCCAATCTCATCCGTTCATCCTTATTTTTGTTTTTCTCTGTGGATCAATTAACTGTTGGTTTAGAAAAAGGAGAGGCTGAACAAAATAGGCAGGAGTTGATCCAAATTCGTGATATGTCAAATTTTCAATAGATAAGTTCGAATAAGTCAATCCATATATGTTTGTAATCAACAATTCAACAAACTAATTAAGAGGGAACAAATATAATTATTTGATTTGCAATGAGTGAATAGATTATTCAGGGTAGAATAAAGATTTCAGTATACTGGGTGTGAATGAAACAGACCTGTTTCAGGGCCTATTAGTCCCTACATGATACACTATTTTTGAAAAGAACCATCTTCTAAATAAATAGCTAAAAAGAATAGGAAAATAATATTGGAGATTTGTTTCTTACAGATCAAATTGCATATATTTTGTAAGACATTAAGGAAAATGGTCACTACTTTTGTACTTTATGCAAGTGAAATTTCTACATACAGATGACAGCTTCAGGAAACTTAGAATTGTTTCTGAGATTCAAAACTCCCTTCCCTTGATAACTTCTTTCAGTCAACTAGAGTTGTAGACACTGTTGCTAATGGTAGAAAATTATGACCAAAAATAGTGAAGGATGAAGCAAAAAGGATAAGATGTGAAATTGTTGATAAGCTTAATAGAGATGCATTGTCGGTGTAAAATAGTTTTACACCGGCGTCTTATGAAAACTCGTGATATTGCCACATAAGTATTCTTTATATCCGCAATGTAAACATAACCTCAAAATATTGAATTCTCATTAGATGTCCATGTAAAACTAGTTTACACTTGTAGTACATATCCCAATTTTCTCAATGTCAATTAGCATAATTTTTACTACTTGTCAAATACCGCCGCTATAGCGTAGCCGAATTCCGTTATACAATGATTAAGAGAAAGTGTTGTTTAATAGCAACTATAGTGGTACTATAGTACCGTAGTGTAAATGAATTCGAACAAACCGCTATTTTCTGCAATACGCATTTGACAATACTGCTAATTGTATGATGGTTGTGAAAATATGCATACATGGATAAAAGACTTCATATTCAATTGCTTGACTAATAATGTGAATTGAGGCGGGGCAATAAGATGAGGTTTTTCATTCTAGTTCTTTGATAACAACTTTCATAAAGATTCTTCCTTTTCTTCTCTGACCCCTTAACTTTTACAATAATAATATGGATAATTGTGTAGCCTGCAGCTGTGTATGTGTCTCAAACCTTAAAATTTAAGTTACCAGTCTATATTGGAGATCGGATTGTTGGTGAAGTAGAAGCAACTAATCTAAGAGAAAATAAAAACCGATATCTGTAAGTCTTGTAATTACCGTCTTCTGCATTTTTGAATCGATAATTATTTTTGTTTCTACTCAAGTGTTTGTCAATGTTATTCAGTGCAAAGTTTAAGACAAGGTGCTTCAAGAATGGAGAAGTTCTTGTCATTGAAGGCGAGGCATTGGCTTTGTTACCAACCCTTGATTATAGAGCAGTGGAAGTATAAGAAGCAGTAAAAGCTACTCACATCACAATTCCTTTTCATGGACGATATTTGATATACTGGTAATCTGTTTGTAATTGATAATGACTCATGGTTGATTATTTAATGTTGATCTGCTCATGTTTTATAATATCTCACTTCTTCCTATAACTACGAATCAAATGGGAGAAAGGGTATAATCTATCAGTATGACTATGATCAATTTTTGGCATTTTGTACCCTTTAACACTAATAGTTTCGTGGCAATTTGTTTTTTGTGTTGTGTTTACAAATACTTAGCATGAAACCAAGAATATGTTCTCCAATCATTCTTCTCATTCTTTATTGCATTGTTTTTAAGAAGTAATATTAAGATGTGATGGGATATTTAAATATGTTTATACTACTGATACTTCGTTATTAAACTCATCACAGTAACTAATGCGGAGCTGTGATTGTCAAAGCATGACTTTTAGAGAGAGATACTCTCCCTTCTCTAGAAAAAGACTCTCCTCAATCTTAGGATTCGGTAGCCTCCTCCCATCTCTTTTGCGTGTTTCTTCCTTCTCCTTTAGGAGTATAAACTCTTCTGGTTTTAAAGTTTTCATTCTTCTTTTAGTCGTGCTCCCCTTTTCATAAAAGGCCGCCATCTTTATCCAAAAGTTCATCCTATTTAGCTTCACACTACCTTCTTTTCTCTTCTCCACCCATCAACAACAACAGATCCCCTTCACCTCAAATCCTCTTCGCAGAGTCCACACCTTCCAGCTCTGCCTCAAATACTCTCTGCCAAAGTTTCTCAGAAACAGGCTCCAAGCAATCACCTCTAAAACCATCGTGGCATTTGCTTGGCTTGATATCTTTATAGCTATCTAGTTTGGAATCACTGTTAGTGTTATGTTTTTCCTTCTTAATGAATGCATTTAGTATAAAATTGTTGATTTACTGGAAAAGCTAAACTTATGGAGCATAAACTAACACCCCACCCCTTTTATTTTTTATAAGCAATCATAGATGACATTCAAAGACAAAGCTACTAAACACTAGTTTTCAACCACCTCATAACAAAGTTTGAATATTTGAATCCACCATTACAGAGACAATAGAAAATCAACAAAACATCCTCTGATATAACTAAAATTACATCAAAAAACTGGTGAATATCAAGACTAAGATAACCCCCACAAGTGAATGGTATATCTTTTTGGAAGAAATTGAAGAACCATCACTTTCTTTGGGAGCAGGCGCAGGAGCGGGTGGAAGATGGTCAAGAACATCGACAGCAACCTTCACCCCTTGCCAGCAGAAACCTCCTCCACTTAAGAAGTAATAGGTCTTCGCCTCTGTCAGCTGGAAAACGTCTCGTCCAGCGCCTCCTGTTATGTTCTTGATAAATCCTGTATCTATGCATTTTTCATAGCTTGTCTGGTTCACCTCTAACAAATTGAAAGTGTGTCTATCATATCCAAAGTCTTGCAAAGTTTATAAGAAAAACATGTCAGTCATGGTGAAAAGAAAAGAAAATACTAGTAATGGTGTCACATAGCCTTCATTGGAACCTTGTGTTGTGTTTGATATATCATTGAAAAATAAAATAAGAGAAGAAAACTTACATAGCCAATCATGAACAAGAAATTGTTCGTTCAATGACCATAGTGTCAAGTTAACACCAGGCACCCATCCATATTTATTTCCTCCAACATAGTGAAGCTCAGATTTGGCTATGTTCCACATCATAGCCATCATCATCATCATCATCATCAACATGTTTCTGTCAAAACTTAAAACCTCCATTTTTTTTCAGTCACAGCCTCTATTTTTTTCTACAGCTATAAGAGTTGTATTGTACAAAACTATAGGGGATTTTATTCCTGTTGAGGGTGTTACATTTTTGGAATTAAGTAATAAAATAAAAAATTTCCAAATTCTGTTGATTTGGCCAAAATGTGTTTGAAATTATTAATATACATACAAAAATATACTATTCTTTTGACTGAATGTATCCATTATATTAATTAATCATATCAATACTTGCGTGAAAAGGAGAAACATGCCATCAATACTTATTAACATTAAATAACATTATACTATTTTATTTTTATAAAATAAAATACGAAAATGCTAACAAATATCTCCGAGACACTTGTTAAAATATTAAAAAAATAAATTGAACGTTATTTAAAAAATTTAAAAAATATATTTTTTAAATATATATATATATATATATATATATATATATATATATATATATATATATATATATATATATATATATATATATATATATATATATATATATATATAATACACTAAAAACAGAAATAATTAACTTTTTAAAAAAAAATCTGTGTTTATTCAATGTCCCGGAAAATAAACTAAAAGTTTGACTACTTTTAATAAAACAAATGTTATATTTTAGTAATATTTTTTTATGGATGAAATGATGATAAATAAAATAAATTTACACACATTGGAAATCCCAAGCTCAAATTCAGGTGTTGTGTTTTCCTCATTCAATCTCAAATTATAAAACTTTGGTTATTTTATACTAATTAAAAAACTTAATTATTATTTTATAAAAATGATAAATGATGTAAGATTAAATATTTAAAAATATATTAGAGAAAATGTTATTAATATTGCATATAATAAAGTGATTTATAATTTGAGATTTTTTTTTAAAAAAGAGTGGCTTATAATTTAGATACCTAATTACCTCGGCAA
The DNA here is from genome assembly GCA_963859935.3 of Lathyrus sativus. Lineage (NCBI taxonomy): Eukaryota > Viridiplantae > Streptophyta > Magnoliopsida > Fabales > Fabaceae > Lathyrus > Lathyrus sativus. The sequence goes on from OZ012736.1 coordinate 487,430,068, forward strand.
TGTAGTTGAGTCAAATTTACGGACAAATAAATGTCACACCTATAATAAAGTGAACAATTAGTCTTATCACTAATAATCAGAAAAATATAAGTTCCTCCATTTTCATTTTTCATAATAAATGACTCATTTGTATAAATATTTTTATATTAAAATAAACATTTTCAATTATTTATTTCTTTATTTATTTTTTCTCTAATCAACTCTTTCAGTTTTTAATGTAATATTTATTATATTCTTTCAATTGTATCATCTAATTAATATTATTTTAAAATTCACCGGTCAAAAAAATCTTCAAAGACTTAAGCCTAATTTGTGTTCTAGTAGATTTAACTTTAGGAAATAAAAGAACCTTTTCAAAAGTCTGATTTTAAATTTTAGTTTAGTTAAAAGTCAATTTTGTATGAATATATTTAAATAAGTTGTTTGGTCTATGTTAAATTAGACTAACAAACTAATAAGTTAATGGGATTAAATTTCATTTTAATATTTTAAATAAATTTTTAGAATTTTTTATATATAATGTTATATTACATTTTAAGGTTATAATAAAAAATTGACTTAAATAAAATTTTAAATAATTAAACTTTTAATGGTATTTGATTGTTGGAAAAAAATTGGTCATTTGATTGGATTGTCAAAATTCGAAATATTTAAATAATTAAACTTTTTTAATATAATATAAAAATGTCAAATACTTTTTATAACTTTTTTAGCAAGTATTTTTTTGGATTTTTTAAACTTATATTTTTTTATTTGTAGATAAATAAAGTGGAACTTGTGGATTCAAACTTGTTTCTTGGCTTCTTGTATGATAATTGTGTTAATTTAATGAAGTTTTTAAAACATATTAAAATAATTTAAAATATTTAAATAATTAAACATTTTAACTATAATTAAAGCAAAATTAATATAAAAATGTCAAATGTTTTTTCTTACTTTTTGACCAAATACTTTTTTGATTTTTTTACTTAAATTTTGCTATAAGAGATAATAGTCTATTTTAGCGTATCAATTAAATCATTTTATTTATTGTGGTTATTTTAGTTATCTTAGTTAGAACTAACAAAACAGATTATTCGATCCTAAACGAATCGGTCCTGACAGGTCTTTGATTTTTTAAGATCAGGTTAAAAAAAATTGTTATAATATGAATTCAAAAATTACTATCTAAACCTGAACTTATATGAGCTTCGGACTATCCGACACTAAATCTATTATTTTTTAAACAAAAATTAAAATAAAACCACATAATACATATAAAGAAATACAATAAAAATTATATTATTTTAAATATAATATATTTTTAAATACTATATTATTTTTTATAAATATAGTAATATATTTTTAAATACAATACGTGTTTAAATTGTATAAAATGATATTCAAATATTTAACATAAGAGAAACTAAAATAATATGAAAAAATGTGAAGTAAAAAATAAAACAATTTGATATTAATAAATAAAATAATATGAATACACATCAGTACATTGCTTGAACTTATGTGTATTCATGAACAGAACTAATGTGTTTAGTATTGATGAATGAACTGAACTAGTGTATTCTTGAACTGAACTGATGTGTTTAGTATTGTTAGACTAGTGTATTGCTGAATGAACTGAACTAGTGTATTGTTGAATGAATTAAACTAGTGTATACTTGAACTACACTTTGTGTATCATACTGAAATTGAACTGTCTTTATTTTACATAATGTTTTAGGAAATTAAGCTTCGAGGCAACTTATTCGTATATTATGTTGTCGTCTAATGGACCAAGACTCTGGCCTACAATAAATAGGGAAAAATTAATCTGCCAATTATGAGAAGAGCTCTAGATAGACCTAAGAAGAAAAGAAACATGGCTAATGATAAACCAACTTCAAGCAATGTACTATCAAGGAATTTGACCACTGTTAAAAATTGTGGGATTTTAGTATACAATTCAAGAACATGCAAAGGGAAAATAGCGGTGGATCGACAATTAACGAAAGGTAGTAACAAGGTTAACAAGGCTAAGAAGCAAAGGAAGGCATCAACAAAAGAATCAGCCACTGTGTTGACACAAGGGTCACGTGTAACATCCCATTTAAATTATTTAGTCGCTTTTGTATTTTCTGTGATGTATATTGGTGTGGTGTCCTTAATAAGGGTTTGATGTTAGGGGCGAGGGTGAGAGTTGACCTTAGTTAGGGTGAGGTGGACCTATAATAATGATAATGCTAACCATTTAATAAAAATAATAAGAATACTATGGTTATTGATATTATTATCTAATTATTATTGATAGTAATATTAATAGGATGGTAGTTATGATTATTATTATTATTACTATTATTATTATTATTATTATTATTATTATTATTATTATTAATTTAATTAATAGAATTAAAACCTGATTAAGGGGTTAAGAGAGAGTTAGTGGAGGAATTAGTCAGTTAACACGTAAAAGAGGAAAAATGCAGAGAAAGGAGAGCTAGGGCAAAGAAGGGCGAATTCTCCATTGTTGTCAAGGAAAAAGCTTTAATCCAAGGTAAGGGGGGAGAATGGATTTCAATATGGGTGATTTAACATGAGAGGGTAGTGAGAGGTCATTTCTCTCGTAGGAATTTTGCATGTTCTTACCTTTTTAGTTGATTTCCGTGATATTATGATTTCCCTGTGATTGCTGTTATTGTTGAATGATCATTGTATGATGTTGTATGTATGATTCTGGTACGAATATGAAATTTCGTGTGGGAATTCCCTGAAGCTCTGATAGAATGTTGTGGATTAACAGATTGGAAACTAATGGGTTAACCGTAATCAAAACTAGATATAATAACTAGAATCTCGAAAGAATAGAAGATAAGATTCATTAGAATTGATTAAAATATGAGTTCGAAGATGAATGGGAAGATATAATGATGAATCTTGAGTAGAAACTCGTGAGAATGAGGATATCTGATTTTTTTTTACAGATCTGCTGGTCATACGCGTATTTGAGGTGTCAATACACGTATGGGGTACTTCCCAAGGGATGTGCGCATAGCAGACGTGCCATGTCCCCAGTGCCAGCACGGCCATATGGTGATACGTGTATCATACGCGTATGGGCCTGGGCAATACGCGTATGGGGATAGTCATACGCGTAAGGAGTAACTCTGAGGGGTTTTTGGGAGGCGAAGGCCTCTGGTCATACGCGTAAGGTAGGTCTAATATGTGTATGACAACAGCCTTACGCGTATGGGCCATGTTGGTACGCGTATGGGCAGCCTGGGGTGACTTTTTCCCAATTTTTGTGATTTCTGTCCAGATTCCGCTTGGAACGCAATTTCGTTTAATCTGTAGGATTAATATAACTAAAATGAACTTAAGGAGGATTAGTAATGAATTAAATCGAGAGAATGTGGAATGCTATGTGTGTGCCCTTATGGGTGTGTTGTGATGAGTGTGAGCCATGATTATCGAATGTGAATAATCTTGTGCGATTGTGGTAATTCCTGAGAGGATTCCGGTGAACAGATGACTCGTGTGGATCATTGATGATCGTGAATTATGCTTGAGTTATTATATTTGCATAATGGTGTTGTCATGAATTTCATGTCATGTGTCTTGTGGAGATGGCTAGGTGGGAATCCATGATGGGTGCCTAGTTTCATCCGGACTTCATATGGAAGTCGTTGTGGAGATAAGTTGTAGTTCAGAGGAACGTATACGACTTATCCGGATTCCGACGGGAATCGGGTTCTAGGGTGAGCCGTATGTATTTGTGTTGGTGCCACATGCATTGTGTCGAGTCAGTGAGTCACATTGCATGTTTGTATTTGAATATGGGCTATTGATGTCGAGGGATTGAGATGGCACGTGTATGTGCGTTGTATGTGTATGATTATATGTGTGGTGTGTAACTACTCCTTAGCATGTGTATTTCACCGCTTATTTATTGAATGTAGTTCTCACCCCTTTTCTGTTTGTTGCGTCTGTGCTCCTTAGGGAGTGCAGATGACCAGGTACCTGAGTAGTGCTTGGAGTGTTTTGCTATTTGATCGAGTCCTAGGAGTCGCTCTGATACGTAACATGGGATGACGGGATTACATTGTATTTGCTTATTTCCTTGATTAATTGTTACGTATCTTTTATTTGTTGGATTAAGGATGTATGATCACCGTGTGGTGGGGATTAGGTTTAAACAATTGACTTTATTCCGTTGTTAAATTGAAGGCTAGATATCATTGGTTTAATTATGAAAAATGAAGTGACTTAGTGTGACATCCTACTTGTTTTGAGAACTCTGATGTACTTTTATGAAATATTTTCGTATACGCGTACGGGGTAGAGTGGGGTGTTAGATCACGAGCTCCCCAAACACAAGAAAATAATTCATAGAACATGTTTTCAAATGTTTTTTTTTTGTACTGGTATTAACTACTTTAGAATCAGGTTGACTGTTTTGTGTAATGGTATTGGCTACTTTGGAATTAGGATGACTGTTTTGTGTAATGGATCACATGTTAATTGTGAAACTTATACTCTTTGTAATTCATCCATTATTAATGAAGTATTGGTGTTTTCTCACATAATATACAATGAGTTTACAACGACAACATCATTATGCATCAGTTTTACATTACAACTTAACTTCATTCAACATAACTTCATTAACCTCGTTATACATTGACTTTACAAATTAACATTAACACTATACCATTAACATTACAATTTAACATTACATCATACCATTATACATTGAGTTTATAGATTAACCTCATTTTTATGTCAATACATTGAATTTAAAATGACAGGAATATTATGTGAGAACAAGATTTGATTCTACATCTGGCCTTTCAGCTTTGATGATAACTGCACATGTTATATAAGAGAACAATTATGTATGATATGGTTTCTGTCTAGTGTGTGGTTATTGTCGAAATGATTCTGACTCTGATAAGAAGACGTGTGACGTCATCAGACTCTATTATCAACACTCTGGAAGAAAACATATATGTTTACACGATAAAGTCAAGATTCAGAAATACTTCTAATGCAACGGTTCTAAGGAACGTTAGTAACAAGGTTTTTGATTGATACTTTATAAGTAAGCCTATGAGGCTTTACAATAAATGTGATTTCTATTGCTACAGCTCAGAAGATTCTAAGGACATGGTTCTGATGAGCAAAGCTCTGAAGATTCTGAAGACATCATTTATAAAGATCAAGTTTTGAAGAGTTTCTGAAGACAAGGTTTTGATTGAACGAAGTGCTGAAGACTCTGAAAACAAAGTATGTGCTTAATGAAATCTGAAGGCTCTGAAGATGAGGTTCTGATAGAACAGGCTCTGAAGACTCTGAGGATAATGTTTCTAAGAAATTAAGTGCTGAAGATTCTTGTGACTAGGTTCTGCTGAACGAAGATTTGAGATTCTGAAGACTGTGGTTCTGAAGATTACACAAAGAATGACTCTTCTACAGTACGCTTCATCAAGTTAATATATGAAGCCTCTGAAGATGTTATAAGACTGAAGATAAGAATGGTTTTAAGCTGAATATAACAGTACTAAAACTCTGTGATCTCTACCTCAAAAAGATGGAACAAGAGCAACTTTTTGTACAGTGATGTTGACCATTCCTTCATGTGAACGTTGGGATTTTGTTGTTAGAATATGTTCCCAAGAATTCCCCTCAACGGATCTATTCTCTCAAGCTCTGTAAATTGAAGATCAAGAAGCTTGAAGAATTGTAGAATTGGCTGAATAAATTGTTAATTGCCAATAGTTGATTGTTGATGATAACACGCTATGCAAAGCCAAAGTACTGAAGAAAATGCTACAAGCTGAAGCTTAAATGAAGAATATTCAATGAAGAAGAAGTTGAAGCAGACTTTTGAAGGGCGTATAACAACGCAACATGCTAAACCATATATAACTAGTCAAGTGAAACATCAATAAGTGAAGCATAATAACTTAGTTGATCTTGATGGTTAAACTGGAAGAAGCATTATATGCTTAAGAAATAAGTTTATCAATAGAAGCTTAAAGCTCATGAAAAGAAGTCGTAGTGCTCATCAAGAAAGCTTTTAACCGATACAATACTAATGTTTTATAATCTCTCAGAGATTCATTCTTTAGATGGTTTTCTGTATTAGAAAGCAAGGAGTTGTTGCTCATATCTTGCTTAGTAAAACTTAGGTGTTCATGTACTTCATTTGTGTAATAAGCTTGTAAGAAACATATTAGTGCACAAGAAAATCCTTGTAAAAGGTGTTGTTCCTTGAGCGGTCAAGTGAAGACCAGAATGCTTGAGATGACTAAGCATGTTTCTAATAACTTAGTGAATGTTGTTCCTTGAGCGGTCGAGTGAATACTAGAATGCTTGTGAGAGCTAGGTCGTTTCTAACGGCTTGGAGGTTGATTCCTTGAGAGGCTAGTGAAAGCCAGGATTCTCAAGAAGGCAATGAAAGGTATCCATTGTGGTTGTAATCGTTGATGATTATTGAATTGAGTAACTTCGTTAACAGTGAACCAGGATAAAAATAATTGTGTCATTTATTTTTATTGCCGTTGTTAGATTTATCTTTCTAATTTCGCAAAAGGGGGAAAATATGAAACTCAATTCAAACCCCTCTTTCTTGTGTTTCTCAACCTTCACATTATGCATCAGTTAACAAAATAACAACATAACTTCATTACAATAAACATTAAAATTACAAATTTGTTCAATACATTAATAGTAACATTGCAACAAATTGCAGTACAACAAAACCTCATTACAATACACGGATAGTAACATTACAACATCATCACAATTTGTTCAATGGAATTACATCAAGTTTTTTGTGATTAGTAGGATGATCAAAATCCATGACAAAACCAAAATCTTGATCTTCTTTTAGAATTCGACATCAATCTTCTTAGCTAAACCATCATTCTTCTTCAATTCATTAACCTTCTTCAAAAGTGAGTTAATCACTTCCTGTGACCGGTCTGAAATTTGCTCATCATACCATTAAAAAAAATGAACATTTTTTCTTTCTTGGAGCTGGATATACAAAAAACACGTGAAAGTTGGGGATTTAGAAGATGAATATACAAACTAATAATTAGGGATTTATAAGTACCTTGTACAACACACAACCATAGAATCTTCCCCTTGGAATTTAAGATGTCCACACAATCACAAGAGGTGAATCTAATCCACAGTAAGAATGCATCTTTCTCCTTCTAGAATGAGAAAAAGAAATTGATATTTGCACAGACTTGGAACCCATAACAGCTTGAAACACTTTTAACAATTGAAACAATAACAGGGTTGAAATAGAGTGCAACTGTTGTGAAACGAAGAAGAAAGAGAAGGCGGTATGAAACAAAGATGGCGTTGTGAAACCAAGAACAAAGGGAAGACAATGAGAAATAAAGATGCATATGGGAACAAAGAACACACCAATTATAAATATAACATTTAAATTATTTTTTATTTATTTATAATGACCTGGTATAAAAAATATGACATATTGTTTAAAAAAATATCACATGTGGGATGGGGGACCAAAACTGTTTAAAAAGAAAATACGATAACCAAAACCGTGAGTAGATCAAAATAGAGGGACCAAAACTGTAATTTAGGTATATATATATATGTGTGTGTGTGTGTGTGTGTGTGTATATATATATATATATATATATATGTGTGTGTGTGTGTGTGTGTGTGTGTGTGTGTATATACACACACACACACACACACACACACACACACATATATATATATATATATATATATATATATATATATGTGTGTGTGTGTGTGTGTGTGTGTGTGTGTGTGTGTGTGTGTGTATGTGTGTGTGTGTGTATACACACACACACACACACACACACATATATATATATATATATATATATATATATATATATATATATATATATATATATATATATATATATAAGAAACTCCATTGACACTAGGTGTAAGTCTAAAAGACTTACATCAAATTTCTATTAGAGGAGATTTTCACTAGGTGTTAGATTTTCCTTTCTAAAGCAACACCTTTGTGAGAGACACACCACATATTCACCCAAAACTTTAAGGTGATAGGTGTATGAGTTCTCCCACTTATAAATGCTCAAGTCTCCACATTTCTAGCCAATGTAGGACTATTACACATACTACTCACACTTGTTATACTTAACACTCCCCCTCCCACTTATAAATGCTCAAGTCTCCATATTTCTAGGCAATGTGAGACTATTTCACATAATACTCACACTTATTATACTTAACACTCCCCCTTAAGTGTGAGTTTATCCACAATGCTTCCACAATATTCTTCCTTAAACGAAAGCTTTTTTTCTACTTCCACCGCCGTTGATACTCTTCAACGAGACACTCTACCCACGATCTGTGGGGATACTTTCTATACAAGTGAGCTGGTTCCTTCCTCGAACCAGACTTTGATAGCACTGTTAAGGAAGATTTTCAATATGGGGCATTGAACATTGTGAAACTTTCCTTTCTAGAGCAACATCTTTGTGAGAGACCCACCACATATTCACTCAAAACCTTAAGGTGATAGGTGTATGAGTTCTCCCACTTATAAATGCTCAAGTCTCCATCTTTCTAGCCAATGTAGGACTATTACACATAATACTCACACTTGTTATACTTAACCGTTTCAACTATTACTAGCACTAGATTAAATAGTTATATAAATAGTCTATTTTTTAGATAAAAGAATGGTGTGTGTGTGTGTGCGCGCGCGTGTACGTGTGTGTGGGGATATTCTTTCTCCAGGAGTAAGTTATTAAAACTTACTCCTCATCTTAACCATTAATTCATTTTTAATCCATGATTAAAAATAATCAGCAATTATTTGTCATGTAATTAATTTGTTTTTCTCTCTCCATATTTAATTATTGATTATTGTTAGCCATTGATTGAAAATGATTTAATGGTCAAGATGTGGAGTAAGTTTTAGAACCCTACTTCTGAATATTTGGTGCGTCCGAAAATGAATCTTCGAAATCTGAGGACATTTATGTATTTTCGCACGGTGGCTAAGAAATTTAAAGGGTGCATTAAAAAATCATTTGAGAGTAGTATCCCTTTATAAACTATAGGTGAATAAGTTGAGTCTTCCGAGTTCGAATCCACTTTTGCAAAATAATATTCCTGCATAACTATCAATTGAGTTTGTTTAACTATACTATTAATATATATTTAAATAATTTGAAATATTTAAATAATTAAACTTTTTAATATAATATATGTAAAATTAATATAAAAATGTCAAATGTTTTTTCAAACTTTTTGACCAAATACTTTTTTGTATCTTTTAAACTTAAATTTTATTATAAGAGATAATAGTCCATTTTAGAGTATTAATTAAATCATTTCATTTATTATGATTATTTTAGTTGTCTTAGTGGCTAGAAATTTGAGTAATTAGATCTCCGGATTTGAACACACATTAGAGTCTCTTCTTACACAACTATTAATTAAATTGTCTTAATAAGACTACTAATACATACATAAATAAACACATATACATCTAAAAAGAAAAATGTGGGATCCAAGTTTCAATTTGAAATTTCAAATAAAATATTTTTACGATTATATTGTTAAGCTGTAACAATGAGTATCAATTAATTTATGAGATTAATTTGAATATATTGTCGGTAAAACCATTTTACACTAACATTTAATTAAAATTGATTATTTTAATATATGAAAAGAGAAAAATATGAAAGAAGTAGATATTAAATGGTTTAATTATAATTTATTTTTTAATTTTTAATTTTTAATTTTATAATTATGTGTCAAAATAATTTATTTTAATTAAATGATAGCATAAAGTAATTTTATAATGACAATATATTTCAATTAATCTCTTAATTTATCATTAAGAAAATAAAATCATGTGAGTTTTCTAAAAATTTATTTATATATAAGGATGAAGTTCAAATGTAATATGACATATGTCTAAGAAGACATTAGTATCATATTTATTAATAATAATTTTTTTTTGTTTTTTTAATTAAAAATGGATTGATTATAAAATCTACCAAAATGATTTATGGACAAGTCTATCAAGCTCAATATTTAAAATATAGGGTTCAGACTTTTAAATTATATTTTAAATTTTGTAAGGATCTTTTAGAGAACTTTTTAATGCATCTTATATGTTATTTATAGACCATACAAATATATTAAAATGTTTTTTAGATTTCAGATAGATGTAGCTCCGAACGCATTAAATTTTGATTAAACATTAAAATATTTTAGAGATACATCTCTGTAACAATTTAAAATGTATATCATATATCACACTTAAAGTTATTTTATAAATTTCTTGTACCGGAGACGCATCTCTGTTTATTTACGGAGATACATCTCCATTTATTTTCCAGAGATACATTTCAGTAACCTATCAAAACAGAATAGTTCATATTATATTTTATTTGTGTATATTTAGATGAAGATTTATAAACGTTATGTATCTTGTTATGTGACGAGATTAAAACCTACAATCGATATGCAAAAAATGACGAACACAAGTCATTTTGTCACTTTTACTTTTCAGAATATAAACCCTTACTCTTCTAGAGAAATCATCAATAATAGAGAGGAAATATAATCTACCCCAATGAGTTTCCACCCTTGTTGGATCCCATAGATCTGAGTGAACATAATCAAAAGGTCTACTAAAATTATGCACATCACTCTCAAACTACACCATGTGTTATTTTCCTAGAATGTATTTATCACAAAATTATAGTTTATTTAATTTCCCACTCCCTATCAAACTTTCTTTAGCAAGTTCAACTAAACCATTTTCACTAACATGCCCTAATCTCAAACGTCACAACTTAGATTTATCAAAAAAGTTTTGACTAGCTACTGATGCATGACTGATAACAATGAAGTCATCTAAAATATACAACCCACACATTTTGAACCCTTTATCCATTATCAATGTACCACACAAAATTTTCAACACCTAACGTTCAATTCTAGTGCAGTAGCCTAAATCATCAAACATGCTTATGGACAACAAATTTTGTTTAAGTTTGGGAGTATATCTTGCGTTTTGTAGAAGGAACTCATGGTCATCGAATATTTTCAGTCTGACTATACCAATACCATAAACTTTGCAATCCTTTTTCAGTCGAACGCCTCCACCTTCTATAAGCTCTAAAGTTTCAAAATATTATTTCCTTAAACACATGTGATAAGAGCAACTTGAGTCTACTTTCAAACTTGTTACCACTAGTGCGCCATCACTTTCATAACCATTTTCGTTTGAGGCCATCGTAATCAAAACAAAATCACCTTTGTTTCCTCTTTCGGCACAATCCTTCTTAAAGTGGACAGTTTTGTGACAAGTGAAACATTTAAACTTTGACTTATCAAAAAAAAATTGACTTGGACTTTGACATAAATCTCTCCTCTTTCTAATTTCTTCTACTCTCAGTCCTGCCTCTTAACACGTTTAAGCCTTAACCATTATCATCAACATTTGAATCTTTCAACTTCGATAAGTTCTTTGATCTTACGGTTGTTTGGACTTCATCCAAAGTTATAGTTCTTTCCTTACCATGATCAAAATCATCATTAAAAGTGTTAAAAGGATCTGATTAATGAGCTTAACAAGAGTAAATTCTTGTCCTCATCTTTAATTTTCACCTTAATATTTTACGAATCATCAATGATCTTCTGAAATTTTGTCAGTTGTTCCACAATAGGTTTATTCTTCACCATACTAAAAGAATAAATTTGTTGTTTTAGACACAATCTTGTGAGCCAATGATTTTGTCATATATAATAATTCAAGTTTGACACACATTTCAGTCGTGATATTTCCCCTTGCGATTTCCCTTGATATTTTATCTCTGAAACATAAGATAATGACACTTTAAGCATTATCCACCATCTCGTTCTTCTCACCATGTGTAAGGCTTGAAGGCATCAATGTCTCTCCCTTCAATTCTTTTACACATCTTTGGGTGTGTTTGTTTAAAGGATTAAATTTATAATCCTGAGAATATTATTCCCTTGAACATTAGTACTAGAAATTTTATTCATGTATATGTGTTCGGTAAGTAATTTGAGTTCTTTGGAATATTTATAAAATATATTTAATTTAATTTTTTTAAAAATATATCTAAAAGGGTTTAAATAATTTAGAGTGAGAAGTTATAGATGGTTACCTCTTATTCCCATGGGAATGTAACATTTCCACCCTTTTACATGGAAATAAAAAATAGCTAATTCATGAGTAAATCATATTCCCAAGAATAAAAGATATTTGGGTATTTGAAAAAACTTGAAACAAACGTGGAAATATGATTTTCAGCCTCACATGTTCCTGAGAATAAAATTTAAATATATGAAACAAATATACTCTTTGTTGAACTAGTGGTGCTTGTATCATTACCTTTCATAATCTGAAGTTGTTATCTTTGAAAAACTTCTCAATTTCCCATTTGAAATCCATGCTGCTCACATATAAACTTAACCCCTTTGTCTCATAGTGGATGCCACTTTTTTGTGAAATTGATAGAATAATTAAAAGAACTTCAGAAGAATTATGCAGAGTTCAATTACACAAAGAAATTTGATGCGTGGCGCAAAGAACAATGAAAACTATACAAATGGCATGTAGAAAAATAATAATAATAATAATAATAATAGGCGAGAACACGTAGGTTTTTTTATCCAATTCAATCAAATGAATCTACATTTAGGAGAGATAGCAGTTTTTTAATTTACCATACTTCAAAAGTTGTTAAAAGAGATTACAATATGAGTTACAAGAAAATAGCATTTGGAGTTTCCAAGAACAAACCATATTTTCTACCCAAGTGTTTTTCGATCTCTCCAACTCTCAATATAACAATCACACAAACCTAACGTGTTTAAAGTATTTACCAATCTATTTGATACCCCAAAAGACTCACAAATACATAGAATGTAATTCTAAGGATTTTTACCCTTTGCTTTTCGCTGGGATTTTTACCTGATTCAATTTCTGCAAGTTGTATTTTAATTAATGAGAGAAAAAACATATTTATAATTACCAAAACCTTAACACGACCAAGATATGACTCATTAACAAATGGATCCACAAACAAGCCTGAAAATCCGTCTGTACCTAAATATATTTTTTTCTTCTCTTTTCTCACTTGAGATTTTAAGGCATATTACAACAATGCATAATTTGTTTTTGGATCTCTCCAACTCTCAATATAACAATCACACAAACCTAACGTGTTTAAAGTGTTTACCAATCTCTTTGATACTCCAAAAGACTCACAAATACATAGAATGTAATTCTAAGGATTTTTACCCTTTGCTTTTCACTGGGATTTTTATCTGATTCAATTTCTGCAAATTGTATTTTAATAAATGAGAGAAAAATCATATTTATAACTACCAAAACCTTAACACGACCAAGATATGACTCATTAACAAATGGATCCAAGAACAAGTCTGAAAATCTGTCAGTACCTAAATATATTTTTTCTTCTCTTTTCTCACTTGAGATTTTAAGGCATATTACAACAATGCAGAATTTGGATCTTATCACTAATGTATCTATTCAAGGAGAATGGAACACATGTGCGATTTTCAAAGACGGAGAGAACAAAATCTTAGTTGAGGTCACTTGGAACAAACGAGGCTACCATAACTCAGTAGTTGCTAAATATCAAAATATTATTAATGCTTTAGAGGTGGCGAAAAAGATGAATGTCAACAACGCTATAATTTTAACTTACTGCAAAATCATCGTTAATAAGTTTAGAAGGAAAGGGAAAATGACGTTAGGGTTATGAAGATGACGAAGAAGAACAGGTGCTAGAGCTACGAAAAAGAAAGCAAGTGGTGCAAGAGAATATCGTACACATATTGGTACTGTGTTAGACAACATCATCAAAACCCTTATGGTTTTTACTAATGGGTTAAGACACAATATCTAAGAGAAGAGAATGAGCATCTAACTTTGACACGCCATTTGAACCTAACACCCTTCCATTTTGAGCAAACTTACATTTTTACCCTTGAAAATTTTCCGAAAATTATGAAATTAACTGTATTATATCGGAAATTTTGTGACCATACCGAAAATTTGGAAAATTTACAATGTTTTACCGTTCCTGTAAGACATATACCGAAAATTCTAAAATTTTCGGTAGACAATACTGGAAACTTCAAAATTTCTAGGTGAACTGTCCCAAACTTTCAAAATTTTGAAATTTCCAATATACCAAATATTTTAAAAATTCAAAATTTTTGGTATGAACCCAGAATTTCCAAAAAATATATATAATTTCAATACTTTCGACACATCGGCCTGTATAAATGGTTCCATAAAAAGTTCGTCACATATAATAGATACATAGTGTCCATAAGATTACATAGCTAATTAGGATGACTTCCAAACTTCATCCTCTTAGAGCATCTTTAATGGGAGTAAACTAAATGGGTAAACTAAGATATTTTTTGTGGGCCCAAAGTGTTTTGTAGGATTTATAAAATTTATAGTTGATTTGAGTAGTTTTTACTTTAATGATGGTTGTCTATAAGAAACCAAAACTTGACCCCACATTTTATATTTTGTATTCAAGTTACCATTAATTTTATGTTGTTGGAATATTTTATTAATATTAAATAATATTATAATATGTTTCACATTGAATAGTTAACATTAATTATATAGATAATGGAAACTAAACTTTAGTTCACTAAATGTCATGTCAGCTCTACTATAATGCAAATTCTTTATTACTAACGTAAGCTATACAAAATTTTGGTTTAACAACCATACGCTAAAGTTGCTCTTAGTGCCTAATGCGTCCTGCATATGTTGATTCTCATGCTTTTTTATCTTCAGTACGGTTTTATCTCCAACAGTCAGTGACGGGAGGCAATGGACTATCAGGTTTCAACTTTACCTGAATCCAATGATTATCGTTGACAAAACTAACAGAAATGATTTTATGCCTGCTTCCCGGCTTGTAGTCAACATGTTTTTTAGTCTTCAGTGAGTATACTCCATCCTAAATCACAATAATTAAACCATAATAAGCCAACATGATAAATTATGCTTAGTAATAACATTAAAAAGAAGTTAGTGTATTTGTTTGTTGTTGTGTTCCCTAAATGAGTGACTGTTAGTCCAAGCAGCAGCAAACCTTTCTTTATAAGGTGTCAAACATGTTTCACTCACATACTTAACAAACAGAGAATACCAGCACAAACAGTCTTAATTTGCTTCAAGTGTGAGACAAACTCAGTTTCTCTAATAGCACACATGATGTTGTTCCATAGATCCATGACATGTTCATGTCTTTCTGATTTAACATACTCTTTACAATTCATGCTAAAGTTTTTTGAAATATGGAATAAACATAATAGATGTGTTTAATTTAGAAACACAACTTCAATTGCATTCATAAACGCAAGTTCTCGGTCCGTCACCATAATATTTGGTAGCAATTTCTCGAAAGAGAACGACTCTATGAGCCTCTCCATTTGAACTCCTCCCTTCCATGTTCCAAATAGATAAATCCTACCGAAAACGTCAATTTTGTTGATGTAACGCCAACAATATCAAGGAATGGTAGCTGATACCTATATGATCATGGTGCAAATAATCAAAAATCTGATAAATCAAAGTATGTAGAAATGATATCAAGGTATGATTACAATGCACATTACATATTTGTCTTGTATGCACAATCAAGGCAGAAACTATGTACCGTGGAGTCATGTTGTACTTCGTCATGTCATTCACAAACTATCTCTCATGAGCTTTTAGACAACCTAATATGTCATGGCAATGTACATCCTTAGATAGTTTATGAGTATGAAACCCACACCTAACAATCACCTTCTAACCGCTACACTCGGCGCAAATCTCATCCTAAAAGAACATTTCACTTTCATACTATAAATGCACTATGAGGATTTACTGCTTTCAGTTGTACTTTTTCTTTTATAATCATCTCTCACAATCCATAATCAATTTATCTTTCCTATCTCGCTAGTCATTTGTAATATCATAACGAACAGTCACAACTATAATACCATGTTGCTTGTCAATATTCTGTGTTAAGGCTAATACTTTAGATCGGGACTCAAATATTTATCATTTACATCACATAAAAAGTACTATCAATATCATATAAAAGCGAGAAAATATTAAATTTAAACTTGTTACATAGAAAACATACTTTGTCTGTAGTGAAAAACTGTGTGCAATCGCTACACGAATCTGTAGATGATTTTGTCGGTTGCGGACCACCAAATAAAGCATTTTTCCTAATTTCTATTCTGTTACAAGAAATTTGCAAATCTCCGGATGTTTTTGTAAATTATTAGAAAATTTGACAATTTCCAGTATTTGAACGAACCGTTTTCGTAAATTACCAGAAATTTTGACAATTTTCAGTATTAGATACCGGATTTTCTAAAATTGTCGGTATTTTGTACCGGATTTTTCCAAATTTCTGGTATATACACGTGAATTCTCAAAACTACAAAAAAGTGACGTACTGCAAATTTCAAAATAACTATCGAACATTTTGTTTTTAGATGTTGAAAGAAATAAAAAAAATTTGGAAAAATGGTAAAATTTGATAGATAAATATTAACAAGGATAGGGTGGAAATATTGAAAATTTTAAGGGGTGCCAGATAGAAAATAGAGATAACAAATTAATTTCTCAAAGAGAATTGTATGGCTCATAGCTGGCCCAAAAAGTCATCCAAGAAAAAAATGGATTAGTAATGTAATAAGGCCCAATAAAGATAATTATAAAAATTAATAGAATTTTTCCTTTTAAAAAAGCATTTTCAAAATAAAAACTTAAATGATTTAATTGATAGGATACATTTAACAAAGAACAATATAAACTTTGTTAAAAATATAAGGATGAAAATGCAAGCAAACTCATTATAGACATGATAAATGATAATAGCATAAAATAGAAAATTGCATACGCACTTGGAAAATATACATCTTCATATCTACATTGTTGAAGACGTTAAAATCGATTGAATATTTATCATATATAAAAACACTTGGAAAATATACATCTTCATATCTACATTGTTGAAGACGTTAAAATCGATTGAATATTTATCATATATAATTAATGATAATTTCTTAACTTGAATTAAATGAACCTAACAACAAAATAGAATATAAAACAACTTTACATAAAGATATGAAAACAATCAAAAGATTAAAAGGGGTGAATCTCGATTAAAATATATTTTGGATTGAGCCGACGCTTAGATCACCACCAAAAAAGTCCAAGTCAAGTGAGGTTGGGTCCAAGAATATCACGCTAACAGGCAGGATCCCCATTGAGCACGACGTTCCTCCGGCGGGTATAGGCCGACAGCTGTCGGGAAGGACCATCGCTCTCGACCAGCCAGCCTCCTTTTCCCCCATCGTCGGACAGGACCCTCGCATCCGACCAGCTATCTCTACCTGTCCGGGGAACTACTCGGCCCTTCCCCCGCGTTCTCCACGTGTCCCTCACGCAGGGACACGTCATAAAGTAACTACCCCCACGTCCTAGAGATTCGGTCTTCCTCCTCTCAGATAGCGCGGAACAGTTACCCTAGGGCGAAGACCACATCTTGGTACGACGCCACGTCAACCCTAGCAGTTACTAACATTGGGCCTGGCAGCCCAGCCCAGTGCTAAGTAACCGTTGGCCCTGCGCTGGGGGCTCACTATAAATACCCTCTTCACTAGAGGGTCAGGTAACTTAACTTCTTACTCTCTCTTTGTGCTTGCTTCCACTCTGCCCGTCACTTACTTTGGCATCAGAGTGTGTTTCAAGTACACCCCCTCCTCTTCCATATCTTCGGTGAGCAGCTAGCAGATCAACGACGCGTGGCAGTTCATAGCTCCCCTTCTGGTCAGGTACGATCAGTGGCTTCCCCGTCCCTCCGAGCAGAGAACCAAAGCTTCCTCCTTTCAAATATCGAGAGCATGACTAGCCCACGCCACGACGATGTTGTTCTCGGCTCCGCCTTCACCCCGGTCACCAACGGAGACAACCCGCCAGGGACATCTCAACCCCATGAGACCGACCACAGGGACGGCCAGACTACCTCCCCCTCATCCGAGGACACGACACATCACGTCGTTCCTCGGGCGAGAAGCCCGACAATTTTCCAGCCCATCCCCACGTCGGACGGGGCATACCCGATGATGGTTGCCCTATTTGTAGCCATCAATCAGAACCAGATGTTGTTCTGGAGAAATGAGCACATCGGCGAGCTGGAACACGACACCTCATCCTGCTCCCCTCCGCGGGGAGATCAGCACGGGAACTCTCGGAGCCCCTCTCCCCAACCACGGGGGCGCCGACCACAGCTGGAGAGGCCCCAACCAGTGGTCTCCAAGAAGCGAGCAAGGCCACCACCCCGGAAGGAGAGGCGCTCCCCGGATCCGAGGGAGAACAGGCCCGAGGCCCCGGCCAGGAGACCGAGGGTGTGTAACCAACCTCCTCGACACGGGCCATCACCGCCTCGGTCCCTCATCTGCAGCGACGAGGACGATTATAGAACCCCCCTATTTCGGGAAATCATGGTGACCCCCATTCCCCACGGGATGGAGAAGCCACCGGTCCTCTCGACGTATGACGGCACCTCGGACCCAGACGACTACCTGGAAGACATCGAGGCTATGCTCGACTACAGGAACGTCCGGGGAGCCATCAAGTGCAGACTCTTCCCTGCAACACTGAGGAAAGACGACATGGCATGGTACAAAAGCTTGGAGCTCGAGTCAATCACGTTGTGGAGGGTCTTGAAGGATCTATTTTCACGACATTTCACGGCCTCGAGACGACATTCGAAGACGGAGGCCGCCCTGGGCGCGATCATCTAGGCCCCCGATGAGCCTCTCAGGAACTACATCGAGAGGTTCACAAGGGAGGCGGTCCAGGTAACAACTTCGGACGAGATGAAGCGTTACCTGATAGAGTAGGGCCTGCACCGAGACTCCAAGTTCTACGAGGTTGTGGCCATCTACCGGCCAGACACCCTCCAAGATTTCCTCGAGAGAGAGCCTGTCATTACATCTGATTCGAGGAAACGAAGGCCGCCAACACCGCTCGTGACACACGAGTCCCAAGATGAAAGAGCCTCGGCCCACCGACGCGGAGGAGATCGGCGACGGGAGGACCGAACCCGAGAACCCCGCTGGCCGTTTCACCGAATACACGACACTAGTCGCTTCCCGCGAGCGCATACAGTTTGAGTGCGCCATGTTGCGGTGGAAATAGGATATCAAATTATTAATTAATTTGAATCACAATTTAATTCACAATCGCTTTTTGATTTACCCGAAGGAAAATGTCAAAAGAGGGAAAACCTATTTTTGCATCGTAAACACAATGCGGGAAGAGACCTAGGTAAGGGGTTGGTTAAACTTAGGGAAGGTACTAGCACCCTAAACTTTTGTAGTACTCTACAAGAAGCTTTTGTTTATTATATGCTTTTTTATTTTATTATTTGTTTTAAAGTATATATTGAGTTAAGGGATAGAGTGACCTAAAAAGACCTAAGGATTAGTCCTAAGTTTACTCGGCAAGACGCCGCATCTTGTGCCTACATATCCTGATGGGAATGGAATCAGAGTAATTGTAGTTCTCTTCGAAAGGGAGGTTAGAAACGTCTTGACTGTGGTCAAGGTTTCAATGGGAGTAAACGTATCTTAAGGATACGCTTACGTGGAGTTTTGAAACTCTTATTTCTATGTTGAAATGTTGAATTGAAATTAGGGTTAAATTAGGGATTCCACGGCGGGAAACCCTAAAACAGAGTACGGCGACTCTTTGTCCTAAAGCTAGGGTAAAGGGCATTTTCGTCCACGGCGGGACGCCTAGGCTAATTAGGGTTTGGAAACAGTCAAGGGTTAGACTATTGACTCGATGGTCAAACGGTTTAGACCTAATCCTTCGGAAGGGATTCTAACGGTAAATCATGCAAGATATGGAAAATTATTATACGGCAGAATTAAAGTGCGGGAAGTAAAAAACGGTAAAGAAAGCGCCGCGATGAGCACTCGCGTAAATTATAAGTCCCCAAAAAATGCGAAATAAAAATAACTGTGATCATGGCCTCGCATAAATTACATCCATGCTAAAAAATAGTACGAACAAATGAGATGTCAATAAGCTGACACGACCGAACTAATGAGGATTATACAGAAATTGAAACTACTAAATCAAGAATTCTACTTTTGAATTTGTATTTAAAGAAAAACAAAATTACTTTAATTTTAATGTTTTTATTTACAAAAGTTTGTTTTGATTTAATTAAAGAAAATGTTTTTATTTTAAGGTTTTTGATTAAGAAAAACTTTTTTTAATATTTTGTTAAGAAAATGATTTAATTTAAATGAAAAATGTTTTAATTTTTTAAAGTAAAAAAAAAATCAATTTTCAACTGATTTAAATCTTTTCCCCAAAATGATTTTTAATTAAAGATTTTTTTTTTATAAAAATATGAGTCAAACTTAATCCTAACTCTAAAACATTTTTAAGTTTATGTTTGATAGAAAAGAAATGTATAGTTTTGAGGTTAAAAATAGAGAAACTTTTGTGATTGATTTTGTGTTAATGAAGTTTTAGTCTTAATCTACTTTAATAAGAACTAATAAGTTAATAATGTTTAAATTACTAACTCAATTAACCGTTGCAAAATAAAACAAAATAAAAATAAAAATACAAAAAGAGAATAAAACAGCAAAGAGTAAGTAGGGTTTTCAGAACCCCATTCTCTTCTCCTTTCTATCCGCAGCGACGCTTCTTCTTCCTTGGCTTCAATGTACCGCCGTCGCGGTTTCACCATTGACGCCCTTCTGGAGCTTTCATATCCTTTGCATGTCGCTTAAACTTCACCTGAAACACAAAGCAAACAAAAACACGGTCCAAAATGCTCACCCTTTGAGGTCTCGAAGCGTTTCGGTTCGCGGATGATGGTGTTCGTCGATGATGATTGCATGCATGATTCTGGCCGATGATGGAAGAACCTGAGGCCTTTGGGGATTCGTTGCCTGACGGACGACGTCGGCGTGTGGCGATGGTGACGATGTCGTGAGCTCACGAGTTTCGCTTGAGTCCCTTTTATGCTTCAATCTCCTCTTCTTTTTTCTTCTGAATGGGTGATGATGAAGAAGCTTCGATCTTCCTCTGAACCATGGCGATGATGACGATGAAGATCCCTCTTGGATCTTTTGGATCTGAGCCGCGGCCGCCTTTCGGTTTCGTCTTAGGGTTTGCGATCTCTCCTCCCTTTTTGGTGATTTCTTTCGGATAAACTTATATGCTTTTTGTTTCAAAGTGTGGGATTTGAATGTTCTTGTGGGATTTTCGGTTGTTTTCAGATTTGATGCGTTTCATTTGACCGGATTTGTTGGATTTGTTATGAGGATTTTGTTGCTTTCCGAAAACTTTGCCGCTGAGTTTGTTTTGCTTGAGTGTGTTGGATTGTTGCTGGATTTGCCTTGTTGGAACGTTCGGATGATCTGAAAAGATGATTGTTGGTCTTGCGAGAATGTTGTTGAACTTGATTTTTCGTTTGACTTGGTCATTGCCTTTATGAAATAAGTGTTTTTCCAAAGTGCTTATTTCAATAAGCACATATTTGGCAAACCAACTTTCCATATAAGCACTTTTGGAAAATTCCTTTTTTTACCCCTCTCTCTCTCAGGTTGCCTTCGATAAGAATATGATTGCTGCCGGATAGGCCATTGGTTGGAATACAGTCGGGAATCGGTTTCGGTACACTCTGTTACCTTCCCGACGCGCCCTATGATGACATTGCTCTGAGGGCGTGAGAAAACTAACCCGATTAAACTTTATTTGTTTGTTGTTTTGCAGGTACAGAGAAGTCGGAAGTTCGGGTTTGAAGAATTCGGCCATGAAGATTAGTTTAGAGAATTTTTGGATAAACATGTAAAATGTAAATTTATTTTATTCTTTTTTGATATTGTAAATATTTATTTTTTTATATAATAAAATTATCCCAATTTATGTTAATTGAATAATATTACTATTATAAAAATCAAATAGCCACAATGTTATAATATGTAACAAAAAGATTACTAAAATAAAATGCATGTTTTGTTTTTCTTTTTATAATGACATGAAAATAATAAATAAGTACAAGAAATAAAATCAATTTTGAAAAAAAATGAGAACTAAAAAAAGTAAAAACTATTTTTAAAACAAGAATAATATTTGAGAAATGGACTAAAAGTGGTTTGAAAAAGGAAATGACATGAAAATTGATTTTCTACAAAAAGTGAGACGGAAAAAAAAGGTTCTATTTTATTAATTCAAAATTCACCTAATCCATTTGATCGATCTCATCTCCGATACGAACCTCCGACTAATTCCTCCGGCAAATTAAGCGAGCGCCTTCATCTGGCTACATCCAACTGCCCGGTTAAACTCTTCCAACTATACCTCAGTCCTAACTCGACATCAACCCACTCAAACGGTCCAACTTTTCTGTCCACAGCCCAAAGTTCACAAATTGCCGCCAGCCGCGCACAAATGACCATTTTACCCTTCACGACCTACAAAGCGCACTGCCTGATATTTTCCTGCAAAAATCAACCAACTGTACAGCCCGTTAGTGGTTAGTTAAAATGCGATGCGAAATGCAATGAAATGCAAAATGATTCGACTGAATCTCAGGGCAAAATTTGGGGTATTACACGCCAATTCAGAATTTATCTAGGGAGGTGTCTGCTTCCCAAAACCGACGCCTAATAAAGCCAATGTGGACAAATCAAAATTTTGCCGCTTCCACCGGAGCCACGGGCATGTCACGGAGGATTGTATCCACAAGAAGGATGCGATCGAGATTCTGATCAAGGACGGGCACCTGAAGAGTTATACCCGGGGAGGAGACCCCCCACGGCAGGAGGCGCCCGAGGCTAAGAAAGTCGAGAACCTTCCTCCTCCCAACAACGATTCCGGCCTGCAGGTATCCCTCAGCGTGGGTCGACCTGAGGACTGGTTTGCCCTGAGGGAATTCGGCCTCCCTGCCGAGCTTCAGCTGCCCGAGGAGCCCGTGCTCCCCACCAGCCGGTGGGAATACTTCTCCAGGGAAATGGTCATTTTCGACGGTACCCCGAGCAAGCTCTCGATTGGATCGGTTAAGAGGAAGTTCGATGAACTAATGAGCAATAGCTCCAGCAAGATGAGCACGCTCGATAAGTTCTGAGGTCGATCCAACCCGATCACCTTCTATCTCGAAGAGCTCCCCGGGGGAGCCCCCAACTCAGCCATCCCACTTCTGATACGGGCACAAATGGCCAACTTCGATGTCTGACGCATCCTTGTCGACGGAGGGAGCTCGGTGGACATCATGTACACCCACCTCTTCTCGACGAGACCAACTTGGCCCCCTACCTAGGCTCCGGCCTCTAGGGCTTCAACGGGACAACGACGAGGCCATGGGGATACGTGGAGCTCAAGGTCACATTCGGGGAAAAGGAAACGGCCAGGGAAATCAACGTCTGTTTTCTGGTCGTCGAATGCCTATCTCTGTAAAACTGCATCCTAGGCAGGACAACGATGGCCAAACTTACCGCAGTGTCGTCGATCGTCCACCTAAAGATGAAGTACTACACCAGGTTGGGAATCGTCGTCACCCTCAACGGGGATATCGAAGTTGTTCGTTGGTGCTTCGACGCAGCGATGAAGTCCTGTAAGAGGTGCACGAAGGCATCAATGCGCAACACCTCGGAGGACGGTCCTTGGCGAGGAAAGCCTTACGGGCTGGATACTATTGGCCGATGATGCAGGAAGACGCGAAGGAACAGGTCAGGAAATGTGACAGGTGCCGGCACCACGGGAACATGCACCTCGCCCCTCCGAGCGAGCTCAAATCCCTTTCCTCTCTGTGGCTCTTCGCCTGGTGGGGGATGGATATCCTCGGCCCGTTCACCCTGGGCTCATATCAGAACAAGTATCTGATAGTAGGAGTCGACTACTTCATCAAGTGGATCGAGGCCGCAGCCCTCGCCAAGATTACGGCTCAAAACATACTCCATTTCTACAAGAGGAACATCCTCGCCAGGTTCGGCGTCCCGCTCGCCATAGTCACCGACAACGGGACACAATTTACAGACAGAAACTTCCAAGACTTCGTCACCAAACTCGGGACCAAGCACCATTTCACTTCGGTCGAGCATCCATAAACGAACGGCCAAGCCGAGGCCGCGAACAGAATGACCTTCTGGGGACTGAAGCGAAGACTCGGCGACGCCAAGAAAGGATGGGTCGAGGAGCTCCACAACGTGCTCTGGGCATACCGAACAACGCCTCATTCAACCATCGGGGAAACCCCATTCCGTCTTACGTACGGAACCGAGGCGGTGATCCCGGTGGAGATAAGAGAGCCGTCCAGATGGACCGAAGCCCCCTCGAGGAGGAGACAAACGACGAGGCTCTTCGGGAGGAGCTCGACCTAGTCGAGGAGATCCGATCAGGAGCAGCTCTCTGCGAGACTACGCTAAAGCAAAAGATCGCCCTTCGCTACGACAGCAAAGTCCTAAACCGCAAGTTCCAGGTCGGCGACCTGGTCCTACGAAGAAACCAAAAAGACTCACACGAGGGCAAACTCGCCGCAAATTGGGACGGACCATATCGTGTTCAGGACAAGACAGAACACGGGGCCTACTACCTCGAAAACCTACACGAGGATCAGATAGCTCGACCATGGAACTGAAAAGCTAAAAAAAATACTACAGTTAAACACTGCCCGTGAGAATCTTCCTCGCTACCACGGGATCGCGGCATGGTGTGACTGCGTCTCCCCGAGATCAACGAAATAGTAAGCATCTACCCTTTGTGTGTTCAAGCAGGAAGCTCTGCTCGACGGCGACCACTCGACCGAGAGTCGCCGCCGTAGCACCAAGTCCGGCAGAACATCCAGCTCGCAATAGGACGTTCACGCTTGTCGCTTGCGCGAAAATAAGGTGCCGGCATGACAGAAGAGTCGCCACCTTTCGTTATTTATCCCTCAGAGCGGGAAAGGAAACGATCGGAAAAACCTGACGAAAAAGGGTAAGACAAGGTCATCGCAACCATTGTCTGGGTTCGGGAGTCGGTTACGCAAGGGGAAGGTATTAGCACCCCTCACGTCCGTCGTACTCGACGGGATCCTCGCTTGTTTGTTTACTTGGACGGGTTGGTTATAATCTATCTACCTATCAAGGCTGGCTGAAAAAGAAAAAATGACTCGGCAAAGCGTCGCACTTTATGCCTACGTATTCTCATCAGAGAATGAGAAATCAGAGTCAACGTAGTTCGGCTAACTACGGGTTATGGGGGAAAGATTGCTCGCTAGGATGTCGCATCCTATGCCTACGTACTTTCATCTGATATGAAAGATCAGAGCAAACGTAGTTCGGGAAACTACGGGATAAATGGCTCAACTAGGAGGGAGACTATCAAGTCCTACTGTTATCATGCCATGGATTCATCCTATGGTTGAGGTTTGAATAGGGAACTCCTAGATGTTGTCATGCATAGGTTTCAACCTAAAAGTCTATCATCAAGTCCTCATCAAAGGAAATGAGAGCCCTAAGGGATCATGTCAATGATACACAGAAACAGACACGAACATCAGCTCTAACAGTAAAATGCATGCAATGCAAGTGAGGGAGGAAATGTGTGTGGGGCTTCAGCCTCCACAAGCTCATCTCGACCTCAAGCCAGTCATGAAATAACAGTAATCATACTGAAGATAATCAACATGCTATCAAGCAATATACAGATAAAGGGAATGAAGTGCCATCAGGCAAACAACACACACTTGAGAAAGAATCATCTACTCTCTAATCCTAACCCTAATCACAGAATCTGAACAAATCTAAACACTAAAGCAAGACCCTAACAAGAGAAATCAATCCCAGTCTTCAAGCTTCAGAGCAAGCTTACCAAAGAAAGGGAGCTAAGCAAGCAGACTCATAGTGTCTTCCTCAGGAAAGCACTAGGAGGTGTATACTCAGGAATCATATCCTATGTGGCTCGACCACTGTGATCAGTTTACATTCCTCCTCAGGAGAAACTAAACTCACAAGCAGGCTCCAACATCACTGGATATTTAAGAAATCCTATCTGAACTAGTGGAACTAAGTGAATAGACCCATAGGACCTTCCTCAGGAAAGTACTAGGAGGCTTCCACTTAGGAGTTGTATCCCATGTGGCTCAACAACATGTGATCAGTCTACATTCCTCCTCAGGAGAAATTAAACTCACAAGTTGGCTCCAACATCATTGGATACTTGAGAAATCCTAGACAAACTAATGGAACTAAGTGAATAGACCCATAGGACCTTCCTCTGGAAAGTACTAGGAGGCTTCCACTTAGGAGTTGCATCCCATGTGGCTCGACAACATGTGATCAGTTTACATTCCTCCTCAGGAGAAATTAAACTCACAAGTTGGCTCCAACATCATTGGATGCTTAAGAAAGAGGTGAGAAGAAAGGATGAAAGTCATTCATAGTGCCTTCCTCAGGAAAGTACCATGAACTTCCTTCAAACTTCAGGATCTCAAACCTCACAGACAGGGGACAAGACAAGCTCTGGGTCTCTGAGTCTTGATCTCCAATCTTCTCTTCATGATGCTCACCATCAAGGTCTTCAAGGCAACACAAGCCCCTCAGCAAATTCCTCAGAATGAACCCCAAAGATGAACAGATAACCCACTGAACAGACCAAATCAATAGGCAACTTCAGAAAATACCTAAAAATACTAAACTAATGGGGAAAAATCTAACAAATATTCACAAGGGTCCTCAACACCTACTCATAACATCTACAAAGGTCTCTACCTAAAAATCAAGATAAAACTCAACCAAAGAAAGTGATTCATCACCTAAACACAATTTAAACCCTAATTAGGATACCCTAAATCTACCCTAATTAAACTAATCAAAATTTAATTCTAAAAATCTAGAAAAAATCCTATGGGGAACTATGATTCATCATCTAATTGCACAAAAAAGAATGGATTAAAAACCCTAAGGGAAGGTCCTATAACAATTCCTACAAAATCATGATACAAAATTAAACAATTAAAAAGCTATTTAATTGGAAAATCTATAAAAAATATTAAACCTAAAAATAAAATCTCATTTTTATTTTTATAATTTTCTACACATTTTCATCTAATTATAGAAAAAAGAAGAATTTAAAAATCATTTTTTATCATTTTTAAATGAATTAACCAAAACAGAAAAAACATTAAAAGAAATAAAAGAAATTAAATGAATTAAAGGGGAGGGGGGTCAGAATAGCACTACACGCCAGTTAAAAGAAATGGGCCAACAAAGAAGGGGGGTGGGAATAGAACTCTGGGCCCAGAACACCCTTTAATGAAACGACCGTGTTTCATTTAGTTTGAAATTTCCCTCCAATCTCAGCTTCGATCACGGCCGTTGGATCTAAGGAATTAGTCAAAAATGGAGACTGATCCAGTGGCTATTGCTCATCGTCCCAAATGGGACCTAGGGTTTTCAGAACCCTCTCTCCACACACTCAAATTCGAGTTCTCCTATCTCTCTCTACACGCCACGGTTTCACACGCTCCAAACACGAAACTTGCTCTACTAAATGCCTAGAATAAGATGGTACGAGTAGATTTTCCTAATTCCTCCTGAATAATCCAAACAGAAGGCTTGAACATCTTGGTACAAACACGGTTCAAAATTTTCAACTGATATCAATCCTTATTAAACTTCAGTATAATGATGCAATCATGTTCTTGATGTTATCCTGGTGATCCTAACCTAATTCTTGCTACCTAAAACTCATCAAACAGCCAGTTATTGAAGATCCAAGAATCACACACCTGCCATGGAACCTCATGGAACAGGCTGTAACTCTCAGGGATTGATCCTCTACCCTAGTGAATCACTTCTATACCTATTAAACTAACTAACACTGCATAATTTAGGAGATATAAGGTGAAGAAAAAACCTGTCAAGAAGATGAGATGAGGTGATGCTGAGCACGATCCAGAGCTTGTAACCTCTCAACAATGCCCTACTAATGGTGGAATATCTTCTGTATGCACTTGTGTGGAAGGAAGTGGCTTGTAGTGGAAGAAAACTCAAGTTGCTTCAACTTGAAGAAACTTCTCCAATGGCTATGTATCTCTCTCTCTCCTCTGACTTGGCTCAAGTTTCACCAACCTTAGACTCTCCACAATGCACTCTTTAAATAACAATTGATGGATGCTTCTAGATTCATCTAGAATGTGATGGAAACTTCTTTAAAATCTCATGTGATGACAAATTGGTTTTCTCATATTCCATACTTCATGCCTTGTAATTTGGTCTCAAAATGTCCTTACATGAGTTATTGAGAAGTGATGAGTGAAAAACAAGTGTATCTTTGGCTTATGTAGGGTTTTGCAAAGTTGCCTTCTTATGCAAGTAATAAATTTCCAAAGGAAGTCCATTTTTGGAGCCTCAAATGAAAAATCTATTTAAACCAATGTTCTCAAAATGGTTTTTCCAATCAAAATGATATATTGGATGACCTATTTTGGATTTGTGGATCTCCCAAATCACTTTTCAATTTCAACTTTTCAAAGTTATAAGCCATTTTTAGTTCATTTTTGACCAATCATGTAATCTTGTGCTATGAGCTTTTTCAACAATTTGTGACCTTCTTTCTAGACTTAAAATCACATTTTGAGCAACTTTCATGTTTTGAGTTTTTCCATTTGAGGCTTGGAAATAGGAGTTTTAGGCATTGGCTAAAATGACCTATAACTGACAAATGACCAAAATACCCCTGCCTTGTTCAAACCATAAGTTGAGTTCCACAAATCCAATCAAGGACTTCTACCACTCAAATTAAAGCTAAGAAGATCCTCTTCAACATTCATGTTGACCAAGAAACCATAGGAATCATCCTACTAGGGCAAAAGTTGTCTGCAAGCTGGGTGACTTTCAAGGACCCATATTCACACACCTCTGCTGACCTGTAACTTGTCAAAACCATAACTTGAGCTCTGTAACTCCTATCAAGGACTTCCACCACTCAAATTAAAGCTTAGAACAAGCTCTACAACATTCATGTTGTGGGGAAGATGAGATCTCAATCACATCTAGAGCTAAAACTGCCTGGAAGATAGGGATCAAATTAGGGTTTTTCACTGACAATCCTCAGAAACCCTAACTCAAAACTTCTCAAACTCCTCAATCATGATGAGTTGGTCTAGGAATCATCTTTATAACATCTCTATACATTATTCCATGATCTCATGGCCCTTGGATTAGGTTTTAACCTTCTCCAAATCTTCAGCTGGTCTAGGGTTGACCCAGTCAAAACCCTAATTCTACCATTCATGGTTGAATCTTCTGAACTCTTGCATAATGACTTCTCAGGGCTTCATGATGGCTATCAAGACATCTCATAGGCTTTCTCAAATCATCAAATTCATTCTCAAAGTCTCAGAATCATCTGAGGAGCACCCACAACTTTCAAACTGTGAAGCACACAACCCTGGTTTCAACCCACTCCTCTGAGGATCTCTTGAGCTTTTTGATGAAGGTATCCACTTTCAAACACTCAATGAATGAATAATTGTTGGTCAAATTTTGGGGTGCAACAACGCTGTGGGGACTGGTCCACGATTGTGGACCACCCCCGTAACCGACCAGGTAACCACCCCGGTCAACCGGCCAGTTCCCTACACTCCCGGGCACAACGAATGTCAAGCTATGACTCCCAACTTATCAAAAACAAATATTAAGCATAACAAATGTACGAGCAAGCATAACAATGCAAACAGAAATGTAAACCATGCAAATATAGTCGAGCACACACACATACTTAGAAAATAAAACAAGAAATTCCATAAACGGTCACTAACCTAGAATTCAAATCGTTACAATATATAGGCACAAGTCCCGAATCAAATAAAACATGGCGCGCAAGCCGAAACTACCGGGCACGCAGGCCGAATGAAAAATAAAGGGGCACGCAGGCCACCATCCATACTCTATAGGTTCCTCCTCCTCACGGACAGCTTGGTTGCCTTCCTGGTCATCCGGTGAAAGGGACTAATTTTGTCGGTCACCAGGTCAGGATTGACGAGCTTGAGTTGGTCGACAGCATGCTTAAAGCCCACTTCGACGGCCCCTAGGCAGTCCTCCTCGAGCTGGTGAACCTTGGGCACGAACCCTTTCCTAGACGAAACCAACCGCTCCTCTTCGGATTCATCTTAGGCAGGGGAGACCAGGTCCTCGAGCTCAGCGATGCGACCGTTGTCCCCTTCAGCTCTTCATCCCTTTCCTTCAAGGCATTCTCCAGCTCCTCAATCCGTCCCCGGTGGAGCATGTCCTGCCTCTGATACTCCTTTTGGTCAGCCGCCAGCTTGGCCCTAACCTCCTCGAACACCGCGAGGTTGCTCCTGACAGCAGCTAGGTCCTCCGCGGAGCACCCCACCTCATTCAGCACATGGGCCCTCTCGAAGACCCTCACCATCGCCGCTAGATCTGCGGGTATCATCTTCTACTGAGCCTCCTTGCCCGCAGCCAGTATGCTCTTGGCTTCCTCGGGCGCCACCGCAGGATCGTTTCGCCCTAAAAAGAAATTTGACCGGAGACAGCAAAGGGACATGACGAATCCGCTCTCCGGGGACCCGTCCGTCAGATCAATCTGAGGCACCTCGTCCTCCAATCGTCTTTTGTGAACCAGGGGCTGCATCGGGGACCCAGTTCCCCGCGGAGATGAGGTCGTTCCCGAAGAGCCATCGGCCAGCTCCCTCCGCGCAGCAGGGGCCCGACCTTGAGCACGACAGGTTCCCCTGTTCATCAGCATCGTCACCCTTTCCTCCACGGAACCCATTGAGCATACAAAACAAACACAAGATAAACGGTTAGAAGCGAAATCTAGACAAGTATAAAAAGCAGCCCGGAGGCACTCAAACTACCTAGGAACCGATGAGCCTCAGCTTTTGTCTTGCATTCGAGCAGAGCCTTTACATTAATATATCGGGCCTCTATCAGTATTTGCCCATCTTCGCCGCGGATATACTCCCCGTCGGGGGACACACACTTCCGAGGAGGAAGGCGACCGACGAAGTCCACCAGCCTCTGGAAGGCCAGATTGTCCTTCTCGCCCAGTCGACCAGGCCTGAAGATGAAGTTGTCAGTGGCCGAACGGAAATGCTGATCCCCCCAGTCCAAGGGGAAATAAGACTCATAGTTGTCCTCGAAACTCCCCTCCACGACTACCACTTCCTTTTGAAAAACTGTCTCGTACGCGTCGTCCGTGGCTGGCATAACCACGAACCAGCGGTCTTTAAAGCCTCGAACAAAGTCAGTATACAGGTAGAGAATCCTGGTCGCCTGCTTCAGTGAAACCTAGCTATGTCGACCATCCGTCGTCTGACGTTGCAAATGAAAGACGCGGAAGAATAGGGGAATGGTGGCTCCGAGCTCCAAATACTTGCACACGATCTCGAACGCTCGGAAGAAAGCCAGTGAGTTCGAGTGAAGCTGGGAAGGCACCAGCATTAGGTGGTCCAAAACGCCTTGCTAAAAGCCGATAAAGGGCAGTCGCATGCCCACCTC
Organism: Lathyrus sativus; assembly: GCA_963859935.3. NCBI lineage: Eukaryota > Viridiplantae > Streptophyta > Magnoliopsida > Fabales > Fabaceae > Lathyrus > Lathyrus sativus. Next base: position 487,461,682 of record OZ012736.1, read on the forward strand.
CTTGAAGGCGAACTCATACATGGGGAACCGGCCACCCTCATAACGCAAGCAGATACGATTGACCTCCCGAGGCCGGCAAGCGCGGAATTGACGGGGGCTCCCGGCCACCCTATCCTCTATCACAGCGAACGCGTCCGAATCGTCGAGGACGAACCTCGACATATAATTTAGGGGTTCTTCCCCGACCCATTCTTCCAAAGGCCTCTCCGGAGGATCCAGGTCGACCTCCTCCTCGCGACCTTCCTCGTCCGCCGACAAGTACCACTCCACTTCTTCCTCATCACGACCAGCCATTTATATCTGAAAAGCAGAGGAACTCGGTGAATTCGACAGCCAAATCAAATCCACCCTTCCACTGCAGTTCAAGTGAAAGGGCGTGGTCGCCTGACCGCCCATGTGACGAGCGGGGGGGGGGGGGGGGGGGGGGGACTTTATCCCCTGAGGAAGACCAGGGAGTACACCATTTGTCCTCGACGCACACATCCACTCGTTCCCAGGGCATTCATCTCATTGTCCTCGGGAAATTCAAAGTTCTTTTCAATCCTCCCCGGGGCACTCATCGCAAGAGCCGAGGACGGTCGTTTTCTACCCTAATTTTGAAGGATCCTCCGGCGTATTCGCCGGAAAAACCCACGGCATTCCCAGCGCCCCCAGCGGAGCCGCCGGAAACACCGCCACAAACAGCAAAAAACTCCAAGAAAGGTGTGAAAACTTACGTGATATGAATACATAAAAGTTGTTGCCGGGCAGAAAAATCTCAGATGTCGAGCAGAAACGATCAAAGGTGTCATGCAGAAAATTTCCATGATGTGTAGCTTTTACATCCTTATTGTTTAACTTCACACATCATGGAAATTTCATTATTCTTTAAAGAGAAATATGAGAAAAATAGAATTTATGGTATTATACATTTTTATTTAAATTTTTTTATGAAGAATAGTCTTAGAATCACACGTGTTTGTAAAATATTTTTTAAAGTGGTAAAACTTTTATAAAATGTAAGTGTTTTAAAAATGATGTTAAAATTTTTATAAAATGTAATTTTGAATATTTCATCTTTTTGTTTTAATTTTTTTAATATTAAAATTTTAAAAATCATTTAAATTTAAAACTATTTAAAAAAACATAAAATCGTATTACATTATAATCTTCAATAATATGTATTTATATTCAAGGTTAAATATGTTTTTTGTCTCTCTAAATATCACGCACTTTATTTTTAGTCCTTATAAAGAAACACATATTTTGACCCTACAATAATTTTAGTTTTAGTCCTTGCTATTTTTTAAAATTTTGAAAACTATTTAAGTACTCCTAAATTTTTAAATTTTTGAATAACTTTTTTTTTATGTGTTCAAATTATTATAAAATATTTTTTTATCAAATTATATAATTTTTTTAAAATGAGAAGAATTAAATATAAATTTTTTAAATTTCATAAGATAATGATAAAAGTAATAAAATTCTCGACTTATAAATTAAATTTTGAGTTTTTTTAAAATTTGGATTTTTTTTTTTTATGAATTTTCTATAACGTTCTAAATATATCTGCAAAATAATTATTCAAAACACTATTTTTTTTATAAAAACCAAAATCAAAAGTTGATAATTTTATAAAGACCAAAAACATAATTAACCCTATATTCAATAATATATATTTATATTCAATAATATATTTTCATAAAGTTTTCACTAAAATATATATATTTTCATAAATTTTAACTATATTATAATCTTCAATAATATATATATATATATATATATATATATATATATATATATATATATATATATATATATATATATATATATATATATATATATTTACATTACTTAATATTAAAATTAATCTTTTAATTTGTTAAAAATAAATAATTTATTATTTTAAAATAATTTTTCAGAAAAATTATTTTTCAAAAATATATACTTAGAAACGATAGTCGAATTCCTAGAGATTGATCATAGTATGTAACTTGATAAGATGTTCAATCACATCCAATCAAGACACTAAATGCCAATGGTTGTAAACCCAATAACCATAGCATTTTGGTGTGACAATAATAATTACATCTAAAATGAATGAGCATTTAAAGTTACAATAAGAAGATCAACACTCTTATTGTTCAAATTTGGCAAAGGAATAATATATAGTATAAAGTACAACCCTTTTCCCTCATTTTCACCACCATCAAAATTAAAAGACAAAGATCCTACTCCTCCATCTTATGTTTGTAATGTAGACAACATCTTCTAAGTCTATCATCTTATCTTTATGTACACAACATTTTGAGACAAGAAAATGTGTCTCTCCAAGTCTACATGATCCATCAATGAAAAGATCAAAGTGTATACACCATATAGAATGATCCATCAAAGAAACTTTGAAAAGACTTGGTAATCATCACCAACCAATCTCAATCTATATATAGAACAAACAAAAGGATCTTTCCTTTTTTTCCCATTCAAACGGAAAAAACGCATGCCGCTACGCAAACTCATATCGTCTAAGTTGTTAGGGTGAATTTCCTTTCAAAATTGTGGATGCCTTCAAAACTCATGTGCCACATGTATTTACTATTTAAGGCATATCATCATCACTCAAACTTATTTGTGACGTCTTTCGCTGCATTCTTTTCTTTCGCACGGAAATCCTCCAAACTTCGATACTCTTCGTTGAGCAACTTATCCAGTTCAGGATGTTTTTGCAGTGGTTCTTTTTGGTTGCGCATCTTGCGGTAGTGGTGAAACGCCCTGTCAATGCCATGAATATATGAACAAGGTGTAAATCGCAAGTTATGATAGTGTGAAGTGAAGTGAAGTGTCAAAAAGAGAGATGGGAGTAAATCGGCTTTACCAATATTTTTCCAGGCCATACAGGTTGCCTTTATGATAGTAATCCAGCGTCAGCTGCTCGAAATCCGTGTACAAGTCATCTCTAAATTCCTTCTCCAAACCATAACTGAACAAGGAATTGTTTTAAAAAACAGATGAATTGGATGCATCAATGCTCTAAGGTAAAAAACAGAAGATGAAATCTAAATGATGATTCTAGCTTCTCAAGCACATGACAAGGGCATAATTCGAAGTTGTTACCTGTAGAACCTGAAAAGGCACTCCATGCCATAATAATAATTAGCAGCTGCGTCTTCCTTTGCTAACTTCTTAAATTCATCGTACATAGAAGGAACAAACATGTCTCGAAGAAAATAGCACCAGAACCTGTATAATGTATTCATTTCCTGCATACATTACCCGAAAGGAGGTAGGGAACCTACCAGAATAAGCAAGTCTATGACTGAAAGAAAATAAAAGTTGCAAATAACATAGAAAATGTATAGGCTCGGTGCACAATAAAAGGAACTGGAACAGAAAGAAGCATTAGTTAGTATGGAGATAACAATATTAATATTCTTCATCAATAGTTATGAAATAAAGTTCACCTCACTGCAGCCAATTCCAAGTTTCTTTCTATCATTCAAGCATTTTTTATGATATTTCAGGTACCTGAAAGAAAATAATATTCACATGACAAAACATGAAAATGTAACATATCTTATATCTAGCTGGTGCGCATGAACACATACAGTAAGGAAGCATTATCACTTACTTTTGTTGTTTGAAACCATTTTCTTCTAAAAGCTGGTGGCTTGGATGCTGAAAAGGTGGAAAAGACTTTGGCAATGAACCTACAGGCGGACTACTTCCAGAAAGGCCGCCGTGGCCATGGGGTGAACTACTCAATTTGGAAAATTTGAGACTGCAAAATTAAGATAATTATCGGAAATAGCTTTCCAGGAATAATCAAAACCATCGCCTTTTAGTTACAGACTGTAAACAAAGTGGTTTTTGCCTTCAATAATTTAGAGATTATCTTTAAGATTTTTAAGAAAATCAAAAGCTAATTTTGTGTTTGCTTACTTACCATTATGATTTTTAAAATAAAAAAATAAAAAAAGAACTACCAAAAGTGATTTTTTAGATAAGCACTTGAAATAGCTTCTCATTAGAAAGAGCTTAGATTTTTTTTCTTCCAAATTTTCATTTCTTAAGTTGTAACAAATGGATGAAAACTCAAAATGCTTTTTTAATAGTAACGAGCCCTTTGCATGACCAAAACATGGCACTTGAACAAATAACTACTTCATTTTCATGTTGTTTTCTGATATAATAATTTATATTGATATTCCTATAAAGGAGAAATGTAGGGGGGAAAAGGAAGCAAACCATTATCATAATAGTCCTCAGAAAGAACCATTTTGAACTGACCTGTGATTTTCAGGAGGCGTGGAAGAAAAGAAAAAACCAACTGAATTACTAGGTGGGCTTTCAGATATAACTCCATGAGAATTACGGCCGGTTCCATGATTTCTAAAATTGGACGAGAAAAACCGCTGCGTAAGAGAAGATTGATGCTTGTGAAACACTTTTGGTTTCCTTCGAGAATTATTGCCTCCAGATTCTTCAACACCTCCAACAGCATTCTCGCCTGCATTTATATTTGATGCACCTGAAGTATGGTTTTGAGATTTTAAACCCCGCTCTCTGTTGTTAGAGTTACTCTTTCTACGATTAGACCGTCTATTATGTATAAGTTCCTGTTGAAAGTTGGGTGGAGCAACTAAAAGTTTAATAAAATGAAAATGAAGTACAATAGCAATAATAGATAGTGAAAAATAACATAAGAATGGTGTTCTCAACCTGCTCGTAAAAGTAAAGTCCGTCATTTATTTGAGAAGCAAGCTCTTTGGAGATGGTTTTTGATTCTTTACTACCACCTGTTTCCTTTTTAGGATCACCATTCTGTACATTCAAATAATAAATTGAATATAATTATTAGTTATGAGGAAAAATTGATCATATAATGAAGTATGAACTTGGGGTATGAACAACAATACCTGAGTAACGATTACAAGTCTCTGAACATCCTGCTCAATGACAGCCATCTCATCGTCTTCATCATCAATCCTATTAGGCAACAAAATCCATCAGATGAATGTACAAACAAATGTTTAACTAGGGCATAAAAGATCTAATAGCATTCTGTAGTGGATGCTCAAAGGTAAAGAAAGGTATTTTAACATTTCAAAGAGAACTTGTTAACATAGCATTAACAAAGAGCACAGCATAGTGCAAACAACAAAACAATCAGAAATCCATTTTAAGAACTGATTTTGACAGAAACATGTAGTCTTATATTAAGCATATTCCATATGAACCTTGTAACTCAGAACAAAGAACTGTGAAGTAAGTACCTTCCAGCAGAAGAAAGCTCAGTCTTCTTCTGCTCAAGCTCTATCTCTTCATCAAGCAAAAATGTATTGCCAAAATCATCGGCTGAAACATCAATGTTTCTAGTCTTATTGTAGTTAACTTCTTTGCTTTTGCTGTCAGTTTCTTTTGGGCGGCAAAAGAAATTAATATGAGCTGTGTCAGATTTGCTTGTTACTACATGTGATATATCATTGAATTGATGACTATCAGTATCGTGTTCTTGGCTCATATCAGGAACTTTTAATGTATCTTTGTTTGACAGATTCTGCTCCGTGAAAGTTGAACTATGAGCAGCATCTTTAAGAGTTGCTTCAGAAGACTCCTTAGTGTTATCTCCAACAGCATCAGGACGTGAATTCTCAGTAGCCTCTACAAGTTGGTCCTGTTGAATCTCAGTCACAGATGATTCTGAATTTCCTGAGGATGTTTGAATCCATTTTGACCAATTGTTGCGGTTCCTTATCTTGTCACCCTAAAAATGTAAAAAAATTACAAGATGAAATTTAGAAAATGATTCAAAACTGTTTCTAGAAAAACTAAATCAGTAAAATATCTCCAAATTTTGTTGCCCTTTATGATGTGGTGAGGTGACTTAAAGTTGTCTCCAAAAGTATGACGGTGATATTCTGTGTGTACATTATAGACGGAATATACATATAAGAACAAGTACACAAAACCTAACATTATATCAGAGTCTACCATAGACCCGTTGTTGGACCGCACGTAATATCCATGCCAGGGCCCAATAGCCCTGGGATCGAAGGGGCTATTGGATAAAAGCCCATGTGAACTTAAAAATCGAAGGGCCCAATACTGGTTGTGGTGTGAGTTAAGCCCAAAATCTAATAGAACTTAAAAAACAAACTTTTGGATGCAGAATGCCCCAACACCCATCTCACAGTCCACAAACATTTAATCCTAGCCTCTCATTTTGGGCCTCTCAAATAAACCACCTTGTCTTCATTCAACCATCTTCTCCTTTCAGAAAAACACAATCACACACCCTACCCCCCTGCTGTTGTAACTGCTACTTCTGCAATCCCTAAAAGCTGGAGCACACAATTCTCACTTCTTCTACGCTTCATCATCCTACCTCTAACCAACACACGGCCACCTCCACTTTTCCGGCTGTGTTGTCTTCAACTTTAGGATCCAAGCCACATCTGCAGAAGATCTCACAGCGACCTCTTTCACTTTTCAACAGCTCCATTGATGCCGGACGAAAGTGTTTTTGTTGCTTAACGGCCGTAACACTAACAGCAACGCAAAAGACCCTAGGTTGTGGCCACATGCATTAGAAACCAAACTTAAAAAAGTAAAACAACATGCAAGAATATAACCTGCACTTCCACATTATCGGAACTTCGAAGCACATCTACGATGAAAGGAATGTCTGTGCTCATCCTCGTGACCTACAACAAGAAAACCCACATGACAACGGGAAACTGGAACAGCACAGATTATATAACTCAATGGAATATAGCATACAGCTGTAAAATTATTAAGGAATTGGGAGGCAAAATATGTTTTAGACATACCCTTTTAAAACCAGCAACAGTGGATATGGGAACCCATCCTTGGTCATCCATTACGCCTATAAGATAAGGGTCATCTTTCAAATTTTCATCACTGCCAAATGAAGGCTCAGAAATCAGCAGTTTGACATCAATGAAAGCATCATACTCATAATATAGGTGAGCAGGTGTGAGATGAAGATAGACAAGAGGATATTTACTCATCATGTTAGGTATTTAGGTCAGATATTTACATGTAGCCAAAAGATCAATGTCAATGAAGATAATGAAGCTATAGTCAACAATTAAATCACTTACCTAAAATAATACTCAATCTGATTAAGAATGCGAGCCTCCAAAGGTAGAGTTTCTGGAGCCGGTGGTTGAGGTGGAGTCGGTGGTTGAGGTGCTGGGTTAACAGGAGGATATGGAGCAAAGTGCCGCGGAGGGGGGCCTCTGATGGGGCCAGGGGGTGGCATTGGGACACACCACATCGGTGTATGTCCTATGAACGATTAAAAATAAGGATTAAAGAGCTAAGAAATGGAGCGTTAAAAACCGCAAAGAAAAATAAATGTGAATAAGTGGTTAATTGCATGAACATGTGCAAAAATATAAGATTGTGAATTGGAAATTTTACCTGGGAAGCTTGGACCAACCATGTACCCTGGAGGAGGACCATAAAGCGGAGGTCTTATAAAGGGCCTTGGGCCCAACCCGTGTTGCATAGGAATGTTTGGTCTGGAAGGAAAGGGTCTTTGATGATGCCAACCATGATTCCCATGTTCACCTTGTTCTTGGATATTCGGTCTTCCATTCGGATAATTAACATATGCATTCGGATCCCCATGCACCGGAGGCTGACCATTTTTGGCATCAACAGCGTGAGCAGGTGGAGTAAAACCTTGTCCAGCCGCCGGGGGTACAGGTTTCATCATAGGATTGTCAATATTCTGATAAGGTCCTGGACCAGGTGGATAAGCATACGCTGGAACAGCCATGTGAGGCGGCGGAGGTGCCATAGGACGAAAAAACTGATGCATCTGCTGATGATAAGGCATCGTCGCCATAGGAAAGTGACCTGCATCATTGTTGTGGTTGTTCCGCTTAGGGCCTGGCTTTTGATAACGTGGTGACGGCATCTTATTCAACGGATTGAAGTTTCCAGAACCATTTGATTTCTGTCGAGTTACAGATCCATACAACAACAAAAATCAGTCAAACATGCAAAAAACAATATGACCTATGACCTAAGAATTTCGTCAAACATCATGACTATGATGTTTTTTACTCTTTATTAATATACCATCATATGTTAATGCTAATCAATAATCATAATTCTTAACCTTGCAATATTTGAACAAAACCATTAAAAATAGAATAAAACAAAACATGTTTCTCCAAAACAAACAAACTCAATCAAAACAATATCACATAAACTAACAAGATCTTCTTTATTTAATTCACCAAACCATAATGCTATCAATTAGAACAACAAAAAAACATCAAACAAACCTGAACAGAAGAAGCTCTTGGAGCAACCTCACCAACACTTGACACAGAAACAACAGCAACATCCTCAACCTTAGCAGAAACAGTCTCAACATGATTCTTAGGTTTCTGAGTCTGAGCATCAGAAAGAGCTGGCCAGGACTTAGTCCCAATCACCATAACAGGAACATCAACACTTTTCCCATCAACACCACTGGGTCTCTTCCATGGAGACTTAGGAGCACTAATCTCCTTCTGATCTTCACTAATCTCACTATCAGCAATCACCATAATTGTTTCTCTCTCACAATTTCCTAAACCTCACGTGGCAAATTAAACAAAGAATCTAAACAATACAAAAAAGGGTAATCAGATATTGACTTAAAAAAAGTGGAAAAAAATTGAAACTTTATGTGCTAGTTGGAATCAATGATGTTGAAAACAAGAATCAATGGAAGAATCAGTTGAAAATCTCATGTGAGTGTATGTGTGAAGAGAGAGAAAGAGTTTTAGGGTGAGTGTGGCAAAAGAAGCAAAATTAGGGTTTGTGAGTGATGTAGTGATGCTGTTTATGAGACAGTTGCAAAGGTTTAACAGACGCCAAAAAAACAAAAGTGTGCGGTAACTCTTGAAAGGGTGAAGGACAAAAATGTAATATACTCTGAACTTGTTGCTTGATTTTCGTAGGTTGTTTCTATATTTTGGGGAATTTTTTTATTCAACACTTTTTTTTTACTCTTTGAAAGTATGAAGAAGTAAAATTTCAAGTTATAATCTTCAAAATTAGAATTTTAAAGATTTAGATTGGGTTTATAGTAACTAATTTATCTAGAATGTCGGGAATTAGTTTTTTTCCATTTAAAATTTGAATAGAAGATTGGAAATCAAATTTTTCCTTTTTAAATTTGATACGCGTGTATTTTAAAAAAATAAAAAATTTATTGATTGATGTGTTAAAGAGATAATTTAATATTTTAAAAAATAAATTAAATTAGTCGATTTAATCGGTTAAATTAAAATTTGGAAATTAATTTGGTTGGCTCAATCTTTTAAAAATCGCTAGTGGATCAAAATCGAAGTTAAACCGGAAAATTTGAATTGAACCGTTCGAAACCATTCGAACCAAAGAACCGGTGTTGGTTTTGTAAAACCGTCTGGTTCAAAATGATTCATCAGATTTACCATTTTTTGAATTTTTTTAAAAATTTTAATATGTCAATATTAAAACTTAACATACATTTCTTAATCACAAAAAATAATTATGTGTGTTTTTTACAATTATACAAATTTCTATGTTCTGTCGCTTTATTATAATTTTTCTTTAAATCACATTCTATCATTATCATGTCGTCTCTTTTAAACATAGTCACTATGTTCAACTCTATTATTTGTTGTTGTCAATTAAGACTTGTTTATCGTAGTTCAACTCAAATTCGATTTTTTGTTATTTAATAAAGTATATTATATTATTTATATTTTGATATTCTATCTTATTTAATTTAGGTATTCTTAATTATTTGAATTTTATTTTAGTTATTATATTTTATTATTTTGATTTTTATTTGAATTAGTTTAATTTATTTTATTGTAATTCTTTAGTTTGGTCAAAATATTCTTAAATGATGGTTGAAATGAAGTATAGAACTATGTTATGTATTATTGATATTGTTGTATTAAATTTCTAATGGATTTTTGAAATATTTATTTTATAAAGTTGAGAACATATAATAATATGTGACATATCTATGAAATTTAGTTTCATATTATTAGCTTATTTAATAAACGGTTCAACGGTAAGTTTAACCAATTTAACCAATTAAATCTTAAATCGTAAGTTTTACTGGTTCGATCTCCGGTCCGATTTTTAAAACATTGGAATAATTATAAAGGAACAAATTTTTTTGGGTTATCGAGTGAAAATGAAGTAAAAAAACAAAAACAAAAACTACATCCTACAAAATTAACTAAGTTTTCGAATAGTGACGGAAGATGAAATTCAAGATAGTTGAAGAAGAATTAGTATATCACTAAATTATCGGACAACTCATGCCTGATTTGAATGGTATATAATTGATTAAGATTATCTTAAAAATAAATAAAATTAAATAAAATGTTATATATATATATATATATATATATATATATATATATATATATATATATATATATATATATATATATATATATATATATATATATATATATATATATATATATATATATATATATATATATATATATATATATATATATATATATATATATATATATATATATATTTCATGAATTGACATTATTGTATATAATATTTGATGTCGAATTAGTATATTGATCATCTTCATATGTTAACTTCAAACTTCGTCTTAAAGTGGCTCTTGAAATTGTCATAAATAATTGACCGTGTGAAAAAACAGGTGAAAGAATATAAACTCCAACACTAGTTAATGATTGACCTTTGACTCTGATTAATTGTCATTGCAAAAGAAAAGACCAATAAAAATTGTCTTCGCTGAAATTTGAAAGGAAATATGATATAGGATGGTGTCAAGGACATTCTAAGCATAAAGATCTTATCTCTAATATTATTTTCTGATATAACATTTCCTTCAACAACATATTTTCTCATCTTGGTGATTATCAGTCGAGTCACATTGCATAATCCTAAATATTGGTAAGTGTTTCTTAATAACATTACTGGTACCCCAACTTTAAATTTTAACATGTGATTTGGGTTCCAAAAATATTAATGGTGTTCAAAAATTCTAGTGTGTGAATGTTATCGACTACATCAATTTTTGTATTGGATGAATACGAACTATCATAGCTCAAATATGTTTTTTCGCCCGAAAATAAATCCAACACATAATCATCAATCATATCAAGGTTGGTATTTTTTGAAGTCAATGTATCCCTGTTTTGGAAAAAAGATACATCTTTAATATATTGTCTAAGATGTAAGGATATATGTTTTTGACAATTGTTGCAAAAGGAGTGTTATATGTTGAAATAAGCAAGTGTTTTGGGATATAAGTGTTATATCAATGTCATTAGAATCTTCAATTGAACCATCACCAATATCCAAAACTAAATACAAAATTGCTTTAGCTCATCATTATATGAATTTGGTTAACCATTTATAAGTCTCATATTCCTTACCAACGTAAGAACTTCACATGAATCCCATAAGTATAATTATTTTATTGTAGTGTGCACAACTTTTGACCTGGTTCTTTTTGGTATAACATGTAGAATTTGTCTAAAATCACTGTCGTGTACCACATCTTTACCACCAAATGGAGTGTTTGTATTAGCTTCGTCATAAGGCTGATGAATGTCTCTAAAAGTTCTATCAGCAACTTCAAAGTAATGTTTATGTATCATTGGAGCTTCATCTCAAATTATTAGCTTTTCTTTGCTATTAAATTAGCTAATTGAGATTTCGGTTTTATGAAACACGTTGAACACTCGTCAATATTTAAAGGGATAAAAAACCTATAATGTGCAGTTCTCCCCCAGGTATTAGTAATGAAACAATTTGATAACCACGAATCACCGTCAAATTTCTGACTTGATGCATGTGTCGTTTTAGCTTATTTTATCACCTTTTATAGTGGTATGTTATTGTATTATGTCAATTTCAAGTATTTGTCAAAGAGGAGCATCCGTGCGAGAAATTAGGACGAAAATGACAAAGAACAGAGAAAATGGCGTGTTTCTGCACTCATGGTGTTCACCATGGCGTTGGTCATGATGTGGCAGTCAAGGCGCCACATAAGCGTCAGGGAAAAGGCAATGGACCAAGCTTTAGAGGTCATGGTGTTCGCCATGGACCTTGAAGACCGCGTCATACCCATTTCGAACTCATGGCGTCCATCATGGGCTTTGAGCACTGAAAAATACTAACTGACTGACTCAGTCTTCTCCCATTTCAACCGATAGTTCTCTCACTCCTCCTACACGATTTTGGACGTTTTTTTGTTAGTTTATAGCTCTATAAATAGGTTGAACTTTTAGTTTTTCATTATCCAAGTTTTAGAGAATTAATTTTAGGCTGAAATTCTACTATTGTAAAAGTAGTTATTTCTCACGTTGAGGAACTGATGTATCCTAACATATGAGTTTAGGGATGTTTTGTGTATACTTGAATCGATCATACAAAAATCTTGTCGAATTTATTTTCAGATTTCTAATTCAGAGTTTTATTTTATTTCTAGATTCTATTTGCAAGTTTTGATTTATTAAGTTTTTAATTTATGTCTTAGTTTTGAATTTTTATTAATGTTGTTGTTGTTATTTTTCACTATCATTCTCTGTGTTGTTTCAATATATATATATATATATATATATATATATATATATATATATATATATATATATATATATATATATATATATATATATATATATATATATATATATATATATATATATATATATATATATATAAGAATTGGAACGTACAATATCAATACAATATATATCAGTTTGGTGAAACTGATATATATTACATTGATATTGATATTATATGTTTCAATTCGTACAATATCAATATCAATGTAATATATATCATTTTCACCAAATTGATATATATTGCATTGATATTGTACGTTCCAATTCTTATATATATATATCGTTTCTATTTTAATTATATACTTAATTGCAACTATGGTCCCCCTATTTTGTAGTTTTTTGGGTTTTGATTCCCCTTTTTAAAAATCACTGTTCCTTTTTTAAGTTTTGAGTTTCATTTTAGTCTTTATTGACTAGGATAATGAATTTATTAATATTAATTTAATTAATTAATTCTTAATATTTTATTATTAATTAATTAATCAAAATTTTAAATGAAACACTTTGGGCCTTCAGTTGTTGGTCCATATCTTTGTTTCATCTTTCTAACTCATAATTGAATTATTGTGTTTGTTTCAGTTTTATAAACACTTTTATGATCTATAGAAAAATTAATGTGAAACTTCTAAAAGACAATTTATACAACAACAGTATCTCCTTCGTCTTTATTGCAGCAACTCCCTATCAAATATTAGTCTGAAACTTTTGAGGTTAGATTAGGGTTATGTATGTGATTCTCTTAATTTTGATCTTAATGTTGGTTCTAATGGTGCTTTAGTTCCTTAATCTCTGGCTTAGTTTTTACTACTCATTTCATTTTGATTACGTAAAGGATGAAACTTATCCCACTAGTTTTTCTATTGCCTTTTGTATCAAAATTTGGAACATTGTAGCACAATGGATTACAGTAGAGGAGATTCATGAAAGAGACGACATGGAGCATTTTAATTGGTTCTCAGAAATATTAAAAGAAAAAGTTTCAAAACAAAAAAGTGGTATGGCTTGCAATATGATATGAATCAAGAGGAATAATATTCTTTTAAAAGAAGAAAAAACTATAACCAACATTAGAGTCATTGTTATAGGTAGTCTATGATATGCCATGTTAAGAACTTAGAACCATCGAATCAAACATTCCTAAATTCTATCATGAAAATATCAACCTCTCATGTAAGGAATAACTTTGTAACACAATCCCATATCAAATTCATTGCTTGTTTGAGCTTCATCGTGATGTCCCTATCACACATTGTCACACTTCGTAAAAGAGTAAATACAACTATACCACATCATTAGAGTTTAATCTTCTATGAATATCAGTATTGGCTTATAGTGATAAATGAAGATTTAAATATATTTAAAATACAAAATGCCATTCTAGTATAATTCAGGTCATTACATTCATTGTCAACACCAATTAAATACGATGTTAGAAATAAAACCTAAGAAAAAAAATCAATATTATTGCGATATTGAGTTAAGAATTTCCCTAATATCATCATTAAGCTCTATATTATTAACTGTCATACTCTCTAAAATCGTATCAAACTCTTTCCCACATCTAACATACATCTTGATCAATTAAATATTGTCAATTTCCATGAAGCTTGTCAAATGAATAAGAGAATAGTAGATTTGTAGTATGGATAAAAAGTATAAGTTGTTGCAATGGACACAAGTTTGAGAAGGAGGAGAAGTTGTTGCAATGAAGAAGAAAGAGATAATGTTGTAGTATAAAATGTCTTTTAGAAGTTCCACATTGATTTTTCTATAGATCATAAAAGTGTTTATAAAGATGAAACAATCACAACAATTCAATTGCGGGTTAGAAAGATGGAGCAAATATATGGGCCAACAACTAAAGGCCAAAAATGTTTCATTTAAAATTTTGATTAATTAATTAATTAATTAAAATAATATTAATAAATTAATTATCCTAGTCAATAAAAAAATCTTAAATTAATTTTTTAAAATTATTTGGCATTGACACGTCACCTTAGGTAGTGTCACATCATTAAAAAAAATTTAAAATTGAAGAGTGGACTAAAGTGAAACTCAAAACTTAGAAAAGGGACCAAAATCATGGTTTTTAAAATGAGGGGATCAAAACAAAAAAAAAACAAAATAGGGGGATCATAGGTGCAATTAAGCCTTAATTAAATTAAGGGTTAAATATGTTTGTGATCCTCCTAAATATCTCAAATTTTGTTTTTAGTTCTTTAAAATATTTTCTTTAAAGAATGGTCCTCCTAAAATTTTTCCCCACACGTTTGGTCCCTAATACTAAAATCGTTGCTAAAACTGTCGCTAATTCAGTCGCTAGGTTAAAAATTGTTGTTATAATCATCGTTAATTCTATCGCTAAGTTGTAAAAACCGTCGCTAAGTTGTAGGAGAGGCCAAAAATATGGATTAAAAATTTTAGGAGGACCATTCTTTAAAGAAAATATTTTGAGAGATTAAAAATGAATTTGAAATATTTATGAGGACTATAAACATATTTAACCCTTAAATTAAATCAATAGTATGTTTACTTTAATATATTTACGATTCAGTAATAGTATGATTCTAATAACTATGTCTGACTAAGTTCTAAGAGCTCTGGATGTGAGGATCGTCGTTCTGATGAGACTCGGTGAAATGAAATAGCACTGATATTTAATATTAAAATAATTTCTTAGTTCTAAATTTTGCTTCAAAAAGTCAAAAGTTTTGCACGACAGTGAAGTATTCAGATACCAGTTTCAGTGCACAGTGTGAAAGTTGTATCCGATCATAAAATTTAGATTTTTAATTTCTAAAAATAGTGACAATGCTTTATTAATTAATTAGAACTTATCGGTTTTCAAAAAGTGTTTTTGAACTGTAACTTGTGCGTGCGACAACAGACAACTATGATTTTGAAATATAACACGGGTTGCGCGAAAGTAAGTAGTGTTTTTAAATTAGTAATTCCTCTAATAAAGATTTTAAAACAAAGTGAGGTATTGAATTCTATCTGAGTCCCGAAGGTACCCAGAAATTACATTCCGATCTCCGATTCAATTAATTCTAAAACAAGCATTTTTACTCCAATTTTAAGAAAAAATTGTACCAATAGCCTTAGATTTACAAAGCAACAATAGCTACAATAGTTGACATTTGTCTCTGTAGGTTCAGAAATTTTTTATAACATAACTGCCATTTTCGTGCACTTGCGGATAAACACCCAACACAGTTCCATTAGAAGTGATTGTAAGAACAACATCACCTTTTGATATTAGTGCTGCAAACATGGCCTTCCAAATAAATGTTTTTCTATTCCATCATACCCATAGAGAAAAATAAACCATAATTTTTTCATTTACCCTGTCCATTATCTTGTTGTAAACTCTTGAAGAATTCCCTTCTTGAATCATTCCTTAAACCATTGGAACCAATGTTTTTCTAATACATGCATGGATCTCTGAACTCTGTTAATTTTTACATGATAAAATGGATTTAAAAAATCACAGTTAAACAACTATATTATTGATCAAAACGTGTTACTGGAGTTGGATAAAAATCACGATTAAACAATTATATTACTAATCAAAAGGTGTTACTCAAACTAATACTTATTAATCAAAAAATAATAACTCATTAAAAATAGGTTCATCGACCATGTTGGAACAAGATTGTTCAGATCCCTTGAGTTTTGACGATAACAGAGTACTTAAAGAACAAATGGGTATACTAACATATGCTCAAGTGTGCAAGACTACACACTTATAAATTAACTCAAAATTGATCATGTCAAATACATATGTAGAGAAGCAAAGTGACTAAGATTCTTATGGATCAGAATCTGATGACTTTGAAGGATCAGACTCTAAACGAGGTGGTTCAACCTTAAAAGGTTCACACTCTAGTCATATGTTCTGCCTTTGGTGACAACTCATACCTTGAAGGCTAAAGGTGGCTATAATCCATACCATGTACCAAAAGCAGACCAGTCTTGTCAAGGCACCAGATTTTGGAAAAAGTCAACTAGGGTTTCGTCTTGAAAGGCTCAAGGAATGATGATGTGGCATCCTCAGTCAGTTTTTCCTTTTGGTAGATACTAAGTACTTCTAAAGGTATTGTGAATAATCTCATTATTCAGTGGGCAATGCTTCTAACCAGATACATCCTCTAATGTTTCTCCTGGCATGCTTCTTTGATAAGTTAGCTTTTATGCTCAACCCTCCAACGAATCTTTCTCTGGCTCTACAAAACGACGTTGAAGATTTAAAGGAAGGTGACAACTACAATGTAATACAATATCTTGAGCATAACTATGAGCTTTTATTTGTAACTGTTATTGCATAAGATCTTAAGACTTCTTATCTTTGTATATCTTAGAAATATTAAAAGGTTTAGAACCTTTGTGGTTGTTGCCCAACTATTATACTTTTGATTGTGTATCTAAGTATAGTGGTTATCTTTCTACTAGACTGCTTGTTTAAAGTAGAGGAAGTTTCTACTTGCATGCTTAAGCAGTGAAGTCTCTTGCTTGCGTGCTTGTGTAGTGAAGTCTCTTTCTAGGTCCATTGAGTAGAAGTCTCTTGCAAGTTTTTTTGAGCAGAAGTTTTGTTCGAGGTTGATTGAGCAGTGAAGTATCTTGCAATGTGCTTGAGAAAACTGTAATTTGTCGATTATAGTGAAAGGCTTTTGTTGAGGCAAAAGGACTAGATTGTTCTCAATTGAGTTGAGGAACCAAGATAAACTTTGTGTGTTACATGTTTTTACTTCTGATCACTATTATTTTTGTTTCTCCTATTATTTATGATGTCAAACTTTAAACCTTGTTCATATTCTAAAGTAACTGTTCAGAAGCGAAGTGGTTTTTGGAATACACATTTCACCCCCTCCCTTTCTTGTGTATTTTTATCACCTTCAGTTGGCATCATAACACACTCTATAATATAACACTTAACAGTGGTGCATAAAATATCTTGAGAAAAATACAACTTTCATCATGGTTGATAGTTCTGTAGTAACTAGTCCTGATGAAGGTTCTCCTCATGGTAATAACAATCACAATAAAAGTAGATATGGCCAAAACAACTATATTGTTGGACCACCAACGTTTAAATGTGACTCTACTGAAATTGAATGTTGGAAGAGCAAGATGTACACTCACATCATTGGTCTGGATGATGAGTTGTGGGATATCTTGGAAGATGGAATTGACTTTTAAGTCAATGGTGTTGGAACGGTTTCTGACAGAATTTCTCTCACTCCTGATCAGAAAAAGATTTATATAAAACATCATAGAGTGAGAGGAATTCTTATTGATGTCTTCCCTCATTTTGTGTTTGCTTTACCCGGATGATAATTCAAACCAAAATCACAATCTTCAAGAAGTTTCAACCATATCCTCTGCCTAGAATTCAACTATTTATAATCAAAGTGATATTTCAAGCTCTTATGATCACTAAACACTTCAAATCTATATCCGAACAAATAATGCCTCTAAAGCTTCAATACAAACACATCAACAGCCAACTCTAAATCATGCGTCAGATAATTCCTCTCACGCACTTTAAGTTGCCTTGAAGCATAAGCTACAACTTGTTAATGTTGCATCAATACACCTCTCAATCCCATCAACGAAGCATCACAATATTCAACAAACAGTTCTGCCGGATTAGGAAAAATCAAAACAAGAGCTGTCATCAACCTTCTCTTAAGCTCTTGAAAACTTTCTTCACACTTTGCATCCCAAACAAAATCCTTACCCTTCCTAGTCAACTGCGTTAATGGTAAGGCTAACTTGGCAAATCCTTCAATGAATTTTTGATAATAACCTGCCAAACCAAGAAAACTTCTAATCTCAAAAATTGATTTCGAAGCTTCCCACTATGATACAACTTCAACCTTCGATGGATCAACTGCAATACCTTTACTCGAAATCACATGGCCAAGGAAATTCACTTCCTTCAACCAAAACTGGCACTTAGAAAGTTTAGCATACAACCGCTTCTTTTTCAACATTGATAACAAAATTTTCAAATGCTCAGCATGATCCTCTTCAATCTTCGAATATATCAAAATATCACCAATGAACACAATCACAAACTTGTCCAAATATGAATGGAAAATCCTGTTCATGTACTCCATAAATACACCTGGTGCATTTGTCACACCAAACGACATCACAAAATACTCATAATGGGAATACCTGGTTCTAAAAGCAGTCTTCTAAATGTCTTCAGACTTCACACTAATTTGATGATACCCAGACCTCAAATATATCTTACTGAACACACTTGCACCAACCAAATGATCCATCAGATTATCAATACTCGGAAGTGAATACTTATTCTTAATGGTCACCTTGTTCAATTTTCTATAGTCCATACAAAGCCTCATAGAACCTTTTTTCTTCTTACCCAACAAAACTGGTGCACTCCACGGGACACACTCGGACAAATGAATCTCTTCTCAAGCAGAACTTCGAGTTGACTCTTCAACTCTTTCAATTCCAATGCGGACATA
The DNA here is from genome assembly GCA_963859935.3 of Lathyrus sativus. NCBI lineage: Eukaryota > Viridiplantae > Streptophyta > Magnoliopsida > Fabales > Fabaceae > Lathyrus > Lathyrus sativus. Next base: position 487,480,808 of record OZ012736.1, read on the forward strand.
TGATATGGAGTCACCGATAACGGACTAATTCTAGGAACTAAGTCGATCGCAAACAACATTTCATGTTCTGATGGTAAATCACTTATCTTATCAAGAAAAACTTATGGAAAATCACAAATAATTGGCAAAAACACCAACTTCTCCACCTTCACTAATACTCATAGTTGCCATTAACATAAACATCTCAGCACCATCTTGCACTGACTCGTTCACTTGCTTAGTAGACATAAACTAGTAACTTTCATTCTCAGGTTCAAGAAAAATAACCGTCTTATCAAAACAGTTGATATAAACATGGTTGAACTCTAATCATTTCATACCAAGGATAACATCAAGTTTATTTAAGTGTAGACACACTAAATTAACTCCAAAATCCTTACCAGAAATACTCAACGGACAATTCAAACACATAAATGGAGTAGTCACTGAACATATAACAGGAGTATCAATAACCATACATTCATTCATAATAGACAACTTAAGATTTAATCTCTTAACACAATCCAAAGCAATAAAAAATGTGTAGCTCTAGTAACAATTATAGCAATCAAATGTGTATCATTAATGAAGCTCGTACCTTTGATTAATCGATCTTCACTAGCAGTCTCAGATCCTGATAGAGGAAACACCCTCCCTTTAGCTTTAGCCTTCTTCGGTTTATCACACTTCGGTTTATCACACTTAGTACTAATGTGCCTTTAGCTGTATGCTAAAATAAATGGTCTTAAATGCGAAACACCATGATAAGCTTTCTCGAGAGAGAATTGCCACTTATTGTCGAAAAGGGCTTATATGCCAAACTGGATAAGCTCTCAAATAAAGAGGTTGTTGCTTATCTGTGGATAATAGATGAAAAATATACTTCTCCACGTCTCCGGTCTGTGCTCCCTGGACATGATTCGATTTCTTCTTTTACTAAAGGATAAACGAACTTCTTCATTCTTCAGGATTCATGCTCTCCGGAATATGATTCAGTTTAAAACCTCCCCGCACTTCAAGATGAAAAGGAAAATGGAAGCTCAACTGCTCGATGGAGATGGCCATTTGTTGTAAGTCATGACGAAGATAGGATAAACTCCTCAGGTGAGAAATACCGCTTACTTGCAAGAGGCAATGATAAGCTTCTCGGGTGAGAACCACTTGTAGAGATGGTAACAGGTAATGTAAATTGTAATGAAGATTGTAATGAAGGTTGTAATGAAAGAACAGTGTAAATTGTAATGAAGGTTGTACTGAAATAATGAGCTCCTTGTACGAGAAGATCAATTGTAGAGTGCAATGAAAAATTGTAATGAAAGTTGTAATGTAAATTGTAATGAAGGTTGTAATGAAAGTTGCAAGGTAAGTTGTAATGAAGTTTTGTAATGAAAATTGTAAGGTAAATTGTAAGGTAAATTGTAATGAAGGTTGTAATGAAAGTTGCAATGTAAATTGTAATGAAGGTTGTAATGAAAGTTGCAAGGTAAATTGTAATGAAGGTTGTAATGAAATTTGCAAGGTAAATTGTAATGAAGGTTTTAATGAAGTAATGAACTCCTTGTACGAGAAGATCAATTGTAGAGTGTAATGAAAAATTGTAATGAAAGCTGTAATGAAGGTGATATAATGGTGATAGGCTTCTCTGGTGAGAACAGTCGCATACCGGTTGTTGTAAGATGTATTCTAATGTCGAACAAGACTTCATTAAGGAAATGAACTCAAATGGGGATTATCTTATCCTATCATGGAAAGATAACGGAAATAACCATCGTCCACGAGGGTTGAACTCTATGTGGAAACTTGGAACAAACAAGTATTTTATGCTTAGGGCTGACGATCTACTTGGAGAGAGCGGAAAAACCCAGTTACTCAGCGGTAATGACAAGGGATGCCACGGATAGCGAAACAATGTAGATGCTAATGCGCATGCCAAAGTGTATGTTAACGTGTATGAAAATATCATGTGATGAGTAATGCAATGCTTAGGCTCATGCATATGCTGACAAAACAAACGAGAGAGGAGATATGAGATGAAATAAACATCTCGATAGGAGTACCCTAGCGACCTCTGCAACAGTACATCCATCGGGGTATAGGAAAAGTTGATGGTAGAACCAAATCCTGTTTCAAAGTTATAACTTCCCTGGGGAGAAAATCTTATGACTTCCACATAGGGATATGACACGACTTCACTTGAGAGTACGATATCATGACTTCAACTGGGGATCCTTGATCTCCGCATGGGGATAAGATGTCATGATTTCACGTGAGGGATTGCTATCATGAACCATAATCAGCCCAAATAACTCTTAGGATCAAAGACTTCCGGGGATAAAATAAATATCTGTTATATGGGGAATGTGTGGAATTAGGCAACTTTGTATAGATAGCTTAACAACTTCCTGGGAATAATACCTCGGCTTCCTGGGGAAAGATACGTCCAACTGGGGATAAAGTATATCAAATTTCCCTGCGGAAAGTTCATCGAACTTACTGGGGAGAAATCGACAGACATTCTTGAGGACAATATCTTGACTGCTTGGGGAGAACATGGCAATCTCCTGGGGAACATCCCTGAGGAAGGTAAGGCAACTTCACTGAGGAACAGATGATTCCACTGAGAATGGGTCTTCCAGAATATATATCACTTGGAGGGTACCAGAGATGTCTCTGCAGTCTTGAGAGTCACTGGGGATTTATCGGATGACTCCCAAAAGTGTTGTCAGCTTAAAGTCTCGTTGGGAACTATCATTGGGAAGATGCTAGTAAGATCTCTGCTGTCTTGAAAATTACCAGCTCGGTCCAAAGGGTTGTCAACTTATAGTCTCGCTAGGGACTGTGTTGAGGCGTAGATTATGTAACAATGAGATTTACTGGGGGAATGAAGACCGTCGGGAGTAAAATTCATCAGGTGCAGGAAGAATGTTGTAAAGCTAACTTTGATCTCAATGGGCTTTGTAGTAGTCTCCATTTTGAAAATATCATGCCCCAGAGTACCTGTTGTATGAGAGAGTCATCTCGAGAGGATTTTACAGAGAACATAGGGTTCGATTGCCCCACAGTTTTCAAACTCTTAGAGAGATTTTTCAGATCTCGACGTAACTAGCACAGATTAACCGTGTTATGACTGAGTCTACAAGAACAACTCTTAAGTACGTCATGCTCGCATCAGTAAGTGAGTTGGAAATCACTTGCCCCTGTTTAGTAGAATCTTCAAGTTCCATTGTGGATGTATGTATGTAAGTTTCTATGATATCAAGCACAATCAACACGCGCGAAATGCTATCTTGAAACTATCAATGCAACAATATTTGTCTTGAAATTTTTTTTGTTTTCATTTTGAAAAAAGATATCGCTATAACTCGCGACCGAAGTTGCGTAGCTAGGATATAAATTTAACTTGTAATGCCAACGGTAAATTAAGCATAGCTCGTAGGAGTCAAGAAACGTTATCTCGTCGAGTATGCTTCCAAAAGAATTCCTACTTCAATTAGGTCTTTTAAAGGTTGTATCGCGGCTCGGTTCACGGTTTAAGAAACAAAGGATAAAGGCTCAAAATGTTATTTGAACCCACCCCTCTTCGTGATGTTCTCCAATCCTATATTCAGTTAACTGGATATGAGCACTCCTATCTCAATCGGATTTGACATGGCTGAGAACTCATTAAGGCTTTGGACATGGCAGTCACTCACCTAGTTTCTTTGCGATTGTTCACACAACTTTGTTCTTTATTAGGGATTCTTTATTGTAATCCCTTGTTTTTGTTATATTTATTTTTCATTCCCTAACTTTTTCCTGGACGACGTCTTTTGGATTTTTTTGACTTTGGAGTCTAGCGGGATGCCCTAGTTTTGCCTAAGTCTCCTTCATAGGTTTTGACTTAGCGAGCTATTATATATTTTTTTTGTGAACAAGTCATATGACTCTTTTGAAAGCGTTTGACTGCCCCACTCTTTAAGTCATAGAGGGATGGCCATTTCATTTTTGACCTTCTAAGACGTTAAGGATAGGTTCTCGAAGGCTTGCTCCTTATTTTTGAAGGTTTAAGCGCTCGATCGGCTTAACTGAAAAACTACCCTGCCCCAGGTTGAAAATTTAGGGTTCTTATTTTGAAAATAAAACTCTTACTTCACGGCTCAAAGGGGGTAAAGAGGGATTATCGTCCTTATATCTCCATTTTTGGGATTTGAAACAATGCCTTACATCATCAGCAGGTTTCAATTGGAAGCATATGATAAGAGATTTGATGTTTTTGGTTCATCATCCTCCTCCCAATTCTCTATCAAACAAGAGATCGGGTAAAGTTGGCATTATAGTTTATGAAAAAATATTGTTAATGAGTGAAACGATTGGATTTATTCAAGACAAACGTTATGCATTAATTATTCCAAAATAAACAAGTTTGTACATGCTAATTATGCTTAATCAAAGAAAATAAAACATATAAATAACAAAGGAACTGTCTGACAAGTCCTTTAAGATGTAACTGGATGAGTCATGTTGAAGACCAGGAGAGGATTCTTGATCTCTGGTGATGATCACCGAAAGACAATATCTTCTGCTCCAACAAATTCCTGACAAAGTTATGGAGCGCATGACACCCTTCCAAATCGTGACCAGGCGCGCCCTCATGAAATAAACAATGAGCGGTGGCGTTGTAGTTGGCGGGCAACGGATTTGGAGGCGGACCCAAAGCTCTGGTAGTAATCAAACCTCGTTTTACTAAGTAGGGATACAACTCGGTGAACGTCATTGGAATCAGAGGACACGACTTGTATTGTCTCCTCGGAGCACTTTGGCGAGGTGTTTGCTTCTTAGGTTGTGGATTGGCAGGAGCATTGGGCGCTCGTTAACAACTGACCAGAGCTTGTGCAGGCTGATAAACAAGAGGTTGTTGATAAGTAGGATATTGAGGATTGATAGGAGTTACAACAGTAGCCACATAGGGTTGTGGAGCATACTGAACTGGATAACCGTGAACATAATTCTGCTGAGGTCACCGAGGTTGATGAGTAGCCCTCAAGTGATTCCTCGGACGTGCATATCCTTTAATGGTCAAAGCCTGGAGTTTTGCACTTTGGCGGAGGAACTCGTCGAACTAGTTGAGCAAAAGTAGGAGGCACTGAACTGGATTGACGACCTTGAGGCGGTGTATCCTTGACAATAACAGCCGGTTGAGGACCCACAACAGTATTGGTACTCTCAGAGGCAACAGTAGACTGAGTATCCATCTTCACATTAAGAGCTTGTAGCATCTCCATAATCTGACACACACTTCCTCGAAGATCCTCGAGTTCATGGCTGACACGGTTGATCTCTTGAGCTTGTTCTTCCATCCTTTTTCGAGCTAGGACTCTAGTGTTGTACTGATGTGGAGGACCCAGGGTGACGAAACTGGCAGGCGAGAGAACCGAGAATAAGAAACTGGGAGACACATGTGATACAAAAAATGCGAAATGCAAATGAAATGATTTCATGGAATTCAAATATTTACGAATATTGCTGAATAACGAAGAAATTTTATTTATTAATTGAAACTGGATTACAAATAACATTCTTAGAAAAGTCTTGGCATAATAGCTAAATAAAAGCTAATAATGACCCTAAGGAAGCTTCCTGTTATGCCCCTTACTCTGCTCTTCTGGCTGGACCTTTTTGAGGATGAGCCTATCTTCAAAAGGTGAATCGAGAGTTAGAGGAAAATAAATCCTTCATCAAACCAAGCAAGGGTATGTTGGAAAAGTCTTCATAATTGTTGGTGATTAGTGTCCTTGATGTCAGATAACTTCGAGCATATGGCTTTAGCAACGGTCTTGTCCTTTAGGGTCTTTCTCCGAGAAAGGGAAAAGAGTCTTATCCACCATAGACAGCCCTACAAGCTGAGAATATTTTTCCAAAGTAGGTAATAAATCGGGATCGTAGACTGTAGCAAAACCGAAAGACGTCCTTCGTTCACTTTAAATTCCTATAGCGATAACAACCTTCCATACCGGTTACAGAATCCTTCTCGATCTTGGACTAAAGATCCTAGCTTCCTTAGGTCATCTAGCTTAATACTTTTAAAAGTATATTTCAAAGTTTTTCTTCTATTGTAATCCATAGTATCGTGCAATATCCATAAATAATGTTTGAATTCCATGAAGTGTAATGCAATGTGATGCTTTTATTGATGCAATGCACATATATTCATAAGTCCTAGGTTAAAGGTATGTGCAAGGAGTTAGGGTCTACCCACCCCAATAAGGTATATACTAAGGTTAGTTGTACCTGCAGAACAAGGTTCTAAGAAGTTCCCAAAGTCATTGGTCCATCCTTCGGATATTATCAACTTTCCGACTGACTCGGGGGTTGATAATATTCTCGAGAGAACCTCTTTTGAGTGTAGCATCGCGTAGCAACCATTATAGGACTACTCCCACATAGTTCTCTCACTACGTCCTATATAAGGCCAAGGTGGTATTAAGGTAACTACGGTCCTCAATATCATAAACTCTAATCGAAAATAGTAAAAGTTTTCACGACTAACTCGATCGACCGAACCGTTTTTGAAAGGGTCTCAACTGAGCGGTGATTCTCGAGTCAGCTTGGTCGGGACTCACTCCCGGCAAGCCTCGTTGAATATCTCACCTTCCTATAATAAGGTGACTCAAGTCCGGGATAGGACTTATCTCACAATAACAGGGTACCCCCCAAGCAAGGCACAATAATAATATATATAAGAGAATAAATAATGAAAAATATCATACAATAAACAAAATGGGGATAACCCTTAAATGTTATGGCGTCCCCAGTGAAGTCGCCATTTTCTGTTGCGGTGGAAATAGGATATCAAACTATTAATTAATTTGAATCGCAATTTTTAATTCACAACCGCTCTTTGATTTATCCGAAGGAAAAGGTCAAAAGAGGGAAAACCTATTTTTGCATCGTAAACACAATGCGGGGAGAGACCCAGGTAAGGGGTTGGTTAAGCTTAGGGAAGGTACTAGCACCCTAAACTTCTATAGTACTCTACATGAACCTTTTGTTTATTGTATGCTTTTTTATTTTATTATCTGCTTTAATATATATTGAGCTAAGGGATAGAGTGACCTAAAAGACCTAAGGGTTATTCCTAAGTTTACTCGGCAAGACGTCGCATCTTGTGCCTACGTATCCTGGATAGGGAATGGAATTAGAGTAACCGTAGTTCCCCTTGAAGGAGAGGTTAGAAACTTCTTGATTGTGGTCAAGGTTTCAATGGGAGTAAACGTATCTTAAGGACACGCTTACGTGGAGTTTTGAAACTCCTATTTCTATGTTGAAAAGTTGAACTAAAATTAGGGATTCCACGGCGGGAAACCCTAAAACAAAGCACGACGGCTCTTTGACCTAAAAGTTAGGGTAAAGGGCGTTTTCGTCCACGGCGGGACGCTTAAACTATTAGAGTTTGAAACGGTCAAAAATTAGGGTTATTGACTCGGCGGTCAAACGACTAAACCTAATTCCTTCGGAGGAGGAAATTAACGGTAAAACATGCAAACATGAAAAAATATTATATGGCAGAAATTAAAGTGCGGAAAGTAAAGAAAGCGTCGCGACGATCACTCATGTAAATTACAAACCCAAAAAAAAAAAGGAAAATAAAATAAAACCGCGACCATGGCCTCGCGTAAATTACATCGATGGACCAACATAAATTGAATAAACTAATCAGAATTTAAGTATAGTCTAAGGAGAAAAACAGAGGACATTTGTGAGAAGGGTTAGACAGAAATATGGCAAAAAATGGAACAGTTAGTATTGAAAGAAAGACAAACTGCAATTTGAAATTTTTATTATTGTTTTATTAGTTTTGAAAAAGGATTTTAGTTTTAATTTTGAAGAAAATAATTTTAATCTTAGTTTAAAAAAGGTTTATTTTAAGTTTTAAAAATTTGTTTTAGTTTTAAATTTTAACAAAACTCTAATTTTAATATTTTAGAAAAAAACAAAATTTAATTATTATTTTGTGAGGAAGAAAGTTTTAATTTTAATTTTTTTTTAAATGTTTGTCAATTTTTTTTTAAAAATTTATACTTTAAAAAAAACAAAGTTTTAATTTGTATTTTAAAAAAAGGATTTTATTTTATTATCTAAAAAAGTTTTTATTTTAGAAAAGCTTTTAAGAAAAAAAATTTAATTTGTTTTATAAAAGTAGAACTTTCACTTATTTTTAAAAACATAATTTTCAATTAAAAATAAATGTACTACTAAAACAACAAAAGGGAAAACAAAAATTGGGTTGGGTTATGGTTACTGCTGCATGCGGCTGCGCTGTCATTGTTGTCTGTTGAAAGCTTTTTCTTCTTCTTTGCATGGTCACGATCCCTTCTTCTTTTCCTGCAAAAAATATCAAAAGAAAACATTCGTTAGAAACAAGAGTTACTCACCTTTCACGGGTTTGAAGTGGCTTTTCTACGATGGAGTTCGTTGATGATGAACGATGATGGTTTTTTTCAAAAATCTCTCCTCTTCTGATAAGTCGTGAGAACGACCGCCGTTTTTCTCTTTTGTTAAAACCCAACTTAAATAATTAGTTAAAACTAAATAAGATTTAAACAATTTAAAATAAACTTAAAATTCTATTTATTTATACTAAACATTAAAAATATTATAAAAAGAATAAAATTTTTTCTAATATTTTTAATTTAAGTGAAGAAGGTGGGATTCAAACTCTCAACCTCTCGCACTCACAACTCCTTACACACAGTCTATTGCCAATTGTGTTATTTTATTCATTCAAAATAAAGTGGCACTAGAAACCCTGTAAACTAAAAGAGCGCGCCACATGATATTTTCTTGCAACAATCAAACAACTGCACAACCCGTTAGTGGTTAGTTTAAACGCAATGCAAAATGAAATGGGATGCAAGATGAAACGACTAATCTTAGGGCAAAATTTGAGGTATTACACCATGTAAAGACTCACTCTTACCTTGGTTTCTTGATGAACTCTTGAGTTTCCTCCTTAGGTTTTCTTCTCCTCTTTCCCCCTTTTCCTTTTCTCTATGTTGGCTTATTTTATTCCTTTTCCCCTATTAACTTTATTCTTCTATGTATATATAATTACTAAAAATTGGGGTGTTTCAAGACAGACCAGGAATATACTTTCAAAGTTGTGACACGTGAAAGACATCACAAAGATTCAAAATAGACGGTGGTAAGGCAACTTTGTAGGTTATTTATTTTACTCTCTGCAATATCTGATACATACTAATGAAACTGGGTGAGACCTTTCGAGACTTAAGCGCACGCCCAACACTAGTCACCAGAGTGACCCTCAAGAACACATGATCGCCCTCTTGTAACTCGAGCGCTTTTCTTTGCTTATCATGATAACTCTTCATTCTAATCTGCAAGACCTTCATCTTCTCTTGGATCACCTTGGTCTACTTAGTAGCCCACTAGACAATCTATGGTCCAAACATAAAACTTTCGCCATATTCATACCAACACAAAGGAGTCCTACATCTTATTCCATGTAAATCCTCATAATAGGTCATTATAATACTATAATGATAATTGGTGTTATAGGCGAGCTCAATCAATGGCAAGTAATTATCCCAAATACACCCTTGTTCCAAAACACAAGCTCTCAACAAGGCTTCCAGAAATTGGATAGTCCTATCTGTCTGACAGTCAGTTTGTGGATCATAGGTAGAACTCAACCTCAACATAGTTCCCAAGGCTTCTTGCAAACTCTCCCAAAACCTCGACGTGAACCTCATAACTCTATATGAAATAATATTGGAAGGAATATTGTACAACTTTACAATCTCGTTTATGTAAACCTTTGTTAGCTTCTGTAACAGATAACCGATCTTTATCGAAATAAAATGGTTCAACTTAGTTAGTCAATCCACCACAACCTAAATCCAATCACTTTCCTTCAACATCTTAGGAAAGCCCACCACAAAATCCATAAATATGTTATCCCACTTCTACTCAGGAATACTCAATAGTTACATTGACCCAAATGCTCTTTGATGCTCGATCTTTGACTTCTGACAAGTCAAATAAGAATAAATAAACTCGACAACATCCTTCTTTATACTTAGCCATAAAAACATCTTTTTAAGCTCTTGATACATCTTTGCGACACCGGGATAAATACTCAAACCACTTTTTTGACCTTTCTCTATAATTCTCTTCTTCAGCTCTAGCAAATCTGGCACACAAACCCTATATCAGAATCTCATAAATCAATTCTCATCAACTATGAAATCCACTTCTTTATCTTGATTGATTAACACCAACTAGTCAATCAATCCTAAATTTGATTTTGGAGCTTCTATGATCTCTGCTAAAACACTGCTAGTTAGCTTCAGTATACCTAACATCATACTCTGTGGTATTTTCAAATTTAGACAACATTTTAGTTTGTTTTCACAATGTTGGTTGTAAAATATAAGGAGGGATGTCACTTTTTTCTTTCATGACTTTTCTTAATGAAACAAAACATAGCAATGTATTTTTTGTTGTTGCAATTGTTGCATTCCAGGGTCTTACAATGAGAGGTAACCTTGGCATTACAAAGATTGCCAACATTTTTACTATTACTATTTGGTTCATATCTAAGACCGAATTTGTTGTAGGATGGTCACTGTTTACCTAACAATGAATTTAAGTTGTCTCTTTCTTTGGTAAACTTGACAAATGTTTTTTGAAGATCCCAAATTTTAATTTGGTTTAATTGCAACTACGATCCCCTTATTTTGCATTTTTTTGGGTTTTGATCTCCCCATTTTAAAAACTACGATTTTGGTCTATCTTTTAAGCTTTGAGTTTGATTTTAGTCCCCTCTTCAAATACAAAAATATTTCTAAATAAATCTATGTGGAGCCATTTGTCTCTCCCATAGTTGATTCTCTTATAAACAATAAAAACAATGACAATGAAAAAGCTGTCAAGTCCAATAAGTTCCACCAATGGGTAAAAGCATGAATTACACCTTTATTGGCGTTGATTTAGAGCTTGCAGCTTATGCCTTTCAAACTCATTTCTTTTTTCTTCCTTCCCTAACTATTTAGAAAACATATAGTTAATATAGTTAATTCAAAAAATAAATAAAAACATGGAGTGTTAACATACTTGCATAAGCTCTTTCTCTCTAGAAGCTTTCCACTATCGAAACTATTTTGCCTCTTGTTTTATCTTTTGTTGCAATTGAACCTAGCAACAGTATTCCACTTAGAATGGAGAAGAACTAGTATTTTGAGTGATGTTAACTATGAATTTAACAAAGAACAAAAATCAAACTTTTGGGCTTTTATAGATTGTATTTCATCTTGCAGGCGCTTTGTTGCTTTATCACTTTTTTGCTTTTACTTTAGAAGCTGAACCTCGCTCTTTGACATTTATATATTTTAAAAAGCTTTTAGAAATTTGGACTTGTTCTTATTCAGTTCAAGTAAAGATGATATGGATAACATAGCATATCAGGAGATGATGTTTCATAGTAGTCCCACATTTTTTTCATTACAAATATTTTTAGTGTTTATTTACACAAACACAACACGTCAATTATGGGTTAGAAAGATGGATCAAAGACATGGGCCAAAAAGGCTAGACCTAACGTGTTTTATTTAAAATTTTTATTAATTAATTAATTATAAAATTTAATAATAAAATATTAATAATTTATTTATTTATTTATTAAAATAATATTAATAAATTAAAAATTTAGTTATCCTAGTCAACAAAAAAAGTCTCAAATTAATTTTAAAATGATCTGACATTGACACGTCATCTTAGATATTGCCACATCATAAAAAAGGTGTCAAATTAAAGAGAGGACTAAAATCAAACTCAAAACTTAAAAAAGGACCGAAATCGTGGTTTTTAACAGGGGGGTCAAAACTAAAAAATGCAAAATAGGGGGATCATAGTTGTAATTAAGCCTTTTGTTTTTTAAAATGACACATGTATCACACTTGTCAAGTTCCTCATCTTTTCTTTAAGTGGAAGGAGTTTGAGCTAGATCATTTTGTTTTTTCTCTAAGGAGTATTATCTCTCTTTCAAGGGTTTTATTTTCAAGTTCAAAGGAAGATATTGTATTTTTAGGTGTTGTAATAACTTATTCTAATTATTTGTTTCTTTTGCTAGTTTGTTGCAAATTTTAAAAAGATCATGATAGAAGAATCGAGAGGTTACTTTAATATCTTGATGGTTGGCCATAAGACATGTTAGCCTTTTCTTCTTCTTCATTGTCTGAGGATTTCGTATCATTATCTTCCCATACAACGTAAGCTTTCTTCTTTTTCTGAGTTTTTTAATTAGCTTTTTTAATAAGGAGTTATATGGTTGATGTGCCCTTTATTTTTATAATTGTAGCATGTTGTAATTAATAGTGTTTTCTCCTCATATTTTTCCCGTTCTTCCATTTGCTTCTTTTTATTATTCCTGAATCTCTTTAAGTTCTTTACTATGAGAGTCATGTCACCATTAGATTCAGATTCTTTAGCTTTAGCCTTTAAGTATTAGACTTTTATTGTTCTATTCTTCTTCTTCATATATGGCAAGTGATCTGACCTGATCAGAAAGGGATCACGGGTTGGCCACACCCGTTTGGACTGCTACATGTTCACCGGTGATGAGGAGGAGAAGGGGGGTGTACCTGCAAGACACTCTGATGCCAAAGTAAGAAATTGGGCAGAGTGAGAGCAAAATACAGAAATGGGGTAAGAAGTGAATTACCTGGCCCTCTTGAGGAAGAGGGTATTTATAGAGAGACCCCAGCGCTGGGCCAACGGTCACTTGCATTGGGCTGGATTACCAGGCCCAACCCAGGTGACTGCTAGGGCTTACGTGGCGTAGTGAAGACCAGGACGTGGTCTTCACCCTAGTTCAACTGCTCCGTGAACTCCAGAAGGTGGGTTGACCAGCTCTTTCGGAGGTGGGCAGTTGGTGGATGACGTGTCCCCGCGGAGGGGAGCACGTGGAGAACGTGTGAAGGACATGTTGTCCTGTCCGACAGGAGAGCGGGTGGCGCCCGCGGGGAGGCAGGTCGTGCCCGCGGGGGGCGGTGCCTGGTCGAGCGGGTGAGTCTCCTGCCCGACGTAATAGGGACAGGCCTCCCTCGCAGGGAGACCTTTCTTGCTTGTCGGGGACCTCGTGCTCGACGCGATGCCCAGACTGGGCTGAACCTGGTGGAACATTGTTAGGCTAGGCCCGCATGGTATGGCCGGGGCCCAGGCCAAAACAGGAGCCCTCCATGTCGTTGCTCCGAGGAAGGGAGCGAGGAGTTGATGACATTGTTCCGGGGAAGTGGACTGGCCCGGGGAAGGATCCTCCAGTGCAAACATGCGCGTTCTACGTCGTCGATCGTTCGGGCTTGAAGTCGGGTATTAGCGAGGAGAAATGAGGGGGCGCGTCTGTCTGCTTCCGCCACGTATCGCACGTTGGATGGCCGCTAAGGCGGCTACCCTAGGGTACTCGAGTGCCTAGCGACGCTTCGAGTCCCGTGCAAGGGTATAAGTATACGAGCCCCCGCTCATTCCTCACTTTTCGCCCTCTTGCTCTTAAGTTTCCTGCTTGTTGTCCCGCTGCCGTTTGATATCTCCGTCGACACAGCCGTCGCGTCCTCCGTCGTAGATTTATTGCAGTAAGTTTTCTTTCTCTCTTTCCTCTATTTTTCTTGTTTGTTTTATGACCATGGTCGGGGCAGCTTGAATGCATCGAGGAGAGGTGAACACCTCTGCCGTCGTAGGGGGGTTTTCTAGGGTTTTTATTATGAATGTCCCGGGGAGAGATGCCAGTTCCGATGAGTGTTCCGGGGAAGGAAGCTTTTTCCGATGAATGCCCCGGGGAGTGATTCTTTACTCTGATGAACGTTCCGGGGAGCGACGTCTATTCCGATGGGCGCCCCGAGGAGGGTTTGCAGTTTTGGCCACGCTTGTAACCGGGTAGGTTGGGGCAGATCCACCGGGGACAATGCTCGGGGAGTCCTCGTCGCCCTTTCACTTGATCTACGGTGGAAGGGTGAATTTGATCTCTGTCATCGAATTCACCGTTACCTTCTGCTTTTCATGAGTTAATGACTACGCTTGTTATGGGAACAATGGTCGAGGATAATGAACCGGATGTCCCATATTTTGATGAGCGCGCCGTTCCGATCAGGGACTGGGTGGCCGGAGAGCCTCTAACCACGCCCTCCTGCTTCACTTCTGATCCGACTGGGGCCTATGCCACCGTGGAGGACCGGGAAGAATGGGATCCCCAGAACTAGCAAGTCTATCGTCCCCGGCCAGGCCACCGAATCTGATCGAAATATGGGCGGATGCGCTTTCCGATGTATGATTTCTACTTCAAAGAGGCCAGGCTCAGGTTTCCCTTTTCGGACTTCCATCTGGGCCTCTTCGATTGGATGAGGTTGGCCCCATCGCAGCTGCACCCTAATGCCCTGGCTTTTATTCGGGCCTTCGAGCTCGTGTGCCAATATCTCCAGGTCGGCGTCACACTGCCGTTATTCTTTCGTATTTTCCATATGCAACGTCATACGATGAGTGGTCGACATGGCTGTCGTTCAAGCAACCGGACAGGCTTTTCAGAATGTATATGGATTCTGTCAGGGATTTCAAAGGTCTTTTTTTCGTGGTCAGCCCGATCACAAACGAAGGGGTCCGTTCTTTATATTCAGAGGGGGAGAGGATAGTGGATGGTCGTTGCGAGGCCGTCATGCTGCCCCGGGTGCACGTGGAGTGGTCTCTGGAACATTATTCTCGGGGAACAGGTCGGTATATCATGCGGGCGGGGTCGCCCGACAAAAAGGACATGGCCAACTATCTGAAGATAGTTTCCTTCGTGCGCAATTTACCGTCGCCGAAGCTGGTCACCCCCGATGGACGGTATATCCTCGACAGCTACGGGAACATTCGCGAGACGCTGAGGTCGATCAACACAAAGGCCCTGCTCGAGTGTGCCTCGGAGGAGGATGCCCTGCGCTACCTAGGTGGTGGACGCCTCGACTCTTCTCGATCTGATACCCTTTGTTTTTTATTGACCAATTTTCTTTGTTGTGCATGGAATATGGCTTATGTCGAGGAGCGAGTGAAGAAGTTGTGTGCCTCAAGGGCTGCCGTTCCTCCGAAGACGCGGGTGGCCCAGTTGGTCGGGCAGTCTTCCGTGGAACAGGACGAACGGGGGTCGTCGGCCTCCCCGGCCGGTAGCTAGTCGCCTACTACTCAAGGGGCTCCGAAGCGGGTGAGAGTCCAGGAGGATACGCCCGTGGTTGACTTATCGGTGGATTCTTCCGAGGAGGGTTACGCTATCGCTCCTTGTCACCAGCACCCCGACTATTTCCATAGGGCTAGGTCGCCCAGTATTCCTGCGGGGGAGGCGAAGGCGATTTTGAGTGTTGACCGTGCTACGAGGAGGCAGGTTCTGACCGAGGACTTGGCCATGTTGATGCAGACTTTTACTACGGTGATGGTCCTGAGCGAAGAAAGCTGCTCAGTCGTCGAGCTGTCAAAGCTGCAAGGGGATCTCGCTTTCGCGCAGTCCCGTCTGAACAAGGCAGCCGAGGATCTGGAGGCGAGCCGAGGGAAGGTGACTCAGCTGATCGAAGAGTTGGAGAAGTCTCGCAGGGAGGTTGCTCTCGAGCGTAAGAGGGGTGACGGCGCCGAGGAGAAGCTGAGGAGGAATTGCGAGCGTCGAAAGCTCGCGTGGTGGAACTCGAGGGCGATCTCTTTCCTGCCGACAACGAGACTGATGACGACAGGTTGCTGGTTACCCGGGCTGACCTGCTCGCCAGGATACGGGTGTTGGAAGGGGATTGTCTAGATGCTTTCGTCGTGGGCTTCAATGGTGCTGTCGCGCAGCTTAGGGTGGTGAACTCCGATGTCGCCTTCGTCGAGGATGGAATCAGGCCCTTCCACGAGATAGTCGACGGCCGGGTGGTCGACCCCAGCGCCGAGGAAGCTGGCCCCGTCGTCCCCTGTCGCCGAGCCTGAAGTTGAGGAAGAAGAGGGAGCGTAGATTAGACCCAGGTCTGCGTGCCCGCGTATTTCGTCCTGCGTGCCATACTTTGTATTTTGTTGTTTTTCTCTGTCGGGCATGCGTGCCCTTATTGGTTATGTAATATTGACTATGGGCTGGTGCCCGCTTTTGATTAATATATTTTTGAGAATTATCTAAGTGCGCGCCTCATTTTCGCATGTTGTTTATGCTCGTTTTATTTCTGCCTTTATATGCTCGAAATGTATGTTCGTATGTTTGAACTGTATGTTTGCGTTTTTAGACCTGTCCGTGGTGGTAGCTCGACAATACTTGTTACCGGCGGTGTAGGGAACTGGCCGGTTGGTCGACGTTGTTGCCTGACCGGTTCGGGGGTATTTCTCCCCGCGGTGTGGACGTCCCATCGCGAGCTGGGTGTTCTGCCGGTTTTGGTACGGCGGTGGGGAATCTCGGTCGAGGTGTTCCCCGCCGAGCAAGGCCTTCTGCCCGTGCACACAAGAGGCAGGGCTTGCTTTCTCTCTGGTCGTTAGGAGACGTGAGGAGGTGTGGTGGTACCATGTCGCCCCCAGTGGTCGCGACGATTGGTCGTCGTGGGAAGTGTTTAACTGTAGTACCGCTTAAGCTTCTTAGCATTCCATGGTCGAGTTAGTTGTTCCCCGTGTAGGTTTTCGAGGTAGTAGGCCCCATGCTCCGTCTTGTCACGGACACGGTAGGGACCTTCCCAATTTGCGACTAGTTTACCCTCGTGTGAGTCCTTCTGGTTTCTGCGCAAGACTAAATCGCCAATTTGGAAGTCGCGTCTCAGGACTTTGTTGTCGTGGCGGAGTGCAACTTGCTGTTTCAGACGGGCTTCCCGAAGGGCTGCTCCTGATCGAATCTCCTCGACTAGGTCGAGCTCCTCTCGTAAGGCATCGTCGTTGTCTTCGGTGTCGAGGGGAGCTTCAGTTCGTCTAGATGGCTCGCGTATCTCGACCGAGATCACTGCTTTGGTTCCATACGTGAGGCGGAATGGGGTTTCCCCCGTGGTTGAGTGAGGCGTAGTTCGGTATGCCCAGAGGACGTTGTGGAGTTCCTCGACCCATGCCCTATTTGCGTCGTCGAGTCGTCGTTTTAGTCCTCTGAGTATGACTCTGTTCGCGGATTCTGCCTGGCCGTTTGTCTGGGGATGTTCGACCGAGTTGAAATGGTGTTTGGTTCCGAGCTTGGTGACGAAGTCCCGGAAGTTTTTGTTTGTGACAATGGCGAGCGGGACCCCGAACCTTGCGAGGATGTTTCATTTGTAGAATCGGAGTATGTTGTGGGCCGTGATTTTGGCTAGGGCTTCAGCCTCAATCCATTTGGTGAAGTAGTCCACGCCCACAATGAGATACTTGTTTTGATAGGAACCTAAGGTGAAAGGGCCGAGGATGTCCATCCCCCACCAGGCGAACGGCCACGGGGAGGAGAGAGATTTGAGTTTGGTCGGGGGAGCGAGGTGCATGTCCTCGTGTCTTTGGCATTTGTCGCAGCGCTTGACGTGCTCCTTTGCGTCTGTTTGCATCAAAGGCCAGTAGTATCCTGCTCGTGAGGCCTTTCTCACCAGGGATCGCCCTCTGAGGTGTTGCGTGTTGATGCCCTCGTGGATCTTCTCCAAGACGGCTGCGGCCTGAGAGTTGTCGATGCATTTGAGGAGTGGGATCGCGAAGCCCCTGCGATATAGTTTGCCCTCGAGGAGGACGTACGAGTAGGCTCGTCGCTTGGTCGCGCTTGCCTCTTTAGGGTCGGCTGGTAGGCGGCCCGCGCTGAGGTAGGAGTGTAGCGGTGTCATCCAACAGTTGGTATCTCCTATTGTGTTGATGTCGAGCGGGGCGTCAGCCGCTTTGGTGCTCGGTTGCGGTAGAACTTCCTGGATGACCGATTTGTGGCCGCCTCGCTTTTTGGTGCTCGCTAACTTTGAGAGAATATCGGCTCGGGTGTTCTGCTCGTGCGGAACGTGTTGTACCTCCGCGAATTCGAAGCTTTGTAGTTTTTCGGTAATGAGTGCCAAGTATTCGGCGAGGTTGTCGTTTTTCGCTTGATATTCTCCTCGCACTTGTGAGGCGACCAGCTACGAATCTGTGTAGATTTTAATTTCTTTGGCCCCGAGATCTGATGCCAGGCGAAGTCCAGTAAGGAACGCTTCGTACTCGGCTTGGTTGTTAGTCGTCGGGAAGGCCAGCGTGAGGGAGACCTCTATGATGGTGCCCTCTTTGTCGTCGAGGATGATGCCTGCTCTGCTGCCCGTGGAGTTGGAGGAGCCGTCCACGAAAATGGTCCATTTGTGGCCCCTCGTGGTAGGGTCTGGTGAGGAGGTCATCTCGGCAACAAAATCGGCCAGGGCTTGAGCTTTGAGGGCTTTCCTGCCTTTGTAGACGATGTCGAACTCAGATATTTCTAACGACCATTTCAGCATGCGTCCAGCCATGTCGGGTCGGCCGAGGAGCTGGTCGGTGCAGAGCACGATGGTGTGTGCTAAGAAGTAATGTTGGAGCCGTCGTACGACGGTGATGAGGGCGAGAGCGACTTTTTTGATCAGCTGGTATCGGACTTTGGGACCGTGGAGGGCTTTGCTTGTGAAGTAGATTGGCTTTTGCCCTTCTTCGGTTTCTCTGATGAGAACGACGCTGACGGCCTCGTTAGCTACGGCCAGGTATAAGTATAGGGTTTCGCCCATCACGGGTCGTGTCAGCACCGGTGGTTCGAACAGGACGCGTTTGAGGTGGCGGAGGGCTTGCTCGCATTCCTCTGTCCATTCGAACGTGGTCTCCTTCCTGAGTAGTTTGAAGAAAGGGAGGGCGTGTTGGGCACTCTTGGCGATGAACCGAGAAAGTGAGGCGAGCACACCGTTGAAGGATTGGATGGACTTCTTTGTGGTGGATGTGGTGATTTCCAAAAAGGTGTGGCACTTGTCCGGATTTGCCTCGATCCCACGCTCGGTCAGGTAGTAGCTGAGGAATTTCCCTGCGCAGACACCGAAGGTGCATTTTTCTGGGTTGAAGCGCATTCCGCAGTTCCTCGCTGTGTCGAAGACCTTTCTGAGATGGGCCGTGTGGTCGACTTTCGTGCAGAACTTGACGATCATGTCGTCCATGTACACTTCGAGCATGTCGTCGATTTCGCCCCGGAAGACGTTGTTCATCATCCGTTGGTACGTGGCGCCGACGTTCTTTAGGCCGAAGGGCATTATGTTGTAGTAGTAGTTGCCTGACGCCGTCAAGAAGGCCGTTCTCTGTTTGTCGTGCTCGGCCACCAGGATCTGGTTGTACCCCGAGTATGCATCCATGAAGGACAAGAGCTTGAAGCCCGCGGAGTTGTCGACGAGTTTGTCGATGTTGGGGAGAGGGTAGGCGTCCCTAGGACATGCCCGATTGAGACCGGTATAGTCAACACACATGCGACATTTTCCATTATTCTTTTTAAAGAGTACAACATTGGACAACCAGGTTGAACACCGGGCTTCTGAAATAAAATTTGCCTCTAGGAGGTCTTTTACAACTTTTTCAGCCGCCGCCGACTTTTTGGGGGACTATCTACGCCTATGTTGTACTACGACCTTCGTGGTTGGGCTGATGGACAGCTGATGGCAGGCGACCTCGGGGTCGAGTCCGGGCATTTCTGCGGCGCTCCAGGCAAAAAGGTCGGCGTTCTCGCGGAGACAGGCCTGTAGCTGTTTCTTTGCTAAGTCTGGGAGTCCGGCTCCGATCTTCACGGTTCTGCTCTTGTCGTCCCCGAGTGTCGCGATCTCGAATTCACCGTCTGGGATGGGGCGTGCCGGGTGGGTGGGTTGCCCATTGGACTGGTTGGCTCCGCTGGTCTTAATTTCGTGATTGTGCTCTTCGGTGAAGCGGCTGTCGAGGTCCACGGATCCGACGAGCTCCTTTGGTTCGCTCTTCGGCGTCACGGTTGGGGTTGCCTTCTTAGTTGCTGGAGCAATGGTGCTCAAACCTTTCAGCGCGACTACGAAGCACCTACGGGCGACCTCGATGTCCCCGTTCAGGGTCACCACGGTCCCCCTCCTCGTGTAGTACTTCATCTTTAGGTGGACGGTGGAAGGCACCGCAGTGAGTTCTGCTATCGTCATTTTGCCCAGGATACAGTTGTAGAGGGACGGGCACTCGATGACTAAGAAACGAATGCTGATCTCCCTGGTCGTTTCTTCTTCCCCGAACGTGGCTTTCAGTTCCACGTACCCCCAAGGTCTCGTTGTCGTCCCGTTGAACCCCTGAAGGTCGGAGCCTACGTAAGGGGACAGGTTAGATTCGTCGAGTTGGAGGGTCGTGAAGAGGTAGGTGTACATGATGTCCACCGAGCTGCCTCCGTCGACGAGGATGCGTCTGACATCGAAGTTCTCCATCCGCTCCCGTATCAGCAGGGGAATGTTGGAGTCCGGGGAGGCCCCGGGGAGTTCCTCGAGGTAGAATGTGATCGGGTTGGATCGACCGCGAAATTTTTCGAGCGTGCTCATCTTACCGGAGTTGCTTGTGATAAGCTCTTTGAATTTTCTTTTCACCGATCCGACGGACAGGTTCCTTGTGGCGCCGCCAGAGATGACCATGGCTCTAGCAAAATATTCCCACCGACTGGTTGGCCGTACCGGCTCGATGGGTAGGTCGGGGCCGTCGGGGAGGCCGAACTCTTTGTCCGCGAACCAGTCCTCGGGGCGGCTGACGCACAGTGTGACCTGGAGTCCGTTGTCACCGTCGGAAGAGGGGAGCTCTTCGACTTTCTTGGCCTCAGGGGCTTCTTGCCTTGGGGCCTCCCCCCGAGTGTATCTCTTTAGGTGGTTGTCCTTAATCAGGATTTTGATCGCGTCCTTGAGATGGATGCAGTCTTTCGTCATGTTCCCGTGACTCCTGTGGAATCGGCAATATTTCGACTTGTCCACATTAGGTTTGGGGGGTGTCGGCCTAGGGAAGCGCATACCTCCCTGGGCAAATTCAGTTTTGGCGCACTCGGCCAGTATGCGCTCGCGGGAAGAGACTAAGGTCGTGTATTCCGTGAATCGGCCAGCGGGGCCGCGTTGTTCGCGGGGGCGATCATCCCGACGGTGGTCACCTCCACGCCGGTGGCTTAAGGCTCCGTCATCTCGGTGTCCGCGGGGGGCCTCCATGTCTCGGGTGTCTCGTGCGGAGTTGGCTGCTTGGGTTTCCTCGAACCGGATATAATGTGCGGCTCTGTCGAGGAAATCCTGTAGGGAAGCTGGTCGGTGTATGCCCACGGCCTCGTAGAACTTGGAGTCGCGGCGTAGACAATGCTCCATTAGGTAACGCTTCATCTCGTCTGACGTTGTTACCTGTATTGCTTCCCGTGTGAATCTTTCAATGTACGTTCGGAGAGGCTCGTCGGGGGCTTGGATTATCGCGCTGAGGGCGGCTTCTGTCTTCGGGTGGCGTCGGGACGCTGTGAAGTGTTTTGAAAACAGGTCCTTTAGGACCTTCCGCGACGTAATCGATTCGGGCTCCAGACTTTTGTACCATGTCATGGCTCCTTTCCTCAGGGTCGTCGGGAATAGTCTGTACTTGATAGCTCCTCAAACGTTTCGGTAGTCGAGCATGGCCTCAATGTCTTCCAGGTGATCGTCTGGGTCGGAGGTACCGTCGTATGTCGAGAGCGTCGGGGGCTTCTCCATCCCGTGGAGGATGGGGGTGGCCATGATTTCCCAGGACAAAGGAGATCGAGGGGGGAGATGGGCCATTTGGTATAGGCACCTGGTTTCGGGTCCTCGGCCTCCTAACCGGGGGCTCGATGCGCGGAGGCCTGGTCGGGAGTGCTGCCCCGTTCTGCCGTCTCCCGCGAACTTGTCTCGTCGGCGATCTCGTCCGCTCCCGCTCTACTTCCGTTTGGGGCCTCTCCATCCGAGGTCGTCGACCTCTGGGTTGAGGGGAGGGGATCCTCGAGTTCCCATTTTGGTCTTCCCGCGGAGGGGACCATGGTGGGACCTCACGCTCTAGCGCGCTGATTCGTGCGTTCTGCTAAAACAATAGTTGGTTCGTCTGGTTGATGGCCGCAAAGAGGGCGATCACTGTTGGGTCCGCTCCAGCCGGGACGGGAACAGATTGGAACATCGCTGGGCTTTGGGACCGGTGGTCAGCCTGGTGTGTCGGCTCTGCGGACGACGGAGATGCAGTTTGGTCGTCTCGTTCGTCGGTCTCTGCTGGTCAGGAAGTCTCCGTTGGCTTTCCGCCGTTCGCAGGGGCGTGGGGCATGAAGTCGTGCACGGTATAGTCACGGCGTGGGCTAGCCATGATTGTGGAGTGTTGGTGAAACTTTGGTTATCTGCTCGGAGTAACAGGGAAGTTTCTGTTCCCACAGACGACGCCACTGATCTGACCTGATCAGAAGAGGATCACGGGCTAGCCACACTCTGTTGGACTGCTACCTGTTCACCGGTGATGAGGAGGATAAGGGGGATGTCCCTGCAAGACACTTCGATGCCAAAGTAAGGAATTGAGCAGAGTGAGAGCAAAGTACAGAAATGGGGTAAGAAGTGAATTACCTTACTCTCTTAAGGAAGAAGGTATTTATAGAGAGACCCTAGCGCTGGGCCAACGGTCACTTGCGTTGGGCTGGATTGTCAGGCCCAACCCAGGTGACTGCTAGGGCTTACGTGGCATAGCAAAGACCAGGACGCGGTCTTCGCCCTAGTTCAACTGCTCTGTGAACTCCGGAAGGTGGGTTGACCAGCTCTTTCGGAGGTGGGCAGTTGGTGGATGACGTGTCCCCGCGGAGCACGTGGTATGGTCGGGGCCCAGGCCAGAACAGCAAGCCTTTTAAGTTTTGTTTTGTGTTCCTGCAATTTATCAAAGAGAGAAAGAGTGTATCTATAATCTCTAATCGTCATATTTACAAATCAAAGTGACTTTGGATTATCAATTATGGTTTAGTCATCTAACAATTATTATGACTAATTCCTCATTTAAGAATGTTTTTCAAATAGTTCTCATATGACTCGCGATATGGATTAATTATGTTTATATTCGAGTTATGCTCTCTTCAGTTTTCATTCTGAAGAGTTCATACTAATGAGTTAACCAAACTTGCCCTATTTACCTCAATAGTTTCTTCAAGGGTAATTTGGAAGATACCCTACATTTATTTTTCAATTTCGCAGTGAGAAACCCATAAAAATTCATCAAGACCTAGAGTAGTAATGATTACTATTTTTGCTTTTAAATCGTGATGCACATTCTCTTATCATCTTTGGTCCAATCATTTTCAGGTTTGGTCCAATACTACATCACCATTCACTTCGTGTATCGGGACAAAATTTCCTTCTTTCACAACCTTTAAAACACCACAATCTGCCCCTTATATGAAAAAAATTATTTTCTCTTTTCACAAATTGTATCCTTCTCTATTAAAGGACTAAGGTTTATTTAGTGAATATCTTGAAGACATTCTCCCTCCTAGTACGATTATTTCTTAATATGAGTTAAGCCCTTATACTACTTGTTGGATAAGTGACTTCAAGAACAATAGGGGGTGAATTATGGTATTTAAAATTCTCGATTACTTTTATACTTTTCTCGATTAAGGTTAAAGGTGTGAAAAGTACACCAGAATGGGGTTAAAATGTGTTTCACGTTTTCTTTAATTTAACTTCTGGTCAGAGTTTTAGACTCAGAATTGGTGTTTAGATTCTGTTTTAATTTATTGTTAGCAGATATGACAGAAGTAAATAATAACATCAGAAGACATAAAAGATTTATCCTGGTTCCTCCCTTAATTGAGAGTACTCCAGTCCCTTTGCCTCACAAGATATTTTCATTATAACCACTTTAAGATTATAATCTCTTATGCTTATGCATAAGTCTTTTACACCTGCTCAGACCAACTGTCTGAGACTTCTCTTGCTTAGAGCACAATGCCTAAGACTTTCCTTGCTCACACCCTCAGACTGTGCCAACTGCTCTAAAGTTCCTCTGGTTGAGACTTACCCTTGCTTAGAGCACATGTCTAAGACTTCTTGCTCACACCTTCTGACCGAGCTACCTACTATTATAGTCATCCAGACTAAGACTTCCTTGCTAAAGCTGCACTTGAGACTTTCTGCTCACGCCCCTCAGACGGAGACTTTCCCTTGCTCAATCATACTATCTAAATAAGACTTTCATGCCTCAAAAACTTAAGCAATGATACTTACATGGCTTAAGCATCTTGGCTCAATACTTGTTGCTTACATCCCAATGAGACAAGACTTTTGCTCAAGCACATGGCAAGAAACTTAACCTAAACTACTGAAGGTTCAGTAGAATATATAACAAGGTGTACATGATACAAGCATCTGAGGTACGAGAAATCACCATCAAAAATACCTAAAGCTCTTACAATTTATAAGACATTCAATGATAAGAAATCTCAAGGCTTTTACAATTACAACCTACAAAAGAAAATCTACAAATTATAATAGAGTTGATAATTGCTTGATCTTGCTACTCCTTCTTCTGAAGAATCTTGTTAAGATTCAAACTTGAATCTTCATCCATATTTATAGCCTTTGTAGAAACTAGTCGTTGAAGAGGTAACTTGATCAAGTGTCTTTGCCTTTGCCCCATAGTATAAGAGACATTGAAGATGGATGCACAACAGATTCTGAATTCAGTGTGTAACACGTTTAACCTTTGAGTCTTCGAGAGGTTCTGTACTGATATAGCCGTTGATATCATATATCCGTAGAGCATGCCAACCTTTCTTGAGCCTTACAATTTTGTAGACTCTAATTGGCAAGCTGATAAAACAATACAACTTGCTTTCTGCAGTATGGAAAACCACAACTTTATCGCCAACTCTGAATGACACTGGATGCTGATATACAATTACGAAGTATAGTAACTCGTCTGAATTCTAAGGCCTTCAACTCAGAGTTTGCGTCAAGCCACACTAGCAATTGTTTTTCAGACTCTGCCACCAGAAGTTACAAAGAAGCAACTCCCAAGTGTGTTCATGTAACACAAATTCTAATTATTTATGTATAATGGCGTAGAACATGCATAAATAAAACACACATCAAATAAACCAATGTTATTTCAATACTTTGTTATCATCAAAGCCAAAAGAGATAATGTCATGAACAAATCTTATTCTAACAAAGATTATGTTATTAGTTTCTTTAATAGTAAGTGGAACTGGAAAAAAGTAAATGAAAAATAAAGAGAGTGAGGTTCAAGAGATTGCACCAGAGAGTTATCTAGGTTTGGCCGAACATTGACCTAGTTTTGTCTCCAAGAGGTCTTCTTGAGATTTTGACTATAAACTTTTGAGCTTTTACAGGCTTAGCCCATAAACCTTAGTACAATATGATCTTGAGATTTTTACAGGATTATCTATAACTATTGATAGCTTTTACCTATAAGTAAGGCTAACGATCCGTTTAGCGATTTATGGCTTATCTCAATAACCCAATTTTTCCCCTGCAAAGCTCAAGAAACCAACCACAGAGATTCCATGACAAACTTATCTCACGAACCAAACTCGATCTCTCAAAAGTATCACACTCGTAAGAATTAATTGACCAACATGACCGTTTACAAGCTTTTCCTAATAAGTAAAGTTTAACTCAAAAAGTACTAAGGCAACTTTAAGTGAAGATACATATTTATGGAGAGTGGGAGAGATAAATTAAAAAAAAACTGCAAATTGTTGGAAAGTGGGACGAAATGAAAAGGGATCCTCCCCTACATAGGAGTTAGAAAAAAAGGAGGAAGTAATCCATATGCCTATTTGATGAGTCAAGCTATTGGTGTAATGCTCTAATTGTTTGTCAAGTGATCTTTTACTAATTACCATGCCCAAATAAGAAATATTAGATATAGAGATGATGCAAGTAATTAAGGCGTTGTCCCAATTTTTTTGTTAATCAATTAACCCTTCTCCAATTGATTGGTTTAATATTTCAATCAATTGGTCGATTTATAAAATTTTTGTCAATTGATTGACAAAAGTTACCAATTGATTAGTTTGTTCAAAAATCTTTGGACAACTTCTTAATCACTTGGCTTGGCATAAAAAATATTTTTTAAAGATAAATAATTTTGAAAAAGATGTTTTGAGGTGTGTGTATGTGTTTGTGTGTGTGTGTGTTTGCGCGCGTGTACGTGTACATGTGCGTGTGTGTGTGTGTGTGTGCATGCTTGTGTGTATGTGTATGTGAATTGCCTTAGTTTTTAAGAGTTATTCCTTACTTTTGTTGGTGGTTCAATATTCTTTTTGGATTTCTTCTGATCAAACAAGCACTTTAATCTCGATTCTTTTGTTGATGAAGCATGAGATGTTTCTCTGGTTAGGTCACCATCATCAAGGTTGAAAGCAATTGCCACCGACTTTGAACCTTGTTGTAATCATCAAAACTTTAGATGAATCTTCTGTGGGATTTTTAGATTTATATATGCAAGCACATAGATTCATAATTACCTTTTCCTAACTGAGGTAAGATAAATTATTCGTAGTAGTGCCATAACCAGTCAGAAACTCTCATAATCAACTAGCTAGGGTTTAAAAACATTTTGGTGATTTAATTAAAATGTGTGAGGTTTCTCAAGAGTTTTTTTTGTGTGCGTGTGTGTGCACCTATGTGTGTGTATGCGTGTGTGCATGGGTGTACGTGTGTGTGTGGATTAATCATAATGTTTCCAGAAATTCCCTTGTGTCTTTATAAAACAGTGGCCACTCTAACAAACACGACCAGATGAGCTTTCACACTTTCTCTCATTCAAACTCTAAAGCTTCAAGTCTTAGCACCATTATGTTTGAGTTTAGTATCACAAAGAATCTTGAGTCTTCATGATGAAGCTAGAGATACTTCCACGTTGACTACCATCTTCTGGAAGTTTGAAAGGTTAAATTATCGATGATCCTTGAAGCCAAAGTCTTAATTTGAGAGTTATTGGACTACATTATTGAATTTAAATAGATGTCTATCTTGATTCAGGAGGATAACTCGATTATCCATCTTGTGCATCTTTTGCCGCTTGAGTTATCTTCATCAGTTTTTTGACTTTAGGTGTTTTCATCATTAAGACTAAGCAGCTACTAGTTGAATTGCATATTTGTTATCCATAATCTTCACCATCTTATATAACTTCTTCATTATACCTTTAAGCACATCGATCCATAAAATATTGGGTAGACATCCAGCCCATGGCATTAAGTTGCATAAAACAGCGCAACATATTGTCTAGAATAAAGCAGCAGACCACCAATTGGGCTTGGGCCACTCAAATCATTCCACTCACATACCCGTATAGTTAGTAAGGTATTTGAACAAGTAACTGAGCATGTGATCAAATCAAGGAGAAAATCATTTTCCCCATAATTTAAGGGAGAATTAGTTTTTAACAACCTACACGTTTTTTGTTCATGAGAGAAGGGAAACTGCTTCTAACTTTTTTGCCAAGGCCTAAGATATCCTTTATAAATGCATCGTTCCCATAATTGAGAAGGATATTCATCAATTGCATAGAAAACACACAAATAGAGTCTCTTGTAACCTTTGTAAGCAGACTCTCACCATCCATTGTATTTTTCAGTGAGTACTTAATTACAACTTGAATTTCGTCTCGGGATGACCAGAGACCCAATTACGCAACTCAATTTAGGTATACACTCAATTCAACTAAAGAAATATACTAACTAACGAACAAGTGTAACTCCACATTAGAGCATCACATTTGAGCACATTATCACTTTTATCTCCACAATTGAAATACATTAAGCGGTCCTCAGCTATACAAGTCAGATCACTCAAGGCAAATCTAATAGTGACTTGTATATAAGTGTGACTATGAGTCACACAATATTATTCTCATTCACACTTGCACGGTTCCACCTCTCTAGACACTACATTGAGCATCAGAATGCTAACTTCGCAGGTACCCATCTCCCTCTTTCCACGATGTTCATCTTGTATAACTCACACAGTATCTATTTCAATACAAAATAATGGCACCTTCTGTGGGAATTTAAAAAGACAAAATAAATGTCAGGTTTCTTATTTATAAGCATTAAGAGTGCAAAGATCAATTGTAGAAAGTTAATGAAAAATCAAAAGTCACGCCTGTAACACCCTAAATATCCCTGCATAATTTATAAATAATTATTAGAGTAAATTAAAACAACACACATTTAGGATGCTACTTTCAACAAAAATGCTCATGCGAGTAGACATGTAACACATATAAATTTTATTATTGTAATAATAATAATAATAATAATAATCCACAAGTTTAACTTCAACTTTTATTGCAGCGGAAACATCAACAACGATTATCTAAAACATCATTATAAACTAATGTAATTAAACAAAAACATAAAATATTCCACCTACGGTGTTACACATCAGAGCAGACACTGACTCAACAGAAACAAAGGAAGAGCACCCTCTTTCACTCACATATATGCCTCTATTGCAGATTATCTGCAAGATGCCCATATAAAGGCAACATTCAAACATAAGGGGCGAGATATCACAATTATATAAAGCAATGCATAATAATAAGTAAGCATCAGACTGTCACATGCATAATAACCCATTCCACCAATCACAATTCCACACGAATCCCGACACAACAACTGTGCAATGCAATGAGACTCAACAACCCGACTCAATGCATATGGTACCAAATTGTGAACTCTCAGGTTCACTCGCTCTGATGCCCACCTAGGATCAGAGCACACCAAAAGCATTACCATCACCATAGGTAACGCTTCGCTAATTCCATCACCATATGAATTAGCTACTTGCACCCAATCCATCACCATAGAATTGAAGTTCACCAAAACGGACCACCGTCCAACATCATGATGCATGCAATATTATATACATACAACAAAAACAACAAGTATCATGACATTCACCATAGTCAGGTACAACGCCAATGCTGACCACCATGCACCATACACATGCTATAAACATTCAACAACAATAATGTAATAGTATAGCAAGCAACAATAATGCATTCAAGCATGTTCCATACCACAACATAAATAACACATGTTATCTAACACTGCCACGCGACAATTATTTCATTTACACGTACTGAAACTAATTTTAGAATAAATTTAATTGCATTAGCTCCGTAACACTTCAAATGACACCTGAATCGGACACCCGAAATTCAAATATGAATTTTTAAATGTTTATAAAATTTCCTCCCAATGTAACTGATTACACCGAATGCAATAACCAGTTACAACCTGTAACCACGCCACTACTAGCCTCTGTTTTCACAGCGTAACTGGTTACATCGTTTCTGGTAACCGGTTACACCCCTCAATTTTGCCCAAAACACAATTTTTCAATAGTTTAACCGGTTACATCATTTATGGTAACCAGTTACACCTGTAGCAGAATCACTTTTCTGTTACTTATCAGTATGAAAACCATTTTTTTATGCATCCCCAAACCCCACTTTTCTTACAAAATGAGTATCCCATTATTTTACACAAAAATCATTTTTTATAAAAATCACAAAACCTAGTTTTTTCCAAAAAAAAGCTCATATACTCGAGTTCCAACTATGACTCGCAACAATTCACAACAACTCACATCCATCATCATGAAATCCACTCAATACATGATTCTAACAACATCAACACACAATTCATCAACAAAGATTTTCCAGCACACTCAGTTCAACCAAAAAACCCAACATAGCATGATCATACCATTCATCATTACACAATTTTAACCAAAACACATCAACATAGTACGATCATATAATTCATCATTACACAATTTCAACCAAAACACATCAACATAGTATGATCATACCGTTCATTATTACATGATTTTAACCAAAACACATCAACATAGTATGATCATATTATTCATCATTACACAATTTTAACCAAAACACACCAACAAAGTATAATCATACAATTGCAAGGTTCAAAGCATGAGAAAAGAAATTCTAACATAGTAATCAAAATCTCCGCCCACAATTATCATGCAAACCCTTATAGAATAAGAACCCCACTCTTACCTTAGATTCCTTACAAGTTTCTTCAACAATGGATTCTCTTCCTATGCCCTACCTTTTTTCCTCTTTCCTTCTTTTTTCGCATTCTTCTCTTTTCTCCAATTTCACGTGTCTGATCCTTTTCTCTTAACTTCCAATTTTATCTTATTTTAATATATCCTAATAATAATAATAATAATAATAATAATAATAATTTCACTAATTATTTTAATTTAAATATTCTCCACCTATTATTAAATTAAATAAATAATAACTAATATCAATTAATTAGTTTTACTCTCACCACCCTCAACCTCTACAATTTTACTCACACCCCTCTCACCTTAAATTACATTCCTTAAGACCACTACTACGCACCAAAGGGTATCTCTAACACATCAAAACACCAACAATTCATGCAATAATACATAATTTAATTACGAAAAATAAATAAAGTGGGCGTTACAACGTCCAACAGTCAGGATGAAACTTTGATTCTATGAAGAAACTCAAGTTCCCTAAGTGCATCACTTCCCTCCCTACACTAGGCGCGTGAGGACATGTGGTGACATTTCCCGAGGAAAAGTTCTGGCTACACGATGTGCATTAAATATGCATTTCCAATGCCAGTTACTCGCATTAAACATCACAACGAAACCCCTTAACTTTTCATGTGCATCCTTTTAATGAGTCTACATCCTCAACATAACTCATGCTTGGTCGGTCTTAAAAACTTAAACATCAAAATTCTTCACTACATTACTAATAGGGGGACTTATGGGAAAATTGTCCCAAGTTGGCTAAAAGCTCAATAAAATCGGCACAACTACTCAACCTAATCCACATAAAGCATTCCATTAACCGACAAACAAATATACCTCCATTTTTTATTATCACATTAGTGTTAGATAGTGCTTCAATGTCGAATGGATCCAGACTGAATCGTGAACGAAATCACTTTCCTTAAAAGTATTTCAAGCACACTCTCAAATTGTCTTAGAGTTGGAACGACCTGAATACCCAGGATAAGTCAGCCTTTTTCTCAAAACTGCACAAGACTGGTGAAGTTTCGAATGCAAGGAAAACGTTTGGAATTATATAGAAGAGGATATCAGATTTTTGGAGTATTTGATTTCGAAGTATCAAGCATATATTTATAGCCATGCATGTGTCGTTTCGGAAGTTTGCAACTCTTCATAAACAACACTCTCTAATGAGCATTTGCAATGGTTCAAATAAAATGTCATGCACCACTTCATGAAGTGTCATATATTTCGAATTCAAAAATCAAACTCTAGGCAACGAATAAAATCTGGAGCGACAATTAAAACAAATCCGCAGTATACCGGCCGAAGGCCGGACCGCTCGCCGGAGGCGGTCGGAGCGTCACCGGCGCCGCCTCATTAACGCCGCGAATAGCCCGATTGCTCCGATGCGTCGTGCCTAAGTGCTCAAGTTCCGTCTATAAGCCGCCACTAGCGCATCTACGCCCACGCCCTCGGATCCGGTCCGGAGCCGGAGCCGGTGTCGCCGGTGGCGACATCGGCGAGGGGTGTTTTGTATGAGACAAGTGACATAAGTCTTGGCACCACCACATATGACTATGTGGCACTTTATCCTCTTTGGCTCCTTTGGAAAGTACATTGTTCCAAGGGCCTTATAAATGCTATTTAATTTTACTCCACTTCTAATGTGGGACTAAGCATTTATTGTCAATTAACTATATCACCCACTTTGTCATTTTGGAACAACTTTAATGGAAATAAATCTTTATTATTTCCA
This sequence comes from Lathyrus sativus, assembly GCA_963859935.3. Classification (NCBI taxonomy): domain Eukaryota; kingdom Viridiplantae; phylum Streptophyta; class Magnoliopsida; order Fabales; family Fabaceae; genus Lathyrus; species Lathyrus sativus. Next base: position 487,512,518 of record OZ012736.1, read on the forward strand.
ACAATCCCCCACTTGTTCTAATAATGACAAATTAATAATTCCAAAAGTGAGACATGAGAAGTATTAATACAGTTAAGTATCTTTCGATTTTAAACTTAACCTTAGTAAGGATAACACAAGGTTTAATCGGAACATTAGGTAGCAATGCTTTTAAACCATGAATCCATATGAATAGACCGGTGTTATCTTACACACACTCCTTAAAGATTCTTCCTCTGCATAACTCGCTTAGCACTTATTTATGGCCATGTGCTATCCTGTTTCATGAATTTTTTATGAGAGAAACTCCAACTCTCACTTTGAGACGGCACCATCTCAGAATTCACATAGGTGAAGTTCATATAGTATCTGTTTCCAATGGATACGTACCCTCGATATTGAACTTCATTAAGAGTTTAAAATAAAACTCAACCCTCATTTCCAATGTCAACATAATTACGAAATGTTAGACAATTATCCAAATCAATGACTTGTTATTACCCATTGAAAATCTTAAAGTTAATGTTCTGTTAACTTAAGATTGGGTTGCCGCCATTGTCGGAACTCTTACTCAAGGAGTTTCAACCCCATACCTCTCGAGGTTGTTTTTACTAAGTCTCTGGCCAGTGGCTTAGTAAATGGATCAGCCAAATTATAACTTGTTCGTATATATGTAAGTGAAATGATTCCATCCTTAATCAGTTTTCTCACGAACGAATGTCTAAGTCCTATATGCCTAGACTTTCCATTATACACTTCGCTAAATGCTCTTGCCAAAGTGGCCCGACTATCGCAGTGTATCATTACTTTTGAAACATTGTCTTTAGCCAATGGAACTTCCAAAAGAAGACCCCTCAACCACTCTACCTCTTGACTAGTGGAAGCGAGAGCCACGAACTCTGATTCCATGGTCGAAAGAGTAATGCATGTTTGTTTCTTGCTCTTCCAAGAAATTGCTCCTCCAGCTAGTGTAAATACCCACCTAGTTGTAGATTTATGATCTCCCACATTAGAGATCCAACTTGCATCGGTATATCCTTCTAATATAGCAGGAAACCTACCATAATGAAGGCCAAGATCTTTGGTTTTCAACAAATAACCAAATATCCTCGTGATTGCCTTTCAATGTTCATTACTTGGATTACTAGTAAATCTACTCGTTTTACTAACTGCAAACGATATATCGGGTCTAGTACATTGCATTAAGTACATAAGACATCCAATCGCACTTGCATATTCTAATTGAGCCACTGCTCTTCCATCATTCTTTTCAAGTTTGATTACATGATCAAATGGAGTAGTTACTTCCTTGAATTTCAGGTGTTTGAACTTATCAAGCATTTTCTCAATATAATGTGTTTGATTAAGTTCATAACCCCCACTATTTTGCTTAACTTTTGTTCCTAAAATTGTGTCAACAATTCCAAGATCTTTCATCTTGAAAGTGGAAGTTAGAAACCTTTTTGTTTCTAAAATTCCATTAAGTTTATTGCTAATATTAGCATGTCATCAACATAAAGACACAAAAATATTACAGTGTTATTATACACTTTTGTATATAAACACTTGTCACAAGAATTAGGAATAAATTTATTTGACATTATCGTAGAATCAAACTTTTGATGCCATTGTTTTGGTGCTTGTTTTAAGCCATATAGAGATTTAACAAGTTTGCACACCCTTTGTTCATTTCCAGGAAGGACGTATCCTTCTGGTTGTTCCATGTAGATTTCCTCATCGAGGTCTCCGTTTAGGAATGTTGTTTTAACATCCATTTGATGAACAATCAGATCATTCAAAGATGCTAAAGCAAATAACAACCTTATAGTGGTTGTTCTTGCTACATGTGCATAAGTGTCAAAATAATCTATACCTTCCTTTTGTTTAAATCTTTTTGCCACTAATCTTGCTTTATAAGTGTTTAATGTACCATCACTATGATATTTCTTTTTAAACACCCACTTGCATCCAATGGGTCTTGATCCCTTTGGTAAATCAACAAGTTCCTAAGTGTGGTTGGACATAATTGAATCCATTTCATCTCGGATATCATCTTTCCAAAAGGAGGAGTCTCTTGAAGCTATTGTTTCCTTATAAGTTTTAGGATTTTCCCCTACTTGAAGATTTACCGGAATGCTTTTAATAAAATTTGTACTATTTCCTTCAACCAGATAAAATGAAATGGATTGAGAATCAATTTCGTCTGGTCCTAGGTTCTTTATTTTTCGGACTCTTTTGCTTATCCTAGGTTCGGGTTGTGGTTCAGTGATTCGAGATGTGCCTTCAGGTTGTATTTCTACAATCCGAGAAGAGTCTTTTTCACAAGATTATTTATTTATGGCCGACTCTGATTCTTTATCCTTAGTGATAAGTTTTTCAAAGAATTCTACATCCCGGGATTCAACAATAATATTAGACTCTAAATTTAAAAGTCTATATGCTTTGCTATTTTGTGCATATCCTACAAAGGCACATCTTATCCCTCGAGGACCCAACTTGGTTCTCTTAGGATCCATGTTTTTGTAATATGCCACACACCCCCACACCTTAAAATAGCCAATATTTGGTGTCATGCCCTTCCACACCTCATATGGAGAAATTCTAGTTTTCTTTAAGGGAATTCTATTTATTATGTGACAAGCGGATAATAAGGCTTCGCCCCACAAATTGAAAGGTAGTTCGGAATGCAATAACATGGCATTCATCATTTCTTGATATGTTCGATTCTTTCTTTCGGCTATGCCATTTTGTTGTGGTGTTCTAGGTGCCGAACATTCATGTATTATACCGTGTTCTTCACAAAATGCATCAAATTCAGTAGAAAAGTATTCACCGCCCCTATCACTCCTAAGGACTTTTATACTTCTACTTAATTGATTTTCCACTTCTGCTTTATAACTCTTAAAGGCATTAAAAGCCTCATCTTTATGCTTTAAGAGATATACATAAGTGTATTTAGAACAATCATCAATAAATGTAATGAAATATCTATTTCCCTCACGGGTCAACATGCCATTAAATTCGCACAAATCTGAATGTACAAGATCAAGCAGATTTGTATTTCTTTCAACACTTATGAAAGGTTTCTTAATCATTTTTTATTTAACACATAATTCACATTTATTGAAATCATTGATATTACATGATATCAAGCCAAGTTTAATTAGTCTAATACCATCAGGATTCCAACAACTTTGGATCGTCTCAGAATATGTCCACGGCATTGGTGTCAGATCAGGATTCAAGACGTAGCATTTTTGATTTAACACATAATTCACATTTATTGAAATCATTGATATTACATGATATCAAGCCAAGTTTAATTAGTCTAATACCATCAGGATTCCAACAACTTTGGATCGTCTCAGAATATGTCCACGGCATTGGTGTCAGATCAGGATTCAAGACGTAGTGAACCTTGAGTGCAGTAAGCAGGAATGTCATCTTGTCTTGCCATCTAGTAAAGTTGTTAATGAGGCCGCCTCATTAACGCCGCGAATAGCCCGATTGTTCCGATGCGTCGTGCCTAAGTGCTCAAGTGTCCGGTTCCGGAGCCGGAGCCGGTGTCGCCGGTTCGACACCGACGAGGGGTGTTTTGTATGAGACAAGTGACATAAGTCTTGGCACCACCACATATGACTATGTGACACTTTATCCTCTTTGCCTCCTTTGGAAAGTACATTGTTCCAAGGGCCTTATAAATGCTATTTAATTTTACTCCACTTTCAATGTGGGACTAAGCATTTATTGTCAATTAACTATATCACCTACTTTGTCATTTTAGAACAACTTTAATGGAAATAAATCTTTATTATTTCCAACAATTAGAGCACGCCACCACTCTTATCTCTACTATTGAGATACATCTGACAGTCACCTGCAATCTAAGTTGAACCATCCATGATGGTTCTAACTCTCACCCCTATGTAAGTGAGTATGAGTCAACCTCACATACTCTTCTCATTCACACTAGTTTCATCCATCTCATACAATGACTTAAGTGTCATAGTGCTAATTTTGTTAGAATTCCTTATTTATCATTAAAGTCTATAGACCTTAAGCACCATATTAAAATCTTTTTTATTATGTTCATTTTTTAGTATCACATTCGAGCATGTCGTCGCTCCTATCTCCACTATTGAAATACATCTAACAATCCTCCACAATCCAAGTCAAATCACTCAGGGGGATTCTGAATCTCGTCCGTATATAAATGTGAATATGAGTTGCGCTCACGTATTCATCTCATTCACACTAATTTCATCATTCTCATATAATAACTTATGTCATAGTACTAATTTCATAAGAATTCTCTCCTTTATCACTAAAAAACTTAACCACCATATTAAAAACATTTTTATTATGTTCATCTTCTGCCTCTCACACATTCGCTATTCCAATTTAAAATAAAATCAAATATTAAATAACTAAAATATTAACCATAGGAGAAACCACTAGTTAGGTTTTTTCAATTAAGAAAAAAAAGTTTATAGTCAAACCACATGTTAGTTTTTTTTCCATTAAAAAAAAGCTTATAGTCAGATTACATTAAAATGCCACGTGATAACTGATAAGTCAAAAATGGGTGATCTGAACTATTGTTACATACATGAATCTCACATTCTAAAAAATTACTCAAGTTTTTTTTTTCTGCTTTTTTTTAGAGTACTAATAGTAATTTGTTTGTGGCATAGTTTCCTTTTATATATACATGAAATACTTTAACTCGTTGATCTCTATTTAATCAAATCACGAATCAAATTGATATTTAAGATTTTTTTATCATACATCACTTTGTATTAAAAATATTATATCAGTTAAATGATGTGACTTATTAAAAAAAATAAAAAATAGACGAGGAATGATGAGCCTCATAATAGTTTGAAAATTAATTTCTAACCAAAGTTTTTTAATAGTATATTCAAAGTCAAATGAAGAGCTTAATCAACTCCATAAATTCCAGTCATAATAATGACTTTTGTAAAAGATGATTTGTTTGTTTATATACATTAATATCATTTAGGTGATTCTCTAGTAAAATGAGAATCAAGTAAATTTTATATAAGGCACAATTATGGATTTCAATTTGGATTAATAGTCATTTTGAATTATTTTATCTCTAGTTTATATTTAAGTGTCATATTTATTTATTTATTTATTATAAAGTGTGGTGAATTTTGAAGAGGAGTTATATGATTGAAATTATGGAATACGTGATGAAATGAAATTGAATTTTATAATATCTTCTTATAAATTTAGTTGGTGGTATGCCTGTTAATCAATTACTTTTATATATTCTACTATATTAAACTCTAAATTTTAAATTATTAATATGACATAATATATTGATAAATTTTGATTAAATAATATTGAAAGAATATCATTGAATCATTATATGATTAATAATCAGATGAATTATTTTTTCATCTTGATGATCCGTCTAATTTCATAAAATATTTATGAAATAAAATTTTAGACGATAAACAACTCATATAATACTATTATTATTGATATGTAATACAACACAATAACTTATAAAACAATTAAACTATTACAAACAAAATAATTAATAAAAATGAACAAAATAAAACATATAAAAAAATAAAGTTTTCCATTAAAAAATGGATGAATTCGACAAAAATTAACCTATAATATTTATTAAGAATAATTTAAGAATTTAATAAAAAATTAAAAATAATTGTGTCAATATAACAAAAATATATTTTATCATAACTCATCATCTTCAAAGAAAAAAAAAATACTATTTTAGGAGGGATTGTGATTACCTCAAATCTTATCTTTTTTCTTCATAAAAAATTTAATAAAACATAATTAATTTAAAATACGATCTCCTTCAAAAAAATCTCAATCAAACGGGCTCTTAACCTTTGTTTGTGGGCTGTGAGAAGAGGGAAAGTGAGAGCTTCAAAAAGAAAATTTTACATCATACCCCTATCATTATCTTTCTACTCCTATATTTTTTTTATAAATATTTTAATTTTACCATTTTCAGTTATCAAATAATTTTATTATTTTATATTTACCATTTCACACCCCTACCAAAGGTATCGAATAACTTAATCCAAAGTTTTTTAATATGTGTTTTTTTTTTATAAATAATTTGCAATCAAGTTTTTTAGTATGTAATTTTTCTTCAACAAATAACGTGCAATCAAGTTTTTCGGTATTTAATTTTTACTCACCGGATAACTTACAATCAAGTTTTTCGATACGTAATTTTTCTTCACCGGATAACTTGCAATCAATTTTTTTGGTGGTATGTAATTTGTATTCATTGGATAACTTACAATCAAGTGTTCTGATATGTAATTTTTCTTCGTTGAATAACTTGAGTTTATGCAAAAATGAAAAATCTTAACCTAATAAAATTGTGGTTTATTCTAATAGACATGATTTTTGAACTTATGAAAAATTGTCCATCCCACACATGAAAATGTTGGACTTTCAACTAGGGAGCATTGAACATAGTGAGACTTTTTTTTTCTTCTAGAGCAACCTTTGTGAGAGACACACCACATACTCACCCAAAACCTTAAGGTGATAGACTGATAGGTGTATGGGTTCTCTCACTTATAAATGCTCAAGTCACCACATTTCTATCCAATGTGGGACTATTATCCACCCTACTCACACTTGTTAATACTTAACACTCTCCGTCAAGTGTGAGTCTATCCCAATGCTCTCCCTTAAGCGGAAACTTTAACTGTGCAACTGCACCCTTGTACCGCCGTTGACATTCTTCAACGAGACACTCAACCCACGACCTATGGGGATACTTTCGATACAAGTAAGTCGTTCCCTTTATTCGAACCAAAGGCTCATGATACCACTGTTGGACTTTCAACTATGAAGCATTGAACATAGTGGGACTTTTTCTACAGCAACCTTTGTGAGAGACACACCACATAGGCTCATGATACCACTGTTGGACTTTCAACTAGGGAGAGCAACCTTTGTGAGAGACACACCACATAGGCTCATGATACCACTGTTGGACTTTCAACTAGGGAGCATTGAACATAGTGGGACTTTTCTTTCTAGAGCAACCTTTGTGAGAGACACACCACATACTCACCCAAAACCTTAAGGTGATAGGTGTATGGGTTCTCTCACTTATAAATGCTCAAGTCACCACATTTCTATCCAATGTGGGACTATTATCCACCCTACTCACACTTGTTAATACTTAACACTCTCCCTCAAGTGTGAGTCTATCCCAATGCTCTCCCTTAAGCGGAAACTTTAACTGTGCAACTGCACCCTTGTACCGCCGTTGACATTCTTCAACGAGACACTCAACCCACGACCTATGGGGACACTTTCGATACAAGTAAGTCGTTCCCTTTATTCGAACCAAAGGCTCATGATACCACTGTTGGACTTTCAACTAGGGAGCATTGAACATAGTGAGACTTTTTTTTTTCTAGAGCAACCTTTGTGAGAGACACACCACATACTCACCCAAAACCTTAAGGTTTTGGGTGAGTATGTGGTGTGTCTCTCACAAAGGTTGCTCTAGAAAAAAGTCCCACTATGTTCAATGCTCCCTAGTTGAAAGTCCAACAGAAAAATCACTGCCTAATAATTTAAGCAACGATTTTGTTACTTTGGGCCACAATTTTTCCTTATTGCTTAAACTCATTTTTTAAATTCTCATATGAGGAAAAAAACAAAATAACTTACAAATTACAAATAAAAATGCGAGAATAACTTCTCAATATTATATAAAAAAAATACAAATTAATATATTATAGACTAAACTTTATTACTTGTATTTACTTGTAATAGAATTTATGTTTGATAGAAAGATTATTATTATACATCTAGTTGAAAAATGAGATGAAACTTAGTTCGTTAAAGATGAAAAATAAAAGAATTTTTTTTTTCATTCCTCTTTTATGTCTTACATTTACAATCTTTTTTTTAGTGCATCTCTTTTACATTTAAGAAAAGTCTGAAATCTAGGATTACTAATTGGTGGAATAGAAAAGAATATGAAATTTTCTTTAATGTTATTAAAAAAAAGTATTTTAAAGAAATTCCTAGAGTTTGAGAAACTCTTCCTCTTGCACAAAATGCTAAAGGATTATCGAAAAACATATTTAAAAAACCTTCGTATCAAAATCTACAAAGAGATAATCCAATTAATAGAGACAATCAACTAAGACCGTATTCATACAATTTTGTATTTATGTACAAATATAATATGTTTCTAATTGAAAGTGGTTATTCTTTTAAGCAAAAATAAAAAAACCATGGCCTATAGTAAAGAAAATTGTTGGTTAAGGTGAAAAATTGCATTTTCAGATAACTCGTAAGTAAGTTATTCGGAAAAAAAAAAGAAAGTTTAGACAACAAGAAAAGACCATGGCCTGAAGTAAATCAAATCATTGCCTAGAGTATTAGGCAACAGTTTTTTATGTGTGATATACAGATTTTTATAAGTTGCAAAAATCATGTCTATTAGAATAGATCATAGTTTTATTTACTTTAGACCATGAATTTTCATTGTTACCTAAACTCAAGTTATTCAATTAAAAAAATTACATATTGAAAAACTTGATCGCAAATTATCTGGTAAATAAAAATTATATATCGAAATACTTGATTACAATTTATTAGATAAAAAAAAATTACTTACCGGAAAATTTGATCGTAAGTTATCTGATGAATGAAAATTAAATAACAGAAAATTTGATTGAAAGTTATCTTGTAAAAAAAAATACATATCAAAAAACTTGATTACAAATTATCCGATGAAAAAAAATTACATACTGAAAAACTTTGAAAAAAATTATCCGATACACTTTGATAGGGATGTGAAATGGTAAGTATAAAATAACAAAATTATTTGATAAGTGAAAATGGTAGAATTGAAATGTTTTAAAAAAAATTTAGAAATAGAGGGATAGTGATAAATGTATAAGATAAAAATTATATATATATATATATATATATATATATATATATATATATATATATATATATATATATATATATATATATATATATATATATATATATATATATATATATATAGAGAGAGAGAGAGAGAGAGAGATATTTAACATTTTATATAATAGTAAGATATATATATATATATATATATATATATATATATATATATATATATATATATATATAGAGAGAGAGAGAGAGAGAGAGATATTTAACATTTTATATAATAGTAGGGTGGCAAAGTCCAGGTTGACGAAGAGCAGACTTATCTGCGTATTTTTTATATTAAAAGTCTTGTTTACATTTCTACATAAAATGACAATTAAAAATTTAAAATCGTCAAAAAATTACCCTTAATAAGAATTCTAAAACTATAATTTAAATATTAATCTTCAACCAACTAAAATACTTGTTAACTAGGTTGATAAGCACCCTTAATAAAAATTCTAAAACTATAATTTAAATATTAATCATCAACCAACTAAAATACTTGTTAACTAGGTTGATAAGCAAGTGGACAAACTCACCACAGGTAGGCAGACCCAAAATCACAATACAATCTGTATTTTTTTGCACATGTGCGAGTCGGCCTGACGGAACACACTTTATTTTATCACCCATATAAAATAGTGTTTATCATTAATATATTAAAATTTTTAAAATATTATAACAATAAAAATTATATTTTGAAGAATTTGTCTAAACCTTTCAAAACCCTTCTTAGATTCAAAGTTGAGTTCTCCCAAATTATAAGAAACTTTGATATTATAAATTAAAACAAACTCTTAGATGTGTTTTTGTTTCATGTTTATAAACACCACCAAACTAAATTGAACTATCATGCACTTAAATGTGTTTTACTTTAGTTTTGATTCTCATAACTTTAAAATACGTAGGAAGTATGGTTGTGAATTTTAAATAAGTCAAATTTGAATTGAAAAGATATTGTGACAAACTTGAATTGCTAAATCGTCTTATCTACATTGTAATGTCATACGCTATTTCCATCTATTTTTATTTCTGTCTAAATTTGAAAGAGGAATGAGAAATTCGCACGAAACAAGTGATTGCCAACCGAGTTAAAGTTGGCAAACATACGAGGAAAACGAGAACTACCTCACAAGACGTTGATGTATTTTATAAAAAGTTCCTCGTGTTTGTCTTGGTAACTGGAGTTTGATGATGATGTTCATAGCAAACAAATTAAATTGTACAAAGCTTTTTTAAACAAAAGTTGGAAAGTTTATTATTAAAAACATCCAAACAATATCTATGATAAAAAATGTTGTTCATCAACAGATAGGTTGATTTAGTCAACAATGCTAATCTTTATTATATAAAATGGAACAATCTAGGCAGCTCCTATGAAACCTTAATTCCCTCTCTTTTCCTCCTTCTATGCTCTAACTATAACTTTAGTTATTAATTATTTATTTATATTTTAAATTTATTATTGATTTGTTGACATAGAGATTAGTATGAATCATTTAAAAGATTTTCACTAACTTCTCACATGTACAGTACATTCTTTGTAAATCTAAAAAATTACTTTAACTATACATCCAATGCATAATGATTATCATTAGTCTTGAGTCTCTCAATTAATAAATGCACAACCCCACATATCCATTATTTTTCATAAGTTATTATTATAAATAGTGGTTTCTATCAAACAAATACTCTTACATCACAAGTTTAAAATTAATACTGAAGTTAAATACTTAGTTGAGTTCAAGGATGTCTACAAAAGGTGTCAAAAGTATTTTTGTTTGATGCTAATCAGTTTATATATTTTTAGTTCATATATTTTTACTAATTGATTATTTCTTATAAAAAATGTTATGGTATATAAGTTATTTTTTAATTTTTAATTCTTTTATCACGTCCAAATGATTTTACAATTTGTGTACTATATCATTTTTATGGTTATTAAATTATATATGTAGGAGGCAATTGAAGGTGGTGATTCAAACAAAGAGGAATTGACTACTGGAGGTTCTGGAAATACACCTACAAGCAAGACATTGGGGAAGGGATTGTTTGATAGTCCTGAATCAATTGTTGTGAATGATATCAATGGTGGTGCTTCATCAGTTGTCAAAGATTCTAAATGTGTAAAGCTTGAAAAATCTGATTGAGTGGCCTGTCTATTCAAGAATATTTGTTGTGTCTTGCAGTTATTTTCTTTTTAATTTATCAGTTGTTGAACCAAGTTAATGTCAAATATGACATTTGTTTTAATGTTTTGATTTGTTTTACGAATATGAAAACTATGTTTGTGATAAACTTATATGTTTAAATAGAAATATGGTTGGACCCGTAAAAAAACACACAGACAAAAACACATATTGGACACACAAATATTTTGAATGTTAAAAATAAAATAATTAAATAATATTCTCAATTAATAAATGCACAACCCCACATATTGAACACAAAAATATTCTAAATGTTAAAAGATAAAATGATTAAATAATATTAATTGATATGACTAAATTGATAAAATAATATCTATTTTATTTGGGTTTTCCTATTTAAAACTTACTCCCTATGAGAATTTTTTTTTTATTTTTTGTCCCTACTTATAAGAGAAAAATTTAAATATTTAAAATTTTAATATAATAAATAATATTATAATAATGTCTATACTTTTAATTAGTTAAACATTAAACTTAACTTTAAAATATTATTACTAAAAAAAACATAAAATAATTTATTTTAGACCTTATACTTATTTAGCTTTATATATTATTATTACTAAAATAATAACAAAATAATTTGTTTTAAACCTTATACTTATTTAATAAAAGTATTTAGCTTTTATTTGAGTTTTCCTTCATAAATAAAATATTAAATTATATCAATACTTGCACGTTTGTGCTACATTTTAAAATTATTAAAAATATAAACATAATAAATTATTAATATAATAATCACTATTAAAACAAATAAAAGTGATGAAAAAATAGAAATAGCTATATTCATTTTGCTTGGATCCAATACATTCATGCATTAAATTTTCAAAATCTGAAAAGTTGCATTAACTTCTCACCTATATAGTTTGATTAAAATGTTACACTAACTTCTCACCTATACATTCTTTGGTAATCTAAAAAATTGTATTAACTTTTAACATACACATCTAATGCATTTTGATATCATTAGTCTTGAGCCTCTAAATTAATAAATACACACACTTATGCATTATTCTTCACATCCTATAACTATTATTATAAATAGGTGGTTGTTGTCAAACAAATACACATCACTTGATTCATATAATATACTCTTCCACAATCGAAAATTTGTAAGCACAATCTTTCTCAAAATTATAGCATAGCAGAAGGAACTGGAAGACATAATTCTTCCAAGAGAATTAAAACACATATAAAGAAGTCTTTCATAATGTTCAATAGTTAATTGTTTACTTATATCTTCTCGATATGTATGTCAGATCATTTATGATATTTAAAATTTTCTAACTTAAAAGTTATTCAATATTTATTTATGTTTCAAAATTTATTTATTTTTATTTTATATATTAAAAGCTATTTTAATATCAATTATTTTAATAATTACATTATAGATATTATATAATATCTTATTATGTGAATAAAGAATAAAATATTATATATAACATACTAAAAAAATTATGTGCATCCCACAGGTCAAAGACTAGTTTTCATCTAATTCAACGAAACCAAAATACAAAAACCTTCTTAGCTAAATTGGTGCAATTTCAACTGAACTCAATGAATTCAATCTATAAATAAACCTAAGTCTTGTTTGAAGTTATGAAATAACCAAGTTAAATCCCACTTCTTTTATTCATTTTTTAACAATACCAAGAAAAATAGGGATGGGTTTTTGTATTGCAAAGCTTTATTGTTGCAAGTGAAATGTTGTTGGCAAACAAAGAACAAAAGGGTAAGAAAACAATTAACTTGGTAGTATGAGTCTTAGTTGTAGCCTATGCATATTAAGCACAATAAACATATAAATTACTCTAGATACTCCATCCCTACCTTTTTAGATACCTCATTTGAAACACCGCAAAATTTAGGTTAGGACCAAGTTTACTAATTATAAAACCAATTTTAAGTGGTATGATTGTATCCTCAACCATACATATCCCACACAAAGCACTCAAACAATCAGAATTCAATGGAGCTCATGGAAAATTTATGACAAATTATATTGTTTCCAAATATTATATATATATCTTCATCGGCACCATATATGTCAGAGTTGTAGATTAATCACATGTGAAAAACTTGACTAGTAAGGTTTATTTCCTGTCACCACAGGAAATCAGATCCACTGCATTTATTCAGCATTTTCCCCCAGCCTCCTCAATAGTAGGTGAATCTTGCGCTGGCAGTGTGATCATCACCTTTAGAGTATAATCTCCATTTTTACATAAAAAGGTAAGCAACAAACTAAAAATATCCTTATATATGGTGAAAAATATGCATTCTGGCGCCCCCAATTTATGAAGACTAAAATACGGCTTTAATAATAAATAAAATACATCTTTATTAAAAATAGTACAGCTTAAAATCTGTCAAAAATACAGCTAAAACCAATTTGACATTGCATTAAAAGTGATTTTATGTTAAAACTAGTATTATTTTATTCAGTTTTAGAAAACACTGGCATGCTTTGAGTTTATCAAGGTGCTAAAAAAAATTTTAATGAAAAAGAGTGAAATTTTGAAGCTTAAATTGGTAATAGTAATAAAATATTTTTAAAAATCAATTGAGAATACATGTCAGAACAAGGAAGTTCCCAAACTTTCCAACACAATCAATAGTGTAAAAGAAAGGATCATACCCATTGTGAACTGAAACCACTTGTATGCATGGAGAGCATCCCACACCAGAATGAGGCCACTTTTACCTTTGGAAGTTAATAGCATGATGCAATCTCCAATGGATGCAAATGAAATATTGTTGTAGTATGTAATATCTATATCAATCCTTAGGACATGTTAGGATATCCTATCACTAGCTATACAAAGTTAGATAGAAAATGAGACTACTGGTCAAAACAAAACAAGAAGAAATAAGCATTGTGTATAAAGTGATTACAAAAAAAGCTTGATAAAGAGTCATTAAACAACACTTCAACTTCAAGCCTTCATTGAGGAAGAAGAAAGAACAGTGGTCTTTAAAACGTCATTTTTTATATACAAATTGCTTTGAACATAAAAAAAATGAAGAAGAAAGAATAGTGGTTTTTTAAAACATCTTTTCTGAAACATGACAGTTCACTAAAAGAAAAAACTTTTCTTAGTAAATGAAAAGAGATTCGTGTAAAAGGTCCAGAAGAAAGACGGAATAAATAACCTCCAAATGATACAAAGGCTGAGAAGTGTAAATAAATCTTCCACCATAAGCATACTTAGAGCATATAAAAAATTATCATAAAAATCCTATGACAACATCTTTATAACCCAGAAAAGCTATTAATCCTCACAAATCAGAGTCAAATGAAAGAGACAAAGTAAAATTCAGAACTTACACTTTTCCCAGTCATGCTTTCCGAAGATAAGCACTAATGATAAGAGATAATTAGAAATCCAAAAAAATGCAACGTCTACAGCACGCATAGAAGTTATTGTAAGAAAGTTTTCTCAGCCCCAAAATTCAACACATGCCTCAAATTCCATAAAGTGACAAGAGGTACTGCATGATTTTAAAAAAAAAGTCTTGGCAAAAATCTTCTACGATAGAAAGAAAATACAGGTTTCAGAATCTGGTTCTTTAGTAATTAATAAAAGTTACAAGTTTAAAAGATGCATTTGAATAGGGCCTGGTACTTCAGAAGAATCAGCAGAGTCCAAAACTAAATGTTTGATGCATCTATGAGGGTATCTGCACAGTGAATACATAAAATATAAAAAGACTAATTTCAAAAAGTTATTTCGGGAAAAAACCATAAATACAAATACCAAATCTCAAAGGCACCTCTGGTGCTGCAAAATAGATTTTCAAGAGCAGTAATTAAACAACAATGCCAATCATTGCATTCATTTTCATTCAATAAAAAGAGGGGAATGCAATTAAAACAAAGGCATGGCAACAGACGGTAAAAGGGTTGTATGCACCTAAGAAAGCACTCCAAGAAATTGAATAGATGCATAAACTCAGTGTGAATATAACCAAAAAGAAAAATAGTTAACTGTTGTATAGCTTAAGTTCATTCTTTAATGACATTTTAATAAGTGTGTGGATGTAGTGTTAATATAAAGAACAACTACAGCCATGAAAAGTCATAAAAATAGCATATCAAGCATAAACTGAACAATGGTGCAACAGATCCCAGCAAAGGACATCGCTGTAAGTTGGTGCAGGGTTTCTTCAAATATTCATGAAATGCAACTGGGCAAATTTTGACAATTTAAGATTTTCAATACATGTCAGTTAGATAAACACCTAAAACCAACTACTTTGAAGTTCAACAATCTAATGCAACAGCACCCAACTCTCCCACACAATTCTATTATAAATTACCTGAATTAGAACAAACAGAAAATCAGAAGCAATTAAACGAAGAGAAAAATACCAGCAACTCACCTAGTGACCCATGTAAGGAGCACCACCCGGACCAGGATGAGGTCTAGCACCACCACTTTGCCCCAGCTGAGGATTCTGGTACTGTGGTTGCAAGCCTGGCTGGTTTCCATATCCCATAGCAGCCTGGTTACCATACGGAGCAGGAGGTGGCCCAGCTTGGTTCACAGGTGCACCACCAAGACCTCCAAGCAAATTTCCAAGACCCAACCCAGCTCCTTGATTAGCAAGCAAAGCTGATAAAGCCTGACCAAGAGCTGGATTCAATCCTTGAGCAGGGACTCCAGGATTGTAACCCCCAACAGGCCCAGGAGGTGCCATCAAGTGACCACCGTGTGATGGCCCACCACCAGAGGAATACTTGTTCTTCTCTTTCCTCGAATTGTAGTGAGGCTGGTGATGATGATGGTGGGAATGATGCTGTTGATGATGGTGATGTTGAGGCTGCTGATAATGACCCTTGTATCCCTTAGGACCATCAACAGCCTTCTGACAATACAAAGTGTGACCCTCAAAAGTCTTATTTGGCTCTTCCAAAGCCTTCTTAGAACTCTCAACAGACTTGTACACAAACAGAGCAAATCCCTTTGGCCTTCCAGTATTCTTATCAAGACCCAAAGGACCATCTTCAACTTCCCCAAACTGTCTGAAAAACTCAAGCAATTTCTGAGGATCAATATCAGAACTCACATTGCTTACAAAAATCTTCCTTTGTGTATACTCCGAGACCGGAGGGCCATTCGGTGGAGGTGCCGGAACAGGACCAGCAGAGGCCAACTGACAAGATGTTGTTCTGTTACCAATCTGCTTCTGAGGCTGCTTCAACGCTCTGCGACAACCACTCCTATGCTTAAACAAAATAAAAGCATACCCCTTTGATTTTCCAGATGCCTTATCAGTAACCGCCTTACAGTCTTCAATTTCACCGTACTTCTGAAACACACTGGTTAGGGTTTCCGCAGTTGCATCCCATCCAAGCCCATGGACGAAAATTTTCCTGTGAGCGGGGTCCACATCAGCCAGCTGACGAACGTTCTCCGACAGATCTGGATACTTCTCAATAGCTTGCTTCACAAGAGCGTGTAATTGCTCCTTCGTGAAAGGCTCTAGAAGCTTCTCAACAGGTTCATCTTCCAAATCAAGATCTTCCTCTTCATCGTTGTTAGTTTCCCCAGCACCGTTAGCTTCCACCGTCTCAGCCTGCTCAACGGCTGTTGGATTTGAAACTTCCGCGGCGTCTTGTTGTTGGATTTGGTTTTCTAGGGTTTCGTCTTCTCCTTGTTGCTCTTCGTCTTCTTCTTCTTCTGCTACTTGTTCTTGTTCTTCTCCTTCTCCTTCACCTTCTTGTTCTTCGTTTTGAGGTTGATTTTCTTGTACCGGTGCGATTTCTTCATCGACGGCCATGTTTTCATGGCTTGGTTCTTGGTCTGTAGTTGGTTCGGGTTGTGCTTCGGCTACTTCAGGTTTTGGTTCGGCTTCGAGTGGCTTGGTGGGTTCGGGGTCGGAAGATCGAAGCTTTCGTTTTTTGGCCATGGTGGTGATGGAATCAGAATTAGGGTTAGGGTTTGGAAAGACAGTGAGAAGGGGGGAAATTAGTGGCTGTGATGCGAAGAGAGAAGAAAGTGATTGTAATGACAAATGCTGAGAAAAGTTATTTTGCTAACACCTGTCGGGTTATCACAGTATGTCGTTGGGCTGGGCCAGGGCAGATTTTGGACATGAAATAAAATTTTTGATCCTATACTCCATATATCTATCCTCCACTCCTACATCTTAAAATTTTGTATAGCTTCGGAATGAACAAAAGGAATGATAGTTGTTGTTCAAGATTGGTGAAGTCTCAGAGTGTGGAGTTCAGATTTTTCGGTACTGAAATGCACATCATGATAATCATATTTTCTCCAACAGAGTTGTTGACAAATAGCAGATTCCTTCCAATCATTTCCGGTATTGCAATGTTGATATTGATTTTCTCTCATGGTGAAACCAGCAAATTTTTATGTCCTCAGAGATTTTTCGATTTATGAACATTTCTGTTTCAAGTTTTCCCAACGGATCTTTTATCCTCAACGGAGGATCTTGCATTCTAGAAGTTGGGACAAAAGACATGCTTTGTAGCAGAGTCTCCATCTAGTTGAGATTTGGCAGAGTATCCAGTTCGTTGATTTTGGTTTCCCAATTTGATCAATGTGTTGTTTTGCTAGCATAAGTATAACATTGCATGCATTCAAGCATTCATAAAGCATTTATGTGTAGCCGAACACAGATTCATGCTCATTCATGACACCTTGGTATTTCCAAATTCACTTTCTTATTGGTATTTTCCTCGGAGAGAGTTAATCGTTTGGTTTCCCCACTGAGATTATGCCTAGTGGAAGAACTGTTTCAACTTTCCTTCCCAGCTCATTTGCCTAGACGGAACAAATCCTCAGTTGAGTTCGTTCCTTAACGGGTAGAGTCATGTTTGATCGTTTCTCTCCAGCTCATTCCTGGATTGAAATTAGGTCCCCTGCAACAATTTTGGCTTCTCATAGATGACAAAGAAGGAGCGTCTCACACCTTTTGGATCATGTTTTCCTCAGCAGAGAAGACTCATTTAGTGGATGAGTAATTCAATTTGATTCGAAAGTTACTGCTTTGATAATCTTTGAGATGATTCAATAACAAGTGGGAGTTTCTTTATTTGATAAGCTTGTTCATTCCCAACAATATCAATTCCTCCTTCAACAATAAGTGGCAATCTCTATAGTCATTCCCGACACAGAAGCTTATTGTGATTCAACAAATCAAATCAACACCGGTCCGTTCTAATAGGCGGTTGTCTCTTTATTTAAGAAGCCTGTTGTGATCCACAATCAAAGTCAAAATATCAATTTTCAGCAAGTGAAGACCGCTTTGGGTTGAGGACCAGAAGTCGGAGAAAAGCTTGTTTGGTACCCTTTCAGGTGGAAGACTTGGTTCAAGAAGAAACTGCGGCCCGTTCCAGGTTGAAGACCGAGAGTCATGAGAGGTTTATTACCCTTTTCTAGGTGGAATACTTAGTTAAAGAAGAAGTTGCGGCCTATTCCAGGTTGAAGACTGGAAGTCATGGGAAGTTTATTAACCTTTCCAAGTGGAATACTTGGTTAAATAAGAAACTGAGACTCGTTCCAGGCTGAAGACCAAAAGTCACGAGAGGTTTATTACCTTTCCCAAGTGGAAGACTTAGTTCAAGAAGGAGCATATCCCCGTTCTAGGTGGAAGACCAGAAGTTATGGGTAGCTTATTGATATTTTCGGTTGATTAGGATCTGAAGTGGACCACAGACTTCGTCTATGATATTGGAATCCAAGGAGGAGGAGGTGTACCTACAAGGCACTCTGATGCTAAACTAAGAATCGATGGATGAAAAGACAAGTACAAAGTAAGAGTGTTTTAAGATGATTTTGAATACCTGATCATCTCAAAGGAAAGGTTTTTTATAATACCCGCAATGCTTAGCCATTGGTCCCTATTTTCGGGCCGAGATATTCGCTCCCCAAAAATAGGTAACTGCTAGAAACTAGACGTTAAGACGTGCAGACATACTCATAACTAGTCGTTGCTTTGAGCATGGGCATGGTTGCGGGTAAGGGTGTAGTGGTTGTTCCTAGATGGTTGGTTCGTGCATGACGGATAGAGATGTGACGAAGGGCAGCTGATCCTGAAGGTCAGCTGGCCAACTCTCCTCGGCTGAGGGAAAGAGTAGAAAATGCTTTCCTTTGCCCTTAATTAGCAGAGCTCAGACTATTGGTTCATTCTGGGAGCAGAAGTCGATTGGGTCATGTCTAGCTATTGGGCCAATCCGGAACACTTATTATCAATTCAAATCCTATCACTGCCTTTAATTATGATTTGGTAGTATACCTTCGTCCATGGGTCAGTAATACATGTTTCTCTATCATTGTGTATGAATCGATATTGTCCTATTTGCTACCTTAAACTATGAGTTAGTAATATTTCCTTTCTCTAATTAACTACTCAGTGTTATTTCCCAGTAAGCTCAGTGTTTTTCCTGTTTCGTGTTCCCCAGTGGAGTCATCCATTGTTGCTTGCTAATTCTCTCACTTTTGGATATACTTATATTTGTTTCCCGGTATAGGCCATTGTGATGTTAGTCTCTCCCCAGAAAGTTATATCTCCCTGTCAAGACCCTTTCAAGTTTTTCTCCAACAATATCAGATTTGTGATTTGTCTACGTGGAATGTGTCACCCGTAGTATCTTCCCTACAAAGTTTGCATCTTTTTCATTCCTATCATAAGCATTGTGTGGCATCTTAGGGTTAAAAAATCAGGTCTTATGTATTTAAGTATCTTCAATCTCGTCGATACAGAGATTTCTAATCTTCACATCTTCGGATAAAAGAAACTTAAATAAGGGCATATGTTATACTTTTTAAGTGTAAATTTTTACTTGAAATGAACTATCTTTCATGGCATTTTTCAACTCATTTCTCATGTTTTTAATAAACTTACTTCTTATTCTTGTGTGATTTTTCGATTATATTGCAAATAACTTTGGATTCTTTGATGTGTGTGTTATTGTGTAGGATATAGGCATAAAACATCAATGAGTAAGACACAAAGGATTGGACAAGGGAGCCAAAGAAAATGTGAAGATTATGCAATGTTTGTTGGGCGAACAGTAGCGAGCAGCCAGTGAATGTTTAATGTGCGAAGTTGCAACGAAGGACCCATGAACCGATCCAGACTGAAGTCAGTAGCTAAAGGATCCTAAGTTCGTTGTGAGAACTTGTAGCGAGGTAGTTTGTAGTGCGAAGAATTGCTCACACAGCGAACTTCAGATATTTCTCAAGGTGCCTAAAAGTGTGTTCACTGGGAGAAGAAAGGGTTCGCAGTGCAAACATGATAGATTTTGTAAATACTATTAAGTACTTTTCTTTCTTTTCTAGAGATAACTTGTACTTTTTGGGATCAGAACTTTATTTCTCTTCATTTCAAGTATATTTTAGAGAGAGAAATACAAACCCTAAGAGAGAGAAGGCAATATCTTTGATCTCTTGTTGGGGTTTGGATGTAATCTTTTGATACCTTATGTATTTTATCTAATTTATTTATAGTGAACTAGTTTTGATTCTATATTGATGTTGTCTTTGATATCTTATTTGTGGGTCTTGACAAAACCTTTTTCAAATATTTGATCTAAGATCCTCGTCTATCAATGAGCAAAATTTTGACATAGTCTTGTGAGTTTATATTCACTAGTATCACATATATTTTATTGTGTTGATTAAGTGGCATGAGTAGGATCAATATGGTAAAGACCGTGATAACGCTTGAAAAACGGTATTGCGAAAATGCGTGATAATAGTGATGAAGAACGATGTTCACATACATTTGGCAGATTAGGTGAATGCATGTAAAAAGGGTTAATCATGTGTACGTATTATGATCATGACGTTATATATGAATCAAATCATTAATTTGATATGGATGTTATAGTAATATTTGTTAGGTCTAAACTCGGGACATAGATTTAGGTTTAACATTCATATGAGTATCAGTTCTTAATGCTCTGTATTGGTACTGTTGCGTGAGATATCACCTATGAGACAATATGATTGTTCTCTCGACTTTCCGTTAGACATAACCTCTGTTGTGGGTGATACATGATGATATTAGACGATAGTTTGAGTTGTGTATAACATGAATAGAAGAATGCATGTGTTATCAATTGATGAGATCCAATCCCAACAAGGCTCCGTTTATATTTCAGTATTTATTTTATATTTTTTGTCTTTATAATTTCTGCTTTATTTATGGTTTCTTGAACTTTTTATCCAAAACTTTTGCACAACAAGTTTAGAAATATAGAGACTGTTGAACGATGTTCTTTCCCTTGCACCGATCCCTGTGGAGACGATATAAATTTCGGAGGGAATCCTTCCCAATCTAAATTTTTGTTTCTTTCTGCTTTACTACGATTAGAATAAAATGACACCGCTGTCGAGGGTTGGTGTTTAGATATTGAAGTGCACTGCAGTTGTTTCTATATTTTTGAGTTTTGTACAATTGTTTATATTGTATATATTCTTATTTCCTTTTTACGTTTCTCTAGTGTTGATTAGAAATGATGAGAATTTCTTATAGATTGGTTGTTATTTATATAAAAGTATCCAATGAAGATTCTTCCATGTTTGGATGGTGATGTTAGAATGTTGAGCATGTGAATGCAAGCAAGGTAAATTGAACCGCTTTATAGAATGTTAGAATGACTTAAGAATTTTGTGCTTTGTGCAAATGTGTATTCTTGTTTCATGTTGCAACTTGTTTGAATGCTTGTTTCACTTAGGACCAAAAGCCACAAGTTGTGTGAAACCTCTATTGTTTACTATATGTTAGGATGACTGATAACTTTGTTTAATTTGTTTGATTCATGCTTTATCTTTTGATTATTGTGAATTTGTGGAAGCATTAGAAATGACAAAGACATTTGTTTATATGGAGCATAATTGTATCCAAATAGTAACATACCCGTGAGTAGTGAGTATTCGTTAACCCTTTTGAGCCTAAACAGTTTAGATATCATTTTAGTGATGAACTTGGTTTATGTACATAATTTGAAAGTTTAGTTCATCGTTGAATTTTCTGAGATTCTAAAAAAAATTCTTGAACCTTTGAGTAATGTTTAAATTGATTTCCTTGCCATAAAAATTAAGGAGTATTCTCTTAAGGTTTGGTTGAATTCAAGTTGGGGAGAATGAAAAAGAAGAATGGTAGGTTGCTAAAACTTTTCAAAATTTTCAAGCAAGCATGAAAAGAAAAAATGTGAATATGAATGTGAAAAATAAGAGAAAAAGAAGGCTTGTTTGAAAAAGAAAAATAGTCAATCAAATAATTCTACAAAAGGAAGTTTGAGAAGGTTTGCAATAGAAGAAAACTAGTGGTGAATGAAGTTGGGATATGTAAATACCATGTATGATGAATGTTTCATTTGCATCAGCAATTTCGATTCGATGGCCTTTAGAAATGTCCCTTTGTTGTGAATGTGAGGGCAAGGTGCCTTAGTCCTTATTTTAATGATGTCAAAACGTGTATTAGCTCGTACTTTGTAATTTGGACGGTATCATCGCGTCTTAGCTTGTATTCATACTCTATAATGCACAAAATATTCCAAAATCATATGTCTATACATATAGGAGCATCTCATATATGTTTTTTTATTGTATTTAGTCATGTTAGGTGACTTAGGCATGCATAAACATAACTTAGGTGGACCAAAATATGGGCAAAAATTCATTTTTGGAAGTTTAAGGTGTTTGAGTCGACTCAAACCCTGCTCTGGTCGACTCATATAAGTTGATTTTCTATCCTTTGCTCTCGGGTGTCCTCGCGTCGACCCTTTGGTCGACTCATATTGTAACTCTTTGTGTTTGCAATTTTTGGGCAAGTTTGCGTCGACGCATGGACCCTGTTCCGGTTGACGCACAACTTCAATTTTTGCACAGTCTTGCTCTCGGGTGTGCTCAGGTCGACCTCCTTCAAGCTTAGGTCGATCACTCGCTAAATTCCTGCTATTTTCTGATCTGTCTCACTTCTAATTGTTGTTATGTTTGTTAGTTGGTCAAGGAATCATATATATATATATATATATATATATATATATATATATATATATATATATATATATATATATATATATATATATATATATATATATATATATATATATATATATATATATATATATATATATATATATATATATATATATATATATATATATATATATATATATATACATTTTGTCTCATCATTTTAACAACACAACAAGAAAAGCGAAAGATATACACAAAATTGTTCTAATCATCATCATCCTCATTCTTGCATTTTCTCAACAATTACACGTAACAATTATTGTTGATCTTTTGCATCATTTAGGTGATAACGTCCAAACGTAGGATTGTGTATCCTGTTTTGGGTTGAGATTTTGGTTGGTTTTTCTTGAATAAAACCGTTCGGATTTTGTCCTCCAAGATCTTGAGGATTTGAGGGTTTTTTGCATAAATATTTTCTTAACAAAATCAGCCGAACGAAGGGGATTTAAGAACGGTGTGTTCGTTCAATCAAGTAGCGTTAGCCGGAGGAATGTGCAAGGAAGATTTAGGTTCAAATGGTGTGTGATTAAAATCAGCCAAGTGAAAGGTTTGAAGACCGATGGAGTTGTTCAGACAAGTAGCGGTAACCAGAGATTGTTTAACATGTTTGAGGCACTTGATTCATCTTGAATCAAGGGAAGATAAGACATAGTATCAATATCAATAACTAGGTTTGAGTGTGTGGTGACTATTGATTCTCTTGTATAAACTTTTGCAACAAGATAATACATATCTCAATTCTAGTTTTAGAATTGAGGGCAGACGTACCCTAAGCGAGGACAAAATGGGAACTACCTAAACAAATTCGGTGTTGTTCTCTCTTTCTCCATCTCTTTATTTTGAATTGTTAATGTTTGTGTAATATTAATTGATCGATAAACTTTTGTTGTAGTGTAGTGCTGAAAATCTGGTTTAAAAACTCATTACAATCACCTGGATTGTAATTGCAAAATTTTTTCACTTACATTACATAAGAAACAACACTTGGGGGTGTTTTGCACACCAAGTGCTCGACGAATTGATCACACACAAACTGTTTGCTTTATTGTCAAATTAAATTTACACTTTATAAGTCTTTGGAAATTAGACACTCTAAAGTGTTGCTATTTGTATTGATTAATCATCAAACTATTGATTTTGTTTCTCATTAGATTTGTTGTTACATTTGGCTTGTCGCATATCTGATCTTTTTGATAACGGTTCGTTTAGACGACTTGGTTCCTCATCCGCTTCCGTACAATTTTTAAAACCTAAATTTGTTAAGCGTCGACTCTTGTAATAAATTAGTGATCTATTCAACTCCCCTTCTAGATAATTATCATCGTCTAACAGTGGACCCGACCAAGCTATAACCTTCAAAGCCCTTAGTGATATTTTTGCTTCCATATTTTCATTTTTTATTGTTAGATGAGTGTATGAATTAGATTGTTATTATCATTGTTTGTCAAGTGAGTGAAATTGCCTCACATTTGCAAATGCAGTAGTTTCTTCATTCTTATTTTGAAGAGGAGTGTTAGAGTGATTCAAGTATGGGAATTTAGTTGTTATTTGAACCATTGCATGATATTTGTTTAAGATCTAAATTCTTTGTCATTATTCGATTCTATTAAGTGGTGAATGTAACACCCCAAATATAAACTTGCGGATAACAGGAAAAACAACAATTCATATAGCAAACAAAGCGCAGTAGCGCAAACATTGACTGCATGACGATCGTCATGAGCCTGTGACGGTCGTTACACGGACAAAATTCCTCATATCAGAGATGTTACACTTCAACCTGACAGACAACAATCATTATGCAATAACTTGCAAATATCATACGTAGCACGAAATTGGATGAACAATCACCAATGTATTACTTAACCATTTAATCATAAAACAACTCGTTATTACTTTCGGTGGAAGTTTGATAAAGTATACAACATGTTTTCTTAAAACAATTTAATAAAAACATCGTAACAAGTTCAATCAACAATAACATCGACTAAAATAATAACAACAATCGTCCATCCCCCCAAGAGTGCTACGTATCAGAGCGACCAACAACACCTTAACGGGACCTACGATCTATTCCTGACTACCTGCAAATTACCACCAGAGGAGGTAACATACAACGGAAAAGGGTGAGATATCAATAATATAACATAAAGCATGATAGAAAACATGCCGGAAACCCATCACAACATTATAGGTTTCGAAATCATAAACATCATCGACAACAACTGCGAGTAATATATATCTCACATAAACAACATTAGCATACAACTAGCGTAATTATGCGACTTCATGCGACTCAACAATGCGACTCAACTATGCACATGCATGTGGTACCATTTAAGAGCCAACACTCCAAAACTCGGGATAGGAGCCAACACCCTAAACCCATCTAGGAGCCAACACTCCAAAACTCGGGACAGGGCCAACATCCTAAAACCCATTTAGGAGCCAACACTCCAAATAACGCCAATACAGGCACAACCGTCGCCAATCCAGGCCAAATGTTATGCCATGAAATGCATTATTATGGACTACAACACAACCATAACAACCATATAACAAGGCATTACGCCTACAACCAGAATATCCATAACAGAGCATCATAACATCATACCACTCATACAACCATCACTTTCTACCCGTTCACATACGGGAACAATAGCAACATAAGTTCAACATTTACGACTGTTCATGTAAAGGAACATTAAAGCATCGTACCAACAAATAGGAACTCAAAATGTTCATACAAAACGACTATTCCTATACAGGTATAACATCAACATCAGTTCAACAATTAAGGATTCAGCATCTTATCGTAATAACAACATTACGACATTTTCTTACATAATTAATTACAAATCAATCACAACCAGGTAACTGTCCTTTTTGGCCCATTAGGGAAAACCATTAGAGCGTTGTAGAAATAACCGTATAGCATATTCGTTCTACGTATTTGACCATAAGGGAAACCTTAGAGCATCGCACTAATAACTACATAACACATTTATTCCTACATAGAAATCTTGTCCCATTAGGGAAACCTTTTCCTTAACATTTATCGATTAACGAAAACTATACCTATGACTCGATTCCCCACATGAATTCGATCATACCCACAGTTATAGAATTGAACCCCACCCTTACCTTAGAATTAAGGTCAATTCCATGCTCTCCGCTTCCGCTCTACGGTGACTTTTATGCAGAAATCCTCTAAATTCGTCGGTGGTTAATTCTTTGCTCTCAACTTTCCTCAATGCGTAACTTCTCTTTTCAGTCTTTCTTTTCCCAAATGGTGTAATTGAGGGTAAAATAATCTACGAGAATGTATTTTTGCTACCCACTCTCAGCCACGTCCAAATTCTGCATTTAACTGAATTTTGTTACTATGACGGTCGTGGCAAGTCCATGACGAGCGTCACGGTCGTGGCAAGTCCATGACGATCGTTATATCAGAAAAATTCAATTTTTTTCTATATAGAACATCTCTTTAGCTTTCCAACGCTTCGAACGGAGGTTAAATCCGACTTACGGATCAAGAGATATGATTTTTCGAAGTTTCCTAAAACTGCTACGGAATTTTACACTTTTTCCCGACAATTCGACCGATTCAATTCCTTCCTTCGATCCAAACACATACTCAACAACGACTACGACGCAACGAGACATAGCAAAGTCATAATTGAATTTAATCAAAATAAAACGGGCGTTACAACTCTCCCCTACTTACAAGAATTTCGTCCTCGAAATTACCTTAATCAAACAGCTCGGGATAAGACTCCCGCATCTTGCTCTCTAGTTCCCACGTCAAGCTTTCGCCAGCAGCTCCCAACCAGACCACTTTCACTAAAGCAATCTCTTTACCTCGTAACTTCTTCACCTCCCGATCATCAATTCCCACAGGCTTCGTCTCCACAGTAAGATTCTCACGTACTTGCACATTGTCCATAGGAATGACATGCGACGAATCTGAAATATACTTGCGGAGCTGTGGCACATGAAATACATCGTGTAGATTCGACAAATTTGGCGGCAACACCACTCGATATGCCACCTTTCCAACTCTGTCCAATATCTGATACGGACCAATGAAACGAGGAGTAAGCTTCTTAGATTTCAAAGCTCTACCAACACCGGTCACAGGCGTGACTCTAAAAAATACATGATCTCCAGCTTCAAATTCTAAATCCTTCCTGCGCTTATCATGATAACGTTTCTGCCTACTCTGTGACGCTTTCATATTTTCTCGAATTAACTTCACCTTCTCGGTAGTCTCTCGAACAATCTCCGGTTCGAGTACCACACTCTCTCTCGATTCATACTAACACAACGGAGTCCTACAACGCCGACCATACAAAGCTTCGAATGGTGCCATTCTGATACTAGAGTGATAACTGTTATTATAAGTAAACTCTATCAACGGAAGGTATGTATCCCACGAACCACCTTCCTCAAGTACACATGCTCTCAGCAAATCTTCTAAAGACTGAATAGTCCGTTCAGTCTGACCATCTGTTTGAGGATGGTATGCTGAACTCAACCTCAACTTAGAACCCAAAGCCTCTTGCAAACTCTTCCAAAACTCAGAAGTAAACCGCGGACCTCTATCCGACACAATACACAACGGAACACCATGCAACTTAACAACCACTCTAACATAAATCTCCGCCAACTTCGATACTGGAAAAGTGATGTTAATAGGAATAAAGTGAGATGACTTTGTAAGCCTATCAACAATCACCTAAATAGAATCACATCCTCTCAAAGTGTTCGGCAAACCCGTTACAAAGTCCATTGAAATGCTGTCCCATTTCTATTCTGGAATTTCTAACGGTTGTATCAACCCAGCAGGTTTCTGATGCTCAACTTTCGACTTCTGACAAGTCAAACATGCATACACAAAATGTGCTACATCACGCTTCATACCAGGCCACCAAAACAGATTCTTCAAATCATTATACATTTTCGTCGCTCCTGGATGAATACTCAACTTACTTCTGTGACTCTCTTCCAGAATTGCTTTCTTCATATCTGCATTATTAGGAATGCAATACGACCACGAAATCTCAACACTCCTTGCGCATCCAACTGATAATCATTATCTTCCGCATGATCTACTCCAGGCATTAAATCCACCAACTTCACATCTAATTTCTGAGCTTCTCTAATGATGTCCAGAAAATCATTATTAATCTTTAACATGCCCAACTTTACACTCTTCGGTGTTACTTCACAAACTAACTCAGATCTCTGAATTGCTCAATCAACTCTAATTCTTTAGCCATCGTTGCTGACATATGCAAAGTCTTGCGGCTTAAGGCATCAGCTACAACATTAGCTTTTCCCGGATGGTAATGTAACCCAAAATCATAATCCTTTAACAACTCTAGCCACCTTTGTTGCCTCATGTTCAGCTCTTTTTGGTCAAACAAGTATTTCAAACTCTTATGGTCGCTGAACACTTCGAATCTCGAGCCATACAGATAATGTCTCTAAATCTTCAGCACAAAAACAACGACAACAAGTTCTAAATCGTGCGTGGGATAATTCTTCTCATGGATTCTCAGCTGTCTTGAGGCATACGCAACTACTTTATTATTCTGCATGAGTACTCTTCCTAAACCAAACTTAGAAGCATCACAATATACAACAAACGGTTCTCCTGCGTTAGGCAAGATCAACACCGGAGCAGACGTCAACCTTTTCTTTAACTCCGTAAAACCTGCTTCGCATTGAGCATCCCATACAAAAGTCTTCCCTTTACAAGTCAACTTAGTTAACAGAAGGGCCAACTTAGAAAAACCTTTAATAAACCTTCTATAATAACCAGCAAGTCCCAAAAAGCTTCTAATCTCTGTTGCCGACTTCAGAGTTTCCCATTTCAACATGGTATCAACCTTAGATGGATCTATGGTAATTCCATCACCTGATATAACATGACCCAAAAAGCCAACTTCCTCCAACCAAAAGTCACATTTCGACAGTTTCGCAAACAACTTCCTTTCTTTCAACACTTGCAGCACTAATCTCAAGTGCTCAACATGCTCCTCCTTCGACTTCGAATGAATTAGGATATCATCAATGAATACTACCACGAACCGATCCAAATACTCATGGAAGATATGGTTCATGTATTCCATGAAAACTCTCGACGCATTAGTAACGCCAAAAGGCATTACCATAAACTTATAGTGTCCATACCTGGTTCTGAACGCAGTTTTCTGAACATCGTCATCTTTTACCTTAATCTGGTGATACCCCGACCTCAAATCAATTTTACTAAACACTCGCGCTCCAACCAATTGATCCATCAAGTCATCAATTCTCGGAAGCGGGTATTTGTTCTTAATCGTAACTTTGTTCAGTTGCCGGTAGTCAATACACAACCTCATACTGCCATCCTTCTTCTTCACTAACAATACCGGAGCTCCCCCACGGTGATACACTTGGTCTAACGAACTTCTTCTCAAGTAAGTCTTCCAACTGTTTCTTCAACTCTGCCAATTCAGATGCAGACATCCTGTACGGTGCCATAGACACAGGTCTGGTACCGGGTACGAGATCAATAGAAAATTCAATTTACCGTTCCGGAGGAACTTCAGGAATTTCATCTGGAAACACCTCAGGGAAATCACAAACAACTTCCAATTCATCGATTATCGCTGGATTCTCAATGGATAATGATGCCACCAACGCAAACACCTGAGCATCTTCTAGCAATATCTGCTTCATCTGTTTGGTAGTTACCCAACGCGCTCCCTCCTCCTCAGGAGTAGAGAATCTCACCGACTTATCAAAGCAATTAATATGAACGCAGTTATACTCTAACCAGTTCATACCCAAAATTATGTCTATCCCACTTAGTGGCAAACAGACTAAGTCAACCAGGAAATCTCTATCAAACATCGACAGAGGACATTTCAAACACACAAGAGACGTAGTTACCGATCCCTTAGCTGGGGTCTCAACTACCATCTCTCCACTCATGTGTGACAACATAAGACCCAAACGTTCAACACAATCCGCAACAATAAAGCAATGAGACGCACCAGTGTCAATAATAGCAAATAAAGGACTACCATTAATGAAACAAGTACCTTCAATCAATTTGTCATCACTGGATGTCTGAGTCCCAGATAGCGCGAACACTCTTCCGCCATTTTGTTCCTTCTTAGGCTTCTGACACTTGTCTCGCAGGTGTCCCTCTTCACCGCAGTTGAAACAAACCATTCCTTTGCGTTTGCACTCACCAACAGCGTGTCCCAACTCTCCGCAACGGTAACATTTCAATGATCCAAAATTACATACATTACTCTTGTGACCTGGCTTTCCGCACTTATAGCAAACAATACCAGCAGGAGCATCTTCCCTACTAGCTTTCCGGCCGTCAGCTACTTTCTGTTTCCCTTTTCCAGCTGGAGGATCATAAGGCTTACCACGACTCTGCTGTGATTTGCCTCTCCTCTCACTCACCAACTTGTAATGAGCATTGTTATGCTCTTCATAAATCCTACAGCTTTCAACCAATGAATCAAAGACACGGATCTTCTGATACCCGATTGCTTTCTTGATTTCAGACTTCAATCTGTTCTCAAACTTAATACATTTAGAGAATTCAACAGTCTCTGCGCTGTAGTGTGGGTAAAACTTAGCCAACTCCTTGAACTTTGCCGCATACTCAGTAACAGATCTGTCTCCTTGCTTCAATTCAAGAAATTCAATCTATTTCTTACCACGAACATCTTCCAGGTAATACTTCTTCAGGAATTCCCTACGGAATACAGTCCAAGTAACTTCTTCACCTGCAACTTCCAACATTGGACGGGTCTCTAGCCACCAGTCATCAGCTTCGACTGCTAGCATATGAGTCCCATAACAGACCTTCTGTGCTGGAGTACAATCCATCACACGAAAGATTCGCTCCATTTCCTTTAACCACTCCAATGCACCATCAGGATTATGCTTACCCTTGAAGGTAGGCGGATTCTCCCGTTGAAACATTGCCAAACTGCGAGACCCAGCATCTCCAGTAGGATTCGACTGATGTTCCATAACATTAGCTAAAAATTGCAGAGCAGCAGCAATTGCAACATCATTCCTCCAGCCATTTCCCTTAAGCTGCAACAACCAACAGTCAGATTTCATAATTAACGAGACTCTAGTGTTAGGCACGACGACTGACTCGACGACACTAGACAACTTGGCGGGGCGGATCGACCTGCTCTGATACCACTAATGTAACACCCCTAATCTAAACTTGCGGATAACAGGAAAAACAACAATTCATATAGCAAACAAAGTGCAGCAGCGTAAACATTGACTGCATGACGATCGTCATGAGCCTGTGACGACCGTCACACGGACAAAATTCCTCATATCAGAGATGTTACACTTCAACCTGACAGACAACAATCATTATGCAACAACTTGCAAATATCATAAGTAGCACGAAATTGGATGAACAATCACCAATGTATTACTTAACCATTTAATCATAAAACAACTCGTCATTACTTCCGGTGGAAGTTCGATAAAGTATACAACATGTTCTCTTAAAACAATTTAATAAAAACATCGTAACAAGTTCAATCAACAATAACATCGACTAAAATAATAACAACAATCGTCCATCCCCCCAAGAGTGCTACGTATCAGAGCGACCAACGACACCTTAACGGGAACTACGCTCTATTCCTGACTACCTGCAAATTACCACCAGAGGAGGTAACATACAACAGAAAAGGGTGAGATATCAATAATATAACATAAATAATGATAGAAAACATGTCGGAAACTCATCACAGCATTATAGGTTTCGAAATCATAAACATCATCGACAACAACTGCGAGTAATCCATATCTCACATAAACAACATTAGCATTCAACTAGCGTAATTATGCGACTTCATGTGACTCAACAATGCGACTCAACTGTGCACATGCATGTGGTACCATTTAGGAGCCAACACTCCAAAACTCGGGATAGGAGCCAACACCCCAAACCCATCTAGGAGCCAACACTCCAAAACTCGGGACAGGGCCAACACCCTAAAACCCATTTAGGAGCCAACACTCCAAATAACGCCAATACAGGCACAACCGTCGCCAATCCAGGCCAAATGCTATGCCATGAAATGCATTATTATGGACTACAACACAACCATAACAACCATATAACAAGGCATTATGCCTACAACCAGAATGTCCATAACAGAGCATCATAACATCATACCACTCATACAACCATCACTTTCTACCCGTTCACATGCGGGAACAATAGCAACATAAGTTCAACATTTACGACTGTTCATGTAAAGGAACATTACAACATCGTACCAACAAATAGGAACTCAAAGTGTTCATACAAAACGGCTATTCCTATACAGGTATAACATCAACATCAGTTCAACAATTAAGGATTCAGCATCTTATCGTAATAACAACATTACAGCATTTTCTTACATAATTAATTACAAATCAATCACAACCAGGTAACTGTCCTTTTTGGCCCATTAGGGAAAACCATTAGAGCGTTGTACGAATAACCGTATAGCATATTCGTTCTACGTATTTGCCCATAAGGGAAACCTTAGAGCATCGCACTAATAACTACATGACACATTTATTCCTACATAGAAATATTGTCCCATTAGGGAAACCTTTTCCTTAACATTTATCGATTAACGAAAACTATACCTATGACTCGATTCCCCACATGAATTCGATCATACCCACAATTATAGAATTGAACCCCACCCTTACCTTAGAATTGAGGTCAATTCCACGCTCTTCGGTTCCGCTTCCGCTTTACGGTGACTTTTCTGCAGAAATCCTCTAAATTTGTCGGTGGTTGATTCTTTGCTCTCAACTTTCCTCAGTGTGTAACTTCTCTTTTCAGTCTTTCTTTTCCCAAATGGTGTAATTGAGGGTAAAAGAGTCTACGAGAATGTATTTTTGCTACCCACTCTCAGCCACGTCCAAATTCTGCATTTAACTGAATTTCGTTACTATGACGGTCGTGGCAAGTCCATGACAAGCGTCACGGTCGTGGCAAGTCCATGACGATCGTCATATCAGAAAAGTTCAATTTTTTTTTCTAGATAGAACATCTCTTTAGCTTTCCAACGCTTTGAACGGGGGTCAAATCCGACTTACGGATCAAGAGATATGATTTTTCGAAGTTTCCTAAAACTGCTACGGAATTTTACACTTTTTCCCGACAATTCGACCGATTCAATTCCTTCCTTCGATCCAAACACATACTCAACTACGACTACAACGCAACGAGAAATAGCAAAGTCATAATTGAATTTAATCAAAATAAAACGGGCGTTACAGTGAACATTGCTTGTGCGCATTTTCTTGCTTGACCAAATCCTCTTATTTGAGAAAATTTATATTGTTTGAATTTGAATCGTTAATACTTTCTTGGTTGAATCTTATGCTTGAGAAAATTTCTCTTGTTTTTATGAGGGGCATACTTTGCTTGAGGACAAGCAAAAATCTAGTTAGGGAGAGTTTGTTAAGTGCAATTTTTGACTTAAAATGAATTATCTTTCTTGGCACTTTTCAAATCATTTCTCATGTTTTTAATAGATTTACTTCGTGTTCTTGTGTGATTCTTCGATTATATTACAAATACCTTTGAATTCTTTGCAGTGTGTGTTATTGTGCAGGATATAAGCATAAAACATCAATGATTCAGACACAAAAGATTGGACAAGGAATCCAAATAAAATGTGAAGATTCTGCAATGTTCGCTGGGCGAACAGTAGCGAGCAACCAACGAATGTTCGCTGTGTGAAGTTGCAGCAAAGGACTAGCGAGTCGGCCCAGACTGAAATCAGTAGCTATAAGACCCTAAGTTCGTTATGCGAACTTGTAGCAAGGTAGTTCGCAGTGCAAAGAATTGCTCGCACAACGAACTTCAGATATTTCTCAAGGGCGGTTTAACTATTGAAAGACATTTTAGGTGCCTAAAAGTGTGTTTGCTGGGCGAAGAAAGGGTTCGCAGTGTGAACATGACAGATTTTGTAAATACTATTTAAGTACTTTTTTTTTTCTTTTTTAGAGATAACTTGTACTTTTTGGGATCATAACTCTATCTTTCTTCATTTCAATCATATTTTAGAGAGAGAAATACAAACCCTAAGAGAGAGAAGGTAAGATTTTTGATCTCTTGTTGGGGTTTGGATGTAATCTTTTTATACCTTATGTATTTCATCTAATTTATGTATTGTGAACTAGTTTTGATTCTCTACTAATATTGTCTTTGATTTCTTATTTGTGGGTCTTGACATGGTACAAGCATCATAGGTATAGGAAATCACCATAACAAAGACTTAAATCTCTTAAGATTTTTAAGATATTTAATGGTAAGAAATCTTAAGGCTTTTACAATTACAACCTACAACACAAAATTTGCATATTACAATAGAGTTGATAATTGCCTGGTTTTGCTACCATTTCATTTGAAGAATCCTTGTTAAGATTCAAACTTGAATCTTCAGCCATCTTTATAGCCTTTGCAGAAACTACCCGATAAAGAGGTAACTTGATCAAATGTCTTTGCCTTTACTCTATAGTACAAGAGACGTCGAAGATGGATGTACAGTAGATTCTAAACCCAGTGTGTAACACGTTTAACCTTTGAGTCTTCAAGAGGTTCTCGTAATAATAGAGCCATTGAGAGAAAATATTTATATAGCATGCTAACCTTTCTTGAGCCTTGCAGTCTTGTAGACTCTAGTTGACAAGCTGATAAGACAATACAACTTGCTTTCTGCAGTACGGACAACCATAACTTTATCACCAACTCTGAATGGTATTAGAAGCTAATATACAATTACCAAGTGTAGTAACTCGTCTGAATATTGAGGCCTTCAGCTCAGAGTCTGCACCAAGCCACACTAGCAATTATTCTTCAGACTCTGCCACCAGAAGTTAGCAATGAAGCAACTCCCAAGTGTGTTCATGTAACATAGATTCTGATTATTTATGTATAATGATGTAGAACCTGCATAAATACAACACACACATCAAATAAACCATTGTTCTTTCAATACTTTGTTATCATCAAAACCAAAAGAGAATATGTTAAGAACATATATTGTTCTAACAATCACCAGTTCGATTTTACTGACCTTACAACACCTAAGCCACTAACTCCAAAACTTCAACAATAACACAATTGTTTCTTCCAGTCATTCTGCATATTAGTAAACATACATTAGAAGAAACAATGCATTGATAGTGTACACACATATGTCACATACTATGGACTAAACGTCATTACAAAACCTGATCGGACGGGCCGACCAAGCTCTGATACCACTATGTAACACCCTATACCTTGAAACTTATAAATAAAGCATTACTAAAAAAATTAAGGTGTCACCAACGATGATCCTTCGAAAACTTATAAATTCATTTGAAACTATGCAACGTAAAAATATTTTATAATAACTTCATAAATAAGTTATAAACTCTAAAATAACAAAAAAACAACATCAACTTCAAAAACATAGTATCTCACGTCCTTTTGTGAGTGATAAGTGAGGTTGAACCTTATCAATATTATTTAGTATATATAAATGTGCTTGAAGACCTACATATTTGGCCATTGTCTTAACATTTAAATCTTGAGTACCTTTACCTTCATATATTCCACCATGACGATACTTGAGAATTTTTATAGAGTCTACTTCTGACAAAAACTTTGAAAGAAATACAATAGCTTATTTTGTGATATACCTTTCAACCATCAAAGCTTTCAGACAATGATGATTCTTCATATACCCTTTAAAGATCTTCGGGTATCTCTCTATCAGATGCATTCACCTTAAATAAACTGGGCCACATAATCTAATCACCTGTACTAGATGAACAATTAAGTGAACCATAATATCAAAAATTACGGTGGGAAATACATCTCTAATTGACATAAGATAATTGCAGCCTCATGTTCCAACTTATCTAAATTTTCTAGATCAACGATTTTATTACAAATATCATTGAAGAATAAACACAATCTCGTGGCAGTTTCGTTTGCTTTTGTTTGGCATAATGTGACGAATAGTCACTAGTAGAAGTTATTGCAACAAAACATGAAAATCATGAGATTTTAATCCAAATAATTTGATATATTTTTTTCATTGATACAAGTTTCTTGATATTTGAAGAGTAGCCTTGGAGAAATTTGATACCTTGCAAACACTCTATAAAACTTTTTTTTTCTTTTCTACACATAGTATGACTAGTTGGGGGGAAATATGTTCTCTTACCTATTTATTTTGGGGATAACTCTTGTCTTATACCCATCTCCATCAGATTTAGACGGGTATTCTTACCATCTTTTTTCTTGCCTTGAATGTTGAGAAGTATTCAAATAAAACTATCCCACATATTTTTCTCCACGTGTATCACATCAAGACAATATCTTATATTGAGGCTATACCAATATGGAAGATCAAAAAACACTAATATATTTCTCCATATATTTTCTTCACAGGCCTTTTTTTGTGTTGTTGTTGTTTGTAAAATTCCTCCCTGGTTAAGGGCTTTGGAGTAATATCAACATCTTGATCACCTTTAAAGACCTTGCATAATATAGGATATGGATGATTGAGTTTTAGAAAATTCTGATGCCTAAGGTAAACTGTCATTTTTCCATTATTTAGTTGGTGGAAGCATGTATCAGCTTCACATATAGGATAAACTTTATGTCCCTTAACGTTGTACCCAAATAAATTACGTATGTGTTTTATATTAGAACAAAAAAATGGAGTGAAGATTAGAGATAATGGCAGATCTTAACTTCTGATACGGCAAAAGGGAGTTGACCTGCAAGGTTAACACTCAAATGCTCAAGTCAGTATATGAGGGAGATGGATGAATTAAAATTGAATTTGAAACTTAGTACCTAAATATGAAGCATTTTTCTATATATAACGAAAAGGAAGTAATAACCCTCTATTTGTTAGGTGTGAATCACAGAGAGTCGTTGAATCTATATGGAGTTTGGATCCTCTGTACTTATCTTTAGGGCAACTCTCATACAATGGGAAAGTTCTAGAAGGATTGTAGTTTCTCTAGAGTGGTTGGCCGGGTATCAATGTGGTCGGCCTAAAATAGTTGCCCATTAGCCCTTGTTTCTGCGTAGTAAGGCGATAACTTATCGTATTAGCCTCGACGTATGATCATTCTTTCATCTATCTTAGAATAATAAGAATAAGCATTTCAGATTCTTAGGGATTCACGCTTTTAATGCCCCATACTTCAAATGTCTTTTCAGAGGTATCCTCATTATGAACATTGGGAGTTAGAATAATAGAGTTTTATGTGTGAGTGACTTGAATCATTTATAAAGTTTATTATCTTTTGCATGTTAGCATATGATTCTTGAAGAGTTAGCTTCTCATTTCTCTGAGTTATCTTTCTTAGTTTGTTGTTATCTCATTTTTTTATATGTAACTTTTTCCATGTCTAGGAAAAATAGTATACATCATGAGTAAAAAAATAACAAAAGAATGCTAAATCTTTGTAGGTGGACTATACTTATTCTCAAATGTTTCTATCCTTTATAGAAAGGGTAATCTTGATGGAGTCTTTCTTGATGTTGATCCCTCTTCGAATTAGGGTATCTTTACTCATAGTGAAAATGAAAAAATATGCAGGGAGTATGGTGATTGTGTCATTCCTTTTTATGAACGCAATTTCTCAATGATGGGTTTTCTTCCCAAGAGAGTCAAAGAAATGAGTTTGTATGAGTTTCGAGTTTTCTTCATCTATTGTTTAATTCGTTTGTCTTGTAGGATGAAGAAGATGAAGAAGGTGTTATGTTTGCTAGGGCTCAAAATGTTTAGGAGACAAGCAAAAGTGAATGTGAACTAACATAATCATTTTAGAAAATAAGGGAGTCATTAGTTTACCTATCAGATGGAACTTAGAACAGAGTGAATAACTAATTAAAATATTAATAAATAAATAGAATAAAATAAGGGTGTCGTTCAAAAAAATAAAAACATAAAAAATTAGTTGATGAGAATCAAATCGTGTCCCTTAGGGACTTTTCCTTTTGGTTTAAGCCTAACCGACATAGTAGATAACTTTTATTGCAGACAAAAAAAATTGGTGAACGATAAGAAATATCAAATACAACTTCTTACCATTGACCATTTTATTTTTTAGATGCAATATCCTCTAAGAATGATTAGGAATAGTTTTTTCAATGTTATCAATAGAGATAAGCAATAAATCATTGAATGTTTGTCTTGATGGAAACATTGAGAAATTATTCCTAAAAAAAAAACAATAACCAGGTAAAATAAAGTTTGGTTTTGGGGAGGAATATGAAGTTTGGAGGCAGAAAAATGATTCTTAAGAATGTGTGGTTGAATCTAACTCAACCTTACAAACCCGACTTGTAGAGTGAGAATTTTTCCACTTATAAACACATGTTCAGATCAAGATTGTCCGATGTAGGACTTTTAACACCCTCTCTCACGTCTAAGATTTAGATCTGGAGCATGGAACTGAAAGTGGGTGGCAAACGAGGCTTTGATACAATTTTAAAAATGCGTGATTGAGTCTAATTCAATCCTGCAAAACTGACTTGTAGAGTGAGGATTGCCTCAATTTATAAACACATATTCATGACATAGATTGTCCGATGTGAGACTCTTAACAATGAGTTTAGAGTAAGAGTGAGAATGCAGTGCTTTATATATAAATATAGGTTAACCTTTTTCCTCAAAATTTTAAAAAGAAACAAGGGAAAAGATTAATATTTTTTTATATTAAAATAAAAAAGGATTGCATCATTATAAATATAAATAAAATACAAAATTGTAATTGTTGGAATCAAAACTTATTTTTGACGGACATTTCTTTTCACTTAATCTCAAAAACGAAGGAATACATAACTTATTTTTTAAATAAAAATTAAAGTTAAAATTATGACGCGTTTTTAAGTGATTTTATTTCGGTTTGTTGGAGCACTGAAGTTAACTTTTGTTAGAAAATGTAGTATTTGTAGTAGTATTTGCAAATGTTTACGATCATTCTCCCGATCACTATGTGTCTTTTGTCATAAATAAGAAGATTAATTATAGTTCTCATGCTAATAATAATATTTTATGGTTGACACCATAAATCAATAAACTTCACCACTTTAGATCACCTTGACAATATCTACAGATACATAGATCGACACAATCTACTGAAAAAATTGTGACACAATTTATATAAATTATAACATAATCCTAATAATATTTGACGTGTCGTAACACAATCAAAAACAATTGTGTCACGATCTAAACAAATTTTTACTAACTGTTTCACGATAAATAGAGATCGCAACACAATTTCTAACAAACTCAAACCCTCCAAATTGCAATTTTGTAGTTTTTAGAAGGATTTGACTATTTGGAGATTGATCCCATACATCTTTTTGCATTTTACCTTGCTTTCCCATAAGTAGTACCATTTATTCCTCTTTAATCCACTCCTCACCTTAAAATAAAAGTTATCTATTACTTAATTTTCTTATTATTATTATTATTATTATTATTATTATTATTATTATTATTATTATAAGAGTTGCAAACCTTCTTCTCCTTTTAAATATATTTTTATTTAGATATTTTGATATATATATATATATATATATATATATATATATATATATATATATATATATATATATATGTGTGTGTGAGTTAAACAATAAAATTAAATTAAAAAAATAAAAATAAAAATTTTAATTGAATAAATTCAGGAAAATAAATGAATTTTTTAAAAAGTAGTATTAACATATATCAAAATCAATTATAAACTCATTGATTTTTTTCCATCTACAAGTGAAAAATCAATTTCTCTAATGCATACAATTCCATTTCAACTAGAACTAGGCAAACACTATCGCTTTCAATATTGTACAACCCATTCCAAATCCAATATATTTCCCACACAACAACACTAATCTCATTTCTGAAACACCACAAACAATCATCAAACTCCAATTTCAACACACTACTCAAATTTTGCTCCAAACAATCATTTGATTTGGTCGAATTCGAGTTTGATTTGAGGATACCCCTAAAAAAATGCATATTTGGATGAGTTTCTTCCTTTATTTGTTCAGATTTTGGTGATTTCTTTCCTCTTACTCGTTTCAGATCCTGTTTCTTCTCCTTCAGGTAATTAATTAATCAACAATATTCTTTTTTTTGTTGATGGATTTCTGTGTGATTTTTGCGTCAGGATGATTTTGGTTAATGGGGTTGATCATGATTTGTGATATTTCCAAAAAAGGTTAAAACTTGGTTTAAAAAATGCAAAATTTGAGTTAAGTTGTTCAATGCGAGTATTTTTTTTTGTCTCGGCTGATTTGCATAAATGGGGCTTGCAATTTTTCTTTCAGGAGTTCTATGAGGTTGGCTTGGAGTGTTAGGTTTATTGGAAAAAGTATGGAAATTTGTTTTAGGAGAGAAGAATTTAGTCAATGATTTGGTGGTTTTTTAGGGAAAGAAAGTTCTAGGGTTACTGATTCTATGGTGATGACAGGTTCTGGGTTAAAAGTGTGTTGAATGGGGATTCAAACAATGGGTTCTCAAAGTAATGGGCAACAGTCTCATTTACAGGCTAATCAGTTAGTTAAGCAAAATTCATGGTATGGTCTTACTCTTGATGAGGTTAACAATTTACTCGGAGATTTGGGGAAGCCGTTAGGGAGCATGAATCTCGACGAGCTTCTTCAGAATGTATGGACTGCGGAAGGGAATAATGTTGTAGGGATAGAGAGCGAGCACGTTTCGTCTTCGTCGTCGTCACTTCAACGTCAGGCTAGTATGACGTTGGCTCGTGCTTTGAGTGGGAAGACGGTGGATGATGTATGGAGAGAGATTCAGCATGGTCAGAAGAAACAATATGGCGACAACGAGAAGATTGTGGATGGAGAAATGACTCTCGGCGATACAACATTGGAGGATTTTTTAGTACAAGCTGGGCTTTTTGCTGGAGGTTCTGTTAGTTCGACGGTGGGGTTGGATGCAATGGATACAGTTATTCCTCAGAGTTTTCAACCGAAAACAGGCTTGTTATCCTCTTCTTCGATTAGTAGTATGTCAGATACGAAACCAGGTCGTAGAAGGGATACCTCGGATGCATACGAGAAGGCTCTCGAAAGGAGGCTGAAAAGGAAAATCAAGAATAGGGAATCTGCCGCGCGATCACGGGCAAGAAAACAGGTTTAGCCTTTACGTGTTATGTTAAAGAAATTGATTGTATTGGTCCCTTCTTCATCTGCGTAGCCGAAATATCATTTGTTTTGTCACTTGTAAATGTTTGATTGTGCAGGCTTACCATAATGAACTGGTTACCAAGGTTACTCGACTAGAACAAGTAAATATTCAGCTCAAGAAAGAGAAGGTTACCCGACTATAAAATTTAGCTTCCTTAATTATTGCGCAGATTTTTTTGAGTCATGTCATGCTGCAACTACAAATTCCTGATTAAACTGTAATAAATTATTTCCCTTATGCAGGAGTTTGAGCAGGGGCTACCACCTGAACCATCACATGAACCAAAATACCGTCTTCGAAGAATAAGTTCTGCCCTTTTTTGACATGCGACCAACAATGAAGTTTCCTAGCTCCTTACGTTCACAGCTTTGTTATGTCGAAGCATCCTGGATAAATAGAGCATAACTTCGTTGCAGTGTTGTTGCCCCTGGCATGCTTTCAGTTCAATCTACATCTATATTTAACTAACAAAAGGGTACATATTAGCTAAGGTTTGATGTTCATAGAGTTTCATGGTGGAAGTATTGCCTGTTTGTGTAAGAATGAAGATTGTCTTTGTAAGTTGAGGTTGTTATTAGGGAATCTAGTTCTTGAAAAAGGTGATTAACTTCCAAAGCAAGTGAAACCAAGTAGGTCTTATTAGAGTATTTTAAAGCTGCAAGATTGTAATAGACTTGATCTTAGTTGGTGTGTTATGTAGAGAAAGAAACTTTATGGAAAAATGAATAGCAAAAGAAAAATTAGTTTATGATATGGTGTTTTCTTTCTTCCAGCCACTGCAGAAATATAAAAGAGAGAATAATTTTATGTTGCGCAAAACACGTTCGATATCTTTTTCTCAAAAGGTTGCACTAACTCCTTTCACAAGATGAAAAAACTTAACTTAACCTGACATAAGAGGCATAAGAGGCCAAATCAATTACTTTTCTTATATATCAACATAAGTTAAGGATAAAGTTAGAACATCTATTGTTATAGATTAGATATGTCGAAGCGACTCCTATTTCTTATGATCCCTCAAATCTCTATGTGGTGTTTTCACTTTTTTTTATTGTACTAGATATTGTATATTTTTCTCAATTACATGATAATATCTTTATATACGAGTTATTGTTTTTGTAGAAACAAATTATTCACATGATATCATTTCATTGAAAACATCAACATTTTAAAAACGATAATATTAATAATTACGCTGACAATGTATCAAAATTAAATTTATATGAATGCATTATTACGCTGACAATGTATCAAAATTAAATTTATATGAATGCATGTACGTTAGTTGCAAACAAAATTATTCTTCATTAAATATATTTTTCTTTGATTTCTTTCTTCCGTCACCGTAAAAGAGAAAATAATTTTATTGTCATATGCATTTGTTCTTTTACTCACTACTTTTACTCACTACAGTACTTAAAAAGCTGAGTATGTCATCATAGGAAGTATGAGTGAGTTTTTCTAAACCTTGTATTGTTGATTCTAAACTCAAGACATGTAAAAAGCACATGTTTTGTGTTGTAAATTCAAACTGTCTGAAGCATGTTTTCTACAAACATGAATTTGAAACAATGAAATTATTGGTTCATAGAAGAGTTTAATTGAAGAGTTTAACCATATACAGCAGAGGAAGCGAGTTCGCTGTTAATAAGTAAGGTTGTATCAAAGTTGTCCGAACTGATAAGTTTAAAATCAATGAGAAGAGTGTCAGATACTTGTAGTTCGACTAGAACTACAAATGTTTGATTGTACAGGCTTACCATGGTTACCAAGGTTACTCGACAAGAACGAGTATATATACAACTCAAAATAATTATTCACATAATATCATGTCAGAAATATTGAGTGCAACTTAACATTTTGAAAATTCGACAATATTAATAGTTACGCTGACGGTGTATCAGAATTGAATATATATTAATGCATGCATGTGATTGTGAACAAAATTATTCTTCATTAACTATCTTCTTTTGATTTCTTTTCTAGGTCACTGTATAAATGTAAAAGAGAGAATAATTTTATATATCCGTCATATGCATTCGAACTTTTAATCATTACATTCGCAGAATAAAAAAAGTTTTACATTGAGGCGATCAAGATCTTCTACAAATATATAGAACAAATTCAATAGAAAAAGTGTCAAATAGAAGTAAGCCAGGTCTAAATACTTTCTGCAAAAGCACAATCCAAAAAAGATGTTTGCTGGTCTCAATTGCTTTGCCTTACCATACAAGTTACACTGAGAAACAATACTGCAGCCTCCTCTAGCACATGAATTTTCAACCGCAGAAACTTTCTTTTATGAAAAAATATGGAGAGTGCTGGTTATCTGTAGTTCGACAAAAAACCAAGGATGTGGGAGGGCCACAGGCTTGTTGAATACATGAGATTTGTGTAATTTGTTCACATTGTTTAAGGAGAATAACTCAGTCAGATAGTGCTGTTAAAATTTTTTAGCACCCTTAATCTTGTAAACAATGAAAACCAATGTGGAAATTCCCCACATGACAAACCAACATGGACTAACCACGTTGAAATCATGCGATCCTCCGCGGATGAAGAAGACAAATCACAACAAGTAAGAAAGATTGATAAAGTTAAGACAATATAAATCAAGGGCAATCAGACCATGTGTATGAACCATTCTTCGAAAGATACAAAGACAAATCCCAACTGCTTTTGCTAACTAGGCTTTTAGAGATACTACTTTTCTAGGATGGACACAAGGCCCGTAAACAACCATGGTCCTCTGATGAAGAATAAAGTGAATCAGGACACTTTTCTAGCATCGTATTAGAGAATTGTTTTATTTATAAACAACAGTTGGATTGGAAGTTGGAAGCTATCTTAACTTGCGTATAAAAACAGCGTTAGATCCCTCAGTGTATGTAGTCTTGAATGAATGTAACTTTAGTTGATAATACTAAAATTGTGTTGGTGATAAGTCTAGTTAAAAAAGCACTGTTGTGAGGATTATTTCTCCTTTCAGTTTTGGTCCACCAACTATATATCAAGGACATTCTTAAATGCACCCTCCCTGCAGGAATGAATAAGGTTAAGTCATACGAAAAGACATTAAAATTTGCAATTGGATAACAAACACGTAACTGTGTAAGTGTTTAGAAGAGTTTTTCATAACTTGTTTTTATAATTAAGCTCAGAATTATAGTTTGTAGAAATAACATTTATACAATGTTCACATAGAGTTTACCCTTATATTCACTTCAACAGTAGAAACAAAAGATTTGATGCATAAACATGCTATTGACAATCATTTGATGTTGTTTTGATCACATGCTTTAAAAATGTTGATACTCCAAAATTTACCTTTGCAGCTATAGTCATCATCATTGAGCTCTCGACAACAGCAGATGTGAAAACTCACTTATCCATTTAGTAATATGCTATAATTCCCAGTAACAGC
This sequence comes from Lathyrus sativus, assembly GCA_963859935.3. Lineage (NCBI taxonomy): Eukaryota > Viridiplantae > Streptophyta > Magnoliopsida > Fabales > Fabaceae > Lathyrus > Lathyrus sativus. Next base: position 487,557,411 of record OZ012736.1, read on the forward strand.
TACAAAAGGAAAACAAGAGAGAGTGTAGAGTGCAATTTCATAATATCCATTCATCTGTTTATAGAGTGAGTGCTGTTTTGTTGCAGTAAACTAACGTGTTGAATTGTGTCATGTAAATAAAGAATATTTTTGACGTCTGAAATAGTGCAGAAATGGAAGCTGTATCCATCCATCTCTGTCAAGCACAAGGACCTTGAATTGGATTCAGTACATAAGTGATTCTGATGATGATGTTTGAGACACAAATTTCATGATAGAAGTACAACATTGGCTTTTAATCCCACATCGAATAGTGTATAAAGAAAGCATTTGCTTATAGATGCCAGAGAAAGAGAGAGAATCGCCGGGTTGAGTAACAACAACCTGTGACCCAAGTGGGGGCAATACTGTGGTGGAACATGGCTTTGGCCCAGCGTGCTGGACTGAGTTGTACATTATGCTGGCCTGCCCGCTCCAAGTTGAGAGTTGGGCCATGGGGTTTGGGCGAAGGCCCGGGCCTCCTGGTCCCTAGAATTGAGGGAACCGCATGAGGCTGGCTTCACAGAGCAGTGAACACCTCCTGCTCTTGACAGTGGAGGGATTACAGGCTGCTGTATTCTCTGTCCAAATAGCAAGTTAGGCCTGGCACATTGAACCATCACTTTTTTGTGTTGTTGAAATTGTTGGGCCTTTTCCAAAAAATTGTTCTTGTTGGCCCTGTTCATTTTTATATAAAGATTCTAAAATATTAAATAGTTTGTTTGCTAATTTAACTTTTTTGTTATAAAAAATTCTTAAAAACAAACAATCCATTAATTTTATTTTTTTTCATTATACAATTCAACTAGATTTTTCAATTTTATTTCTATAAAATAGGTAATTCATTATTAATGATAAATGACAAAAACTATCTAATATATTAATCAAATGAAACATTAATTGTGACTTTATTTTGAGACCTCGTTAAACATAAATACATTAAGAATAATGAGTGAGTGTGTTGATATGTCGCAAGTGCACAATCTACATCACTTAGTAAGATTATCGTTTTACAAGGACTAGTGTGAGTACCAATTTTTTTCTTTATGTTTGATTAGCTAAAGAGGAATATATTTCTCGTGGTTTAGTTATTTTAGGATTTTAATGAAAATGAGTCCTAAGATTATGATTCCTTATATATGACAAACAATGTAGAACTTCGTTCCTCTCCTATCAAGAGAATTTCATCTTTTACTGATTAAATAGGATAAAATAATTAAGTCACTCATTTTTATGGTTGATTCTAGACAAGACCCTTTAAAAAATTATATTTGTAAAAAACAAAACTTTCTCAAGTAAATCAAAATTATTTTCATGTGTTGGTTTAACCTTCGAACCTTTATGTATTAGATATTAGCTTTTACCTTTTAGTCCATCAATTGATATATGATATTGCATCTATTTTCATAAAGACACTCGTAAAATTCTTAAAGGTTAGAGTATCAACATAGTTACTCATGACAAAGGTCAAACAATGTAGAACTTCGTTCCTATCCTATCAAGATAATTTCATCTTTACTGATTAAATAGGATAAAATAATTAAGTCACTCATTTTTATGGTTGATTCTAGACAAGACCCTTTAAAAAATTATATTTGTAAAAAACAAAACTTTCTCAAGTAAATCAAAATTATTTTCTTGTGTTGATTTAACCTTCGAACCTTTATGTATTAGATATTAGCTTTTACCTTTTACTCCATCAATTGATATATGATATTGCATCTATTTTCATAAAGACACTCGTAAAATTCTTAAAGGTTAGAGTATCAACATAATTACTCATGACAAAGGTCAAACAATGTAGAACTTCGTTCCTATCCTATCAAGAGAATTTCATCTTTTACTGATTAAATAGGATAAAATAATTAAGTCACTCATTTTTATGGTTGATTCTAGACAAGACCCTTTAAAAAATTATATTTGTAAAAAACAAAACTTTCTCAAGTAAATCAAAATTATTTTCTTGTGTTGATTTAACCTTCGAACCTTTATGTATTAGATATTAGCTTTTACCTTTTAGTCCATCAATTGATATATGATATTGCATCTATTTTCATAAAGACACTCGTAAAATTCTTAAAGGTTAGAGTATCAACATAGTTACTCATGACAAAGGTCAAAACTAGACATTGCAATTGGTCTGTCATTTAGACAATTCTCATTATTCCAAGACTATAAGAGTCTAATCATTCATAGATATATGTAAACCTGAGCACAAACATATTCATAAATAAAGAAATAAGAAAATTAACAAAAAGTTGTCAGAAATTAGAGTTACATAAAAAAGTCTTGATGTTCCTAAGCATAAGCATATAATATATAAATTTATGTTTGTCTTCCATCCTATGTGTTGTGTTAGAGGACGGAGACTTGTCTAGAGGGGGGGGGGGGGGGGGGGGGTGAATAGACACCCAAGTCAAAATCACCAAATAAAATTTGGATTTTAAAGTTATTTGAAAAAGAGTGCACACGAAAGGTTTTGGTATGGATCGACAAAAGTCGTCTACACGAACCTAGTTATTGGAACTCGGATATGCAAAGCCAATTATGGAATGACAAACACAATAATCGAATTTAACCTTTAACTGAGTATCATATTATTACTCGTTTAAACTAATTACTTAGTAATGCTATTTCCAATGATATTAAGCAAAAAATATTGAACTAAACAATTTATCAAACACTTGGTGTGCGAACAATTTTCAGAATTCCCTTTGTGTTGTTGTTGATATGAAAACCACTTAAAATCAAAAGTGATTATGAGCTAATCAACAACCAATGCAATATTTGCCCAAATATATCATTTTCCAGCGCTAAATCTTTTGGGTTCCAATTTCAACTATTTGATTTTATTTTTACACCAGCAGAAGGATCTAGAAGTGATTTTCAATTTGATTTATTTTCCAATTAATTTAAGTCCCTCTAAATTTCAAAATTTTCCATTCCTAATTCCACTCCTAATTTACATTCCTCACACTAACTCACATGCCAAACTATTAGAGATAACAAATAAGAGAGTTTAGTCATTACACTTATATAGACTAAGTATATATATATATGGTACTCTCTTGTGTACATTCATCAATGATAATAACATAACTTTCCTTTCCTTCACTATTCCTTTTCCCTCTCTCTCTCTCTCTCTCTCTCTCTCTCTCTCTCTCTCTCTCTCTCTCTCTCTCTTACATCTGTAACATAATTCTGTTACACAAGGATGAACCTCCATGTTCATTTTCTTCAACTCTAGTATGGCATTAGAGCCACATTTAATTCTAAACCAAAACCATACTTAAATCATTTTGCTCCAAACCTCTCATGGTTTTCACTAATTTTTCTGATTTTTCTACACATCTCACTTGAATTCTCTCAACTTTTCTCTCATTCCAAAACCCTCACAAAAGCTCCATTGTCAAAAGCTTCACAAATTATATATTGCAATTTATGAATTCTTGAGGTAAACCTTCATTGCATCATCATCCTTTGTTCAATTATGGTTTTGGAATTCATTTAGATCTTGATTAAGTTGGTGGAATCACTTTTTAAAGAGCTTTTGCTTATTTGTGGATTATTGTTTAGATCTCCAAGTTTTCTTGGTAGAGCTTCATAGGTCCTTGGGTTTCTTGCTTGAATCTGTTAATTGCAGCTTAACAACACTCACCAAAGCAAATCCCAGCTTTGTAGGTTGGTAAATTCTAGATCTAGCTCTGGTTTTGCTTAATCTTGCATTTTACAATGTAAATCCTTGGCTTTTTGGTGATATTTGATCCATTTGCTTGTTTTGATCATTGATTTTGGTGTTTGTTGGATCCAATTAATATTTGATTATTGTTATTTGACATGATTTTCGTGCATATTTGAGTGCTTAAGTATGTGGATGGATACATAAGTGATTAATTGCTGAAAAGTGCTTTTAAATTGGTGTTTTTCTGCTACTGCAGCAGTGTTAATCGATTAACTAGTTGTTGGACAAAACTGATTAATCGATTAACCAGTGTAATTTTTAGGTTTTTTGGCTTTTAAAAAGGGGTTAATTAATTAACCACTTTTTCCTAGCAAATGGTTAATCAATTAACACTGATGCAGAATATGATTTTTGTGCATTTACAAGCTTGCTTTGATTCCTTTCCACTTTTAAATTTGATGGATTGATATGATACATATATGTGGACTATTTTTGGTCTATTTCATCATTCTTGATAGCACGCTTGTGATTCTTCGACGCACGACTTTTGGTTTTTGTTGATGAACATCTATGATTGTTGTATTGTATTCTTGGTGTGATGATCATGTTGCATAATCATTTGTACAATGATGATTGTTGATTCTCGATGTTTATTGTAACACCCCAAATTTAATCGGAATATTTTAATTAATTATTTAATTGAGAATATTCGTATTTTGGGTGGTTTGGTGGAATATGAGAATTTATGCATATTTGAATTATTTATTTTGAATAATAGTATATAATATGAATATATTAATATTATTATGAATTAAAATGAATATGAGTGGAATAAGGGCAATTTGGACAATTAAGAGGAGTAAGTGAGGATATTATGGGAAAAGCCCAATTGTGTGGTCCAAGTCTAAGCTTGACAAAATAGAATTCTGAAGGTTTATGATCCATTTTGTTAACCGTGAAAAAGAATGGAGGCCAGAGCTCTGAGGAGGGATAAGTGGAGGAAAAAGCTTCGGAAGATTGTCGGAGATGATCGTGAAGGCTTTGAATCGATTAAGGTATGAGAAGTATTGCTTTTCATAGTTTTCTACGTATGACTTTCGGTGTGTTTATGGTTGATTTAAGATTTAAGGTATTTTGGGTTGGTTGTGGGAAAATAGGGAAAATAATGCTTTGAGGTTATGGTTAATGGTATGTAACACTGAATATTGATATGAGAAAGGAAACCTTATGCCTTTGTGGCCAAAACCTTATATCGTTATATGTCTGCCCATATGGGATAGAATATTTGACATTTGAAATTTGAAATTATGATGCCTTCGGAGCAATTGTAAGGAAATTGACGGTAGACCCTAGAGGTTAGTGGTTAGTATTCTTGACCCTTTGAGTGTAGAGATGAGAAATAATGATTTTTGCCTTCGTGACCAAAACCTTGGATTGTGATATGTTTGACCCTATAGGAGTAAGAATATTCAAATGTGAGTAACTCTGAAGTACTCAGAGTAATTGCAGGAAATAGTGTTTTAGGCGTTGCAAATGTTGTCAGATGAGCCTAATAAACCATAGAAGTTGTGTTGTTATTGCCGTATAACCTTAGGAATGTGACTTTATTTTAAGACCTTGTTAAACATAAATACATTATTCTTAATGCGTGAGTGTGTTGATATGCCGCAAGTGCACAATCTACATCACGTAGTAAGATTATCGTTTCACAAGGAGTAATGTGAGTACCAATTCTTTTCTTTATGTTTGATTAGCTAAAGAGGAATATATTTCTTGTCGTTTAGTTATTTTAGGATTTTAATGAAAATGAGCCCTAAGAGCATCTTTAGTGGGAGTATCTTAAGTGGGTAAACTAAGATATTTTTTGTGGGCCCAAAGTGATTTGTAGGATTTAAAAAATTTATAGTTGATTTGAGTTGTTTTTACTTTAATGATAGTTGCTTATAAAAAACTAAAACTTTACCCTATATTTTATATTTTTTAATTGTAATTATTTTTTATTGAAGTCATTAATTTAATTATTTTAAATAAAATACATAAAATATTCATTGCAAATTTTTTGTGGGCCCAAATTATATAGCATACGTTAGCTATATAATTGCCGGAAACTAAAAGTTAGTGAATTAAATGGCATGTCATAGCTATTCCAATGCAAATTCTTTATAATCATCGTTAACTATAAAAAACTTAACTATTAAAAACCTGCATTAAAGATACTCTAAGATTATGATTCCTTATATATGACAAACAATGTAAAACTTCGTTCCTATCCTATCAAGAGAATTTCAGTCTTTACCGATTAAATAGAAAAAAATAAGTTATATATATCCTTTATGAGTATATAACCGTATCTTAAATAATCGAGTCACCCATTTTTATGGTTGATTCAATGACAAGACCCTTTAAAAAATCTATTTGTAAAAAAACAAAACTTTCTCAAGTAAACCAAAACTATTTTCATGTGTTGGTTTAACCTTCAAACCTTTATGTATTAGATATTAGCTTTTACCTTTCAGTCCATCGGCTGATATATGATATTGCATCTATTTTCATAAAGACATTCGTAAAATTATTAAAGGTTAGAATATCAACTTAGTTACTCATGACAGAGGTAAAAAATAGGCATTATAGTTGGTCTGTCATTTAGACGATCCTCGTAATTTCAAGACTATAAGAGTCTAATCATTCATAGACATAATGAAGGAAGAAAATATATATGTAAACATAATCATAAATAAAGAAATAAGAAAAATAACAAAAACTTAAACTTATCAGAAATTGGAGTTACATAGAAAAGTCTTGATGTTCCCAAACATAAGCATACAATATAGAAATTTATGTTTGTCTTTCATCCTATGGAACCTCCCTATTTATACTACAGGTAATATGCTTCATTTATTCCCCAATAATAACCAATAAGTTGCTTTAATACATAATAACACATGGAAAAATGGAAGGTTTCGTAACCGACCAAAAGGAAAGCAAAACAAACAAAATTAATCAAAATAGGAAGTCTGGGAGCACTGCGACCGTAATGGCCGTTACGAGTTCAATAGATTTAGAAGAGTTACTTTTTCATGTGTTAGGAAACACGAATTGGAGAGGAGCAACTTCCAGGACCTCATATGAATGTTGTGTCGATACGTTTGCTTGATAATTGATGCGCTCCTTGGTGTCTTTCAGAACCTTTGTGACATTTTCCATGCCTTTCCCATTTAGGTCAGCCAAGGTCAACGGGGGCGGGGGGGGGGGGGGGGGGATCACTAATCTTCTTTAGTTTCTTCTTCCTTACCTCCTTTGGTAAAGTGAAATTATGGCAAGCACATGATGGATGTTATCACAAATGTTATGACATCCCCTGTAACACAGACTATTGGAATAATTAATAAGCTATAAATAGAAAGGCAGTAAATAACACAGTAATTGTTCACCCAGTTCAGTGTCAACAACATTTACATCTAGGGGCTACCAAGCCAGGGAGGAAATTCACTCTTAGTATAATTAATTCAGAGTCAAACAACCCAGTTTGCACTCCTCACTTAAAACCTACCCAATGACACTTCGACCTAGAAACACTCTAGACCTGAGTATTCCCACTCACTCCCCCTCAATCACACAACAGTGATATACAATTACAATTACAGATGACTGTTGAAGTTATACTTCAAATATACCTTGATCGTGCTTCACAACTTTGATCAAGAACACACCACTCTTGTTTAACAGCTTTGAGTGTTCCACCAGCTTAGAAACTACCTAATCAATGCAATTTTACACCAGACAATTGCTTGGTGGACAAGTATTCCTAAGCCACAATACAAACGTGAAGAACAATCTTCTTCACTCACAAGGACTCTCTATAGGCACTCTCTGATCTTCTGTCAAGAGCTGCTCTTCTAGGATTGCTCCTTCTGTTTTTATAGCATCATTCAGTCCTTGGGCCTGGATGCATAAATTAGGTTTAACCATAACAAAACCCTTTTTCAATAATCAGCATGATTGCCATTTAATTCAGGAGCATTTGTTTCGCTTTAGGGCTTCTAAAATGTCTCCTGTCTTTCAGCTTGAGCTTCTAATAAGTTTCCTAATTTCTAGCTACCAGAAAACAAATCTGCTTGCTAGATGTCATACGATTAGTGTCATGACATTCATTATGACATCCAACTCATAGCTTTCCTTGCAAAACACTCTTCATGTATGTCCTAACATCAGTTATGATATTTACTCATACATCAATGTTTTGCCACAAAATGCAGCCAATCAAAAGCACTTATAAACTCCCCCTTTGGCTAAAACACCCTGTTAACATATCAGAGTTTACAAGCAACAGAAGTCCAACAAAACAAGCAGGAAAGATACTAGCTACACACTATCAGTGTTGTCTACACACTCATATTGTTAGCTCTCAGGATCAACCTGTTTACACATAGCCATATGTTAGTCAGCACTACAAATGTCACAGTTTGTTGAGTAACATATCAGAAGTTACTCCCCCTCAACTGATGTATATCACACCAGTTGTACATAACCTGCAGACACCCTGCAGTCACACATATTCATCCATAGCATAACACTATCACCAATTAGCCTAGATTACAGATGTCTCACCTTTCTGTGGACTATCCTGTGCTACTCCCCCTGAAGAGAAGCAATACACTCACATTCTGATAACACACACAAACACTCCCAAGCAGCAGCTGGGAGCTCACATAGTTAAGATACAATCCTACACAACCTGGAACCTAGGACTTCATACAATACTTTGTCACCAATATCAGCAGCAACACATATATCAACAGCAGCATATCCTTGCTCTAGCAAGTCTTCAACCTGTGAGAATCACAATGCTAACATCTCTCCCCCTTTTTAGCAACAAATTAAGATCACACTACTAACAGAGTATTGACCAAAATGTGTAACAAAATTACATCTGTTTGGGGTTATGCACATTACTGCTCATGAAGAGCATCACAAGTTCATACTACAAAATATAACACAAATTACAAACACCTTATCAAATCAGTAGATCAAAACACCAACTCAGCAACTAGTAGTCTGAGCCACCCACTAGTAGCACATCTTGGCATCAATCTTCCTCCTCTTTACTGGAACTAGAACTACTGTCATTGACATTGGTTGAGACATTCTTACTGCTGTCATCAGACTCTTCACCTGACATCGCTGCTCCATCAATATCATCCATGTCTCTTTCAAGTCTTTGGATAAGAGATTCCAGCTTGATTTTGCATGCAGTTGTTGTACTAATGGTTTCTCCTAACTCCCTACATGCATCCCTTAATTATGCTATCATCATTCTCTTGGAGATCTTGACCTTCTCAGTAGAAGTAAATACCATATATAGAACATGTCTTCCTTCGAATAGCTTAGAATGAAGTGACAGTTCAGGCTCCCTTTTTCTGGCCGTATCACTTGACTTCAGGATCCCAGGATATTGATTGAGAATGATTTCATAGATGAGAGATGAAAAGGTAATTGGTAGCTTAATAGCATTGGTTGTGGAGTGTTTAACAACCTGATAAAAAATGTATAGACCAAAGTCAAAGTTAACTCTGGTTCCTATGGCATAAATGATCTTACCAAGTCCAACAACAATAGCGGAAGTATGATTGGTAGGCAACCAGTTAGTTGCTCCAATTCTATGCAGAATTGCATACTTTACACTTAGTTGTGCTGAAGACAACTTTCCTTTGGATGGCCAGGTAGTGACTTGATTGGCAGTGATCACTTTGCACACTTGATTGTCTGAGGCAACCAATTCTGTTGCACCATCATTTGCTCGTCCCAAGTATCTGTTGATTACAGAAGGTGAGAACTGAACGCATTGTCCTCTGACAAACACTTTCATGAATTCCTTGCTGTTTCTCTTTGAAATTATGTCAGGGATGTTGACAATAAACTCTTTTACCAGTCCTTCATAGCAGTTTGAAAAACCAGTAACAGACTTGATCATACCAGCCTTGTGTATCAGATCCATTACTTCCTTGATCTCTAGAGCATCTTTCCCCAATTCTCTCTCAAGGGCCATTCTCCTTTGGTATACATATCTCCATTTTGTCACACTGTGAATGGAATGGAATGAGACATTGTCTAGAGGAGCATCTATCATGGGTTTGAGAGGTCTCTTACCCAAAGATTTCTTGACATTGAAGATGTTAGGAACATCTCTTATAACATCCCCTTCAGACTCAGAGCTACTCACCTCAACTTTTCTTTTCTTGGAGGTAGTTGATATCTTTCTCCAAGGTTTAGAAGGACCCGCATGATGTTCCTTTTCATAGGTGTTCGGAGGGTTCTTTGTTCAGAGCAACTTTTCCTTTCCTGGTTGCGAGTTTCTTTTCTATACCAGGAGCTACATTCCTAAGAAATTCATCATCTGATAACTCATCTTCAACATTTACCTCAGTGCAGGGACCTTCATTTATATCTTGAGCATTTTTAGGGCTCTTAGTGTCACCATCCTTTTGATTATTACCCACACCTTCCTCCTGAACCCCAGAGTTGGCAGGAGTTTCAGCAGAGGAACAACCAATATCATCCTTATGACTTTCAGTAAGAGTTAGGGATGGGTCTACCCTAGTCAGAGGAGTGGTGATCCCTTGTACATTATGCCCTTCATGGAAACGTTTGGAGACTAGATCATCTACATACCTGTCCTTATATGTAGACTCCATCATTTTGTTGTTGTTGTTGGTCATTAAGGATTCAAAATTCTTCCCTTCTTGATTTGCATGTGAGGTTGCTGATGTTTGGGGTTTACTATCTTTCCCATGGATCATACTGAGAGGTATGATATCCATCACATCCTCTAGAGAAATGTTTTTGCGCTAGGCAGACTTGAGCTTAGTAGGGGAGGAAGCATGATGTTGAGACATTGTAGATGACTTGAGCTGAAATGGAAAGGGTTTTCTGCTGTGGTTATCTGAGGTAAGGAAGGGGACAAATTGGAAGGAGCAAAAGGTATTGGAAGGGTTTGCTTGTAAAAGTGGAGGGAATTCAATATTTTGACCAATCAGAATATAATTAGTTTTTAAAATATAATTCCCTATTAATTGCTAAACTTCCTTATTAATGTCAGTCCTTCGTGAAATTTTAAATTGAGTGGTCTTGAAATCCCTTATAACCCTGTAAACACTATGTACCTCTGAGTCTCCTAGTTCCTCACATTCTTTCCCAAGGTGATGCCAGTCAGAATTTGTCACAGCTTTCTTTGGCTGACCAGGATAGCAGTTCATGTTACTGAGATTGTCACAAGACGATGTTATAACATTCTGAGTGACATTGCTCTCTGTCTCCTGAGTAGCTTCCATTGATTCCATCAGGTTCCAATATAACCTATCTAGGTTTCCCTGATGACCATTCTTTGGGTGCCCCTTCTTGGCTTGCCTGTCCACACAACATTTATCACATCCTGTCCCACTATCTGAAGTAGAGTTTGAAGTTCCTCTTGCTACTGTTTTGGACATGGTCCTTTCTATTCCTTTCTCCAGCCATACTTTTTCTTCCTTTTTGACTAGGACATTAAGGTTACTTCTAGGCTCCCATAGATAGCAGTTGTTCTTGGTTCTAGATCCCCTCATAACTTCCCTACCTTCTTCATTGGTGACAACACATTCATCTTTAGTGAATTTTATACTAAAACCTTGGTCACAAAGTTGATTGATACTGATGAGAATAACAGTCAGTCCTCTAACCAACAAGACATCATCCAGTCTTGGACCACCAGGGCAATCTAGTTTTCCAGCACCTTTGATTTCTCCTCTAGCTCCATCACCAAATGTTACATGACTTGAGGAATGAGGTTTTATGTTTACCAAAATATTCTCTATTCCAATCATGTGTCTAGAGCAACCACTATTAAAATACCAATCCCTTTTGGTAGGCATCCTTAGAGAAGCGTGAGCTACTAGAGCCACATTCTTAGCAACCCATTGTCTCTTCTTGATAGGAGCTTCCTTATTGGACTTACCTTGAAGCAGTTTCCAGAAACACACAGATTTAATGTGTCCAAGTTTTCCACAGTGGTAACACCTATACCCTTGGAATTTACTTTTGACTTGGTTCCAGTTTTTGTTTTTCTGATGTTTTGACATTGGTTGTGACATCCCCTTTGACCTATGAGTTTCAGGTTTTGGCCCCTTGATATCCAAGATGGGTTTCTGTTTGCCAACAAATCCCAGTCCCGACCTATTACCTGATGTCTGACCATTCTGTAGAATTTCTTCTAGAGTGTTAGGGTTCAGCATCCTTATGGATTTGTACATTTGATCAAGATTAGATTTCAACAGGCTGGCTTCACTTTTGAGAGACTTTATTGTTGCAAGATGGTCCATCTTCTCAACTTCTAACTCTCTTATGAGTTTCTTCTGTTGTTCTCCTTGCTGATATAATTCTCCACTTCTGTTGCACAGCTTCTTAAATGAATCAGCAAGTTCATCATAAGTCAGCTCATCTTCACTTGAGTCACCATCATATATACATACAATGTTCAGAGCAGTGACATGTTTTGCAGACTCATCTTCTGATCCACTCTCAGAATCTCCATCAGACTAAGTGACAGTTAGGCATTTTCCCTTCTTTTTGAGGTAGGTGGGACATTCCTTTCTTATGTGCTCATATCCTTCACACTCATGGCATTGTACTCCTTTGCTTTGGCTGGATGTATCTTCAGACTTATTCCTTCTGCTAATATCATAAGACATGTTCTTGGCATAAGGTTTAGACTTGTGGTCTATCCTTTTGATCAATTTATTAAATTGTCTTCCAAGCAAAGTTATGGCCTCTGACAAGTTCTCCTCATTTTCACCATCTTCTTCTTATGAGTTATCTGCAGTGTTTGAAACAAGAGCTATGCTTTTGTTCTTTTTCTCCACAGTCTGATTACATAATCCCATCTCAAAGGTTTGGATAGAACCAATGAGTTCATCCACCTTCATCTGGAATATGTCTTGGGCTTTTTCAATGGCAATGACCTTCATTGCAAACCTTCTAGGTAAGGACCTGAGAATCTTCCTCACAAGTTTCTCTTTAGGCATCTTTTCTCCCAAGGCTCCTGAAGTGTTTGCAAGTTCAAGAATGTTCATGTAAAACTCATGAATGGTCTCATCCTCTTTCATCCTTAGACTTTCAAATTTTGTGGTCAGCATTTAAAGTCTAGACATCTTCACTTTTGAGGTTCCCTCATGAGTTGTTCTGAGAGTGTCCCAGACCTCCTTAGCCAGTTCACAATGGTGTACCAGTCTGAAGATGTTTTTGTGTATTCCATTGAATAGTGAATTCAATACTTTAGAGTTTCCAAGAGTTAAGGCCTCTTGCTCTTTATTCTATTCCTCTTCAGGAATTAACACAGATACTCCATCCTTGTCAGTCTTCATAGGATGTTCCCAACTAGAGTTTACAGCTCTCCATGCCTTGCTGTCTAAAGACATTAAGAAGGAAACCATCCTAGGTTTTCAATAGTCATAATTAGAGCCATCCAGAATTGGAGGTCTATTTGTGAATCCTATGTCTTTATCCATAGTGCCAGAATTTATCTCCCCTAGATCTCACCCAGAAATAACAGGCAGGGTGCCTGCTCTGATGCCAATTGAAATTCTGTCAAGCACACGATGGATGTTATCACGGATGTTATGACATCCACTGTAACACAGACTATTGGAATAATTAATAAGCTGTAAATAGAAAGGCAGTAAATAACACAGTAATTGTTCACCCAGTTTAGTGTCAACAACACTTACATCTGGGGGCTAGAACGATGGTCATGTAAAAGAAAATATCACGTTTTCTGAATTTGTCGGATGGAAGTTGGAAGCTAGAACGATGGTCATGTAAAAGAAAATTTTATATGGTGATGTTTAATTGTTATTATGCAACTTGTTTTCTGTTTGGAATTGGCAGTTTAGGTGAGTTACTTGAGAACAAGCAACGATTCAAGTCTAGGGTTGTAATAACACTCTATCATTGCATGATTTTGATAGAAGAATCAAATCAAAACAAGTTAAAGAGGAGAAAAATGAAGAATAAAGGCCAAAGAAAGAAGAAAAAATGACTAAGTATGGAGGAATATGGACTTATAGTGAAAATTAGGTGATAATGGAGCAAAAGCGTGCAACTATTAGAATAACCACGTGCAGCATCCCGTACGCGATATGGTAGTAGAAGTTGTATCGCACGTGCGATACAGGTTATCACGTGCGCGATGACCCTGTTTCTGGGAATTTTTTTTGACACGTTCTAATCCATTATGAAGGCTTTAAAAGGGAAATTGGTACTTTTTCAAGGGTTATGAATTTTTACAAGTGAAGGAAGGGTTTACAACACAAAAGGGCATATTTGGAGAGCATTTGAAGCCATTGAAGGTCAACTCTTTAAGGGATTTTTTATGCAACTTTCTTATCTCATTTTGGTATTGTAATTTACACTATGAGTAGCTAATTCTCTTTAGGTTAGGTTGTGTTTGATGAATTTATTTTGATATTGTTGGACACGTGTTTGATTTGATATTGCATGAATAATTTGATCTATAATTATATTAAATTATACCTTGTTCTTAATGGTTTTTATGTGAGATACTCTTTTAATAAAATTTTGGGCACATATGAAATACTGACCATTATTCTATGTGTTGAAATTAGGAAAATTATTATGCTTACGATGGTGGACCATGGATAGGAAACTTCGAGTAGTGGCTAAGGAATTAACACTCTATTGCATTGTCTATTCTTGCTTACGCTGGTGGACTAGGGATAGAAAATTCAGAGAATATATTAGTGAGATATACACCAAGGTATTATGTATAGTGGTTTTGTTAATTCTTAGTGTTATTATAGTGAAGATATCGTTCATGTAATGTATCAAACATCAGCAATAGAGAAATAGGGGATTCTATACACAATTTGACCGCTTTCGTAAATTTGTCAAAACACTTTATTTCTTTTTTGCAACTAAAACTTGAACCCCCCCCCCCCCCCCCCCCCCCAATATAGTATTTTCTATGCACTGCACAATATTGTCTTTTTAAATAGAAGACCTTGTGGATTTAATATTTTTTATTACTGAGACATTATCGGTACACTTGCCAATAAGTCATCCTAAGGAGTTGCATTTTTTACATGTGAACCTTGGAGTTGCCTTCATGTGTTGTTTGGAGAGTTTCCCAAGCTTCCTTGGTGTTAGAGCAAGTATTAATAAGCATGGAATTATATTTGTCAACTCCATTATAAATGGAATTGAGTGCACAAGAGTTATCATATACTTTTTCATCTTTTTCTTTTGACTAGTCACTCTCAGGCTTCAAGGATTTTGTTCCATCTTCAACTGTAGTCTTTGGTGGTGTCTACCCTTTTATGATTGCTTTCCAAGTATTACTATCCATAGGTTTGAGAGAGGAACCATGCAAGCTTTCTAATAATCATAGTTTGTTCCATCAAGAATAGGTGGCCGATTTACATATCATTCTTTTTTACCATTGTCCAATTTTATCATAATATATAGAACCCTTAAAGCTCAGCATACCAGAAGAGGGTTCTTGCTATGATATTGTCACAACTACGAAAAACACCCGATGGATAAAATAGAAGAGTTGCCACCGAATGTTATTTATCCCAACGAGGGAAAGGAAAAGATCGAAGAAAACCTCAAAAAGGGAGAAGACATGGTTTCGTAACCAAATCTTGGGTTCAAGAGTCGATTACACGAGAGGAAGGTATTAGCACCCCCTCGCGTCTGGTGTACTCAACGAGATCCATGCTTGTTGTCTAATAAAAGGGTGTGTTATCTAAAGCCTATTGCTAAACAGAAACGAGAATGAAAAGGGGAAACAAAAAGGAGAGAAAGTGGAGTCTCGATATGGCTTCTTCGTCCTATGCCTACGTATTCCCTCGTACAATGGGAAAGTCATAGTCAACGTAGTTCAGGAAACTACAGGTGAAAGGGAAGGTTTCTCGCCAAGACTTCGCTGTCTTGTGCCTACGTATCCTCATTCAGACGAGAATGAAGAAGTCAGAGCAGTCGTAGTCCGACGTACGAGTCGATACATGTTTTTTATAAGTTACATTAAGTTCTCATTCCAACAGTTATGGTCGATGTCTGTTTGCGGTAGAACGGAAAAATAACGTACTCTCTCTGAAAATGATTTGACAAATGATCTCGAAGGATAAAAATGAGTTTTAGATAACTAAGTTGATTTGGTTTGAGATTCACATTGCACTAAAGTCTATGATATAAGAGCAAATGTGCCACATGATCGCCCCCAGACAGGACGTATGCTAAATACTCTAGACAAAGCAAGGAGAGACCATTCACTCATCATTTCCCATATACTTAAGGCTCATGGTTCACAATATTCATCGCCTTTATTAGGTGTTTTGATGTTGTTTTGAGAGAGAGAAAAAAAAACCCACAGAAGGTCTAAGGGGAAACTCGGTCCTAACGTTGTCATGCAAAATGGTCCTAAGGTCGGGATGCAAAAGGAATTCCTATCCTAATGTTAGCATGCAAAAGTGGACTAACCTAATGTTATCATGCATCGATTAACTCTTAATGTCTATCCTACTCCAAGCTTAATCAAAAATTAAGTTGGACTAGGAGGCCTTAAGGGAGCATGCAAGAACAAACTGAAACAAGGAAAATAAACCAAAATAGCAGCTATAGTAGCGCTTCAACTTCAGAGCAGCAATAAAAACCCAGCAAGTAAGCTCAACAGCATTCAACAGCTCATGTTTCAGCACATAACAGGTGTAAAAACAGCAGACAGAATAGATGCACAATTAATAGCATGCTAAAATCCAAAATAACAAGTGTAAAAGGTCAGACAGCAAGTATACATCAACACTTCAACAAATGCATATGACACGGTGAAGATCAATCATGAACATGTATTGACAATTGAGCACAAACAAGTTCGAAGCACCACAAAACATTCATCAAGAGCACGATGCATATCCAACAACAATTAATCATTCAAACGATCATGCGCTTGCAGAATCAGAAACAAACATAAGCATGTGACATACATCCAACAAGATAAATGTAACACCCTTTCTACCCCAACACATAATAAGGAAAAATAACACATAAAATCAGATTGAATAAATAAATCTCATTAAAAATGCCAAGAAAGGGCGAACATTTCTCAAAGTCAACAAAATACCTCACTGCTCCGTAACATACGGGTTTTCTCAAAGTACATCAAAACATCATAAAGAGCGGAACTCAAAACATAAATCAAAGTTTCCTAAAAAGGGAAATTAAATCAAAATGACTTCAACGGTATAAAATCAACTCAAGGAACCCAACCCGATGTTACATATCAGAGCAAGACCCTCTAGGCTGACCAAAAGACTAAAATACTCAAAAACTTCAAAAGTACTCCTCAACAGCGTCCACAGCTAAACTGCATCATCTGCACGTTACCCACGCGGAGGTAACATTCAAACAGGCAGGGTGAGTAAAACAATTCATAATAATCAATGTATAACAATTAATGCTTAAACGGCGCCATATTTATATCCAACACATTGATATTCCTCAAATATGCTCAAAGGCCACAACGTCATAATTTATACAAAAAGACTCATAAATGCAATGCGACACTACTTAATGCATGTGGTACCAATCATCACAGCTCGATGGACACTAGGCCATCAACCCTCCATAGATCCCCATCAATAGGATCAGAGCACGTCACAACACTTCACATCCACACAGTGGGATTGAAGTCATAATAATCGAGGTCCTGAACCGAAGTCCGGATGCAAATGAATGTATGATGCACACGTCACAATAATAATCCTCACAATACAGCATAAGGTGCATCATCATTCATCATATTATCACATAATTCATCATTCATCATGTTATCACATAGTTCATCATTCCTCATATTATTTCATCATATTAATTCAATCAATACATCATAAAAATAATCTTAACATCATGTACATCTCACGCAAAACCCACCGTCATAATCACAGCAACCCATCACAGAAATCACAGAATCAAAACATCAAGACATCATTGAACCAGAACATGATTCGTTACTAAAACATATACACAATTGACTTCTCAAACATAATTAGATATAAAAATATTGGGAAAACAATTCCATTATCTATCATATGTTATAGCTCTGTTCATTAGCTTTCCAACGCTTCGAACGGGGTCAAAACGGATTTACGGATCCAAAATTACGTCCAAAACAATTTCGACCGAAAACATGAACAGCCGTGACGGACAGAAAGACGCTGCTACGCTCCAGAACTAATTTTTACTCAATTATTCTTACGAATCACTCACTCAACGTACCCAAAACATCACTAAAACATTCCTAAGGTTATACGGCAATAACAACACAACTTCTATGGTTTATTAGGCTCATCTGACAACATTTGCAACGCCTAAAACACTATTTCCTGCAATTACTCTGAGTACTTCAGAGTTACTCACATTTGAATATTCTTACTCCTATAGGGTCAAACATATCACAATCCAAGGTTTTGGTCACGAAGGCAAAAATCAATATTTCTCATCTCTACACTCAAAGGGTCAAGAATACTAACCACTAACCTCTAGGGTCTACCGTCAATTTCCTTATAATTGCTCCGAAGGCATCATAATTTCAAATATCAAATATTCTATCCCATATGGGCAGACATATAACGATCTAAGGTTTTGGCCACAAAGGCATAAGGTTTCCTTTCTCATATCAATATTCAGTGTTACATACCATTAACCATAACCTCAAAGCATTATTTTCCCTATTTTCCCACAATCAACCCAAAATACCTTAAATCTTAAATCAACCATAAACACACCGAAAGTCATACGTAGAAAACTATGAAAAGCAATACTTCCCATACCTTAATCGATTTAAAGCCTTCACGATCATCTCCGACAATCTTCCGAAGCTTTTTCCTCCACTTATCCCTCCTCAGAGCTCTGGCCTCCATTCTTTTTCACGGTTAACAAAATGGATCATAAACCTTCAGAATTCTATTTTGTCAAGCTTAGACTTGGACCACACAATTGGGCTTTTCCCATAATATCCTCACTTACTCCTCTTAATTGTCCAAATTGCCCTTATTCCACTCATATTCATTTTAATTCATAATAATATTAATATATTCATATTATATACTATTATTCAAAATAAATAATTCAAATATGCATAAATTCTCATATTCCACCAAACCACCCAAAATACGAATATTCTCAATTAAATAATTAATTAAAATATTCCGATTAAATTTGGGGTGTTACAATAAACATCGAGAATCAACAATCATCATTGTACAAATGATTATGCAACATGATCATCACACCAAGAATACAATACAACAATCATAGATGTTCATCAACAAAAACCAAAAGTCGTGCGTCGAAGAATCACAAGCGTGCTATCAAGAATGATGAAATAGACCAAAAATAGTCCACATATATGTATCATATCAATCCATCAAATTTAAAAGTGGAAAGGAATCAAAGCAAGCTTGTAAATGCACAAAAATCATATTCTGCATCAGTGTTAATTGATTAACCATTTGCTAGGAAAAAGTGGTTAATTAATTAACCCCTTTTTAAAATCCAAAAAACCTAAAAATTACACTGGTTAATCGATTAATCAGTTTTGTCCAACAACTAGTTAATCGATTAACACTGATGCAGTAGCAGAAAAACACCAATTTAAAAGCACTTTTCAGCAATTAATCACTTATGTATCCATCCACATACTTAAGCACTCAAATATGCACGAAAATCATGTCAAATAACAATAATCAAATATTAATTGGATCCAACAAACACCAAAATCAATGATCAAAACAAGCAAATGGATCAAATATCACCAAAAAGCCAAGGATTTACATTGTAAAATGCAAGATTAAGCAAAACCAGAGCTAGATCTAGAATTTACCAACCTACAAAGCTGGGATTTGCTTTGGTGAGTGTTGTTAAGCTGCAATTAACAGATTCAAGCAAGAAACCCAAGGACCTATGAAGCTCTACCAAGAAAACTTGGAGATCTAAACAATAATCCACAAATAAGCAAAAGCTCTTTAAAAAGTGATTCCACCAACTTAATCAAGATCTAAATGAATTCCAAAACCATAATTGAACAAAGGATGATGATGCAATGAAGGTTTACCTCAAGAATTCATAAATTGCAATATATAATTTGTGAAGCTTTTGGCAATGGAGCTTTTGTGAGGGTTTTGGAATGAGAGAAAAGTTGAGAGAATTCAAGTGAGATGTGTAGAAAAATCAGAAAAATTAGTGAAAACCATGAGAGGTTTGGAGCAAAATGATTTAAGTATGGTTTTGGTTTAGAATTAAATGTGGCTCTAATGCCATACTAGAGTTGAAGAAAATGAACATGGAGGTTCATCCTTGTGTAACAGAATTCTGTTACAGATGTAAAAGAGAGAGAGAGAGAGAGAGAGAGAGAGAGAGAGAGAGAGAGAGAGAGAGAGAGAGAGAGAGAGAGAGAGAGAGAGAGAGAAGGAATAGTGAAGGAAAGGAAAGTTATGTTATTATCATTGATGAATGTACACAAGAGAGTACCATATATATATATATATACTTAGTCTATATAAGTGTAATGACTAAACTCTCTTATTTGTTATCTCTAATAGTTTGGCATGTGAGTTAGTGTGAGGAATGTAAATTAGGAGTGGAATTAGGAATGGAAAATTTTGAAATTTAGAGGGACTTAAATTAATTGGAAAATAAATCAAATTGAAAATCACTTCTAGATCCTTCTACTGGTGTAAAAATAAAATCAAATAGTTGAAATTGGAACCCAAAAGATTTAGCGCTGGAAAATGATATATTTGGGCAAATATTGCATTGGTTGTTGATTAGCTCATAATCACTTTTGATTTTAAGTGGTTTTCATATCAACAACAACACAAAGGAAATTCTGAAAATTGTTCGCACACCAAGTGTTTGATAAATTGTTTAGTTCAATATTTTTTGCTTAATATCATTGGAAATAGCATTACTAAGTAATTAGTTTAAACGAGTAATAATATGATACTCAGTTAAAGGTTAAATTCGATTATTGTGTTTGTCATTCCATAATTGGCTTTGCATATCCGAGTTTCAATAACTAGGTTCGTGTAGACGACTTTTGTCGATCCATACCAAAACCTTTCGTGTGCACTCTTTTTCAAATAACTTTAAAATCCAAATTTTATTTGGTGATTTTGACTTGGGTGTCTATAAAATTGAAAAATCTAGTTGAATTGTATAATGAAAAAAAATAAAATTAATGGATTGTTTGTTTTTAAGAATTTTTTATAACAAGAAAGTTAAATTAGCAAACAAACTATTTTATATATATATAAATGAACAAGGCCAACAAGAACAATTTTTTGGAAAAGGCCCAACAATTTCAACAACACAAAAAAGTGATGGTTCAATGTGCCAGACCCAACTTGCTATTTGGACAGAGAATACAGCAAGTTGAATAACTACCTGTATAATGAAAAAAAATAAAATTAATGGATTGTTTGTTTTTAAGAATTTTTTATAACAAGAAAGTTAAATTAGCAAACAAACTATTTTATATATATATAAATGAACAAGGCCAACAAGAACAATTTTTTGGAAAAGGCCCAACAATTTCAACAACACAAAAAAGTGATGGTTCAATGTGCCAGACCCAACTTGCTATTTGGACAGAGAATACAGCAGCCTGTAATACCTCCACTGTCAAGAGCAGGAGGTGTTCACTGCTCTGTGAAGCCAGCCTCATGCGGTTCCCTCAATTCTAGGGACCAGGAGGCCCGGGCCTTCGCCCAAACCCCATGGCCCAACTCTCAACTTGGAGCGGGCAGGCCAGCATAATGTACAACTCAGTCCAGCACGCTGGGCCAAAGCCATGTTCCACCACAGTATTGCCCCCACTTGGGTCACAGGTTGTTGTTACTCAACCCGGCGATTCACTCTCTTTCTCTGGCATCTATAAGCAAATGCTTTCTTTATACACTATTCGATGTGGGATTAAAAGCCAATGTTGTACTTCTATCATGAAATTTGTGTCTCAAACATCATCATCAGAATCACTTATGTACTGAATCCAATTCAAGGTCCTTGTGCTTGACAGAGATGGATGGACAATGATAAGCTTCTTTGCCACAGCTTCCATTTCTGCACTATTTCAGACGTCAAAAATATTCTTTATTTACATGACACAATTCAACACGTTAGTTTACTGCAACAAAACAGCACTCACTCTATAAACAGATGAATGGATATTATGAAATTGCACTCTACACTCTCTCTTGTTTTCCTTTTGTAGCTGTTACTGGGAACTATAGCATATTACTAAATGGATAAGTGAGTTTTCACATCTGCTGTTGTCGAGAGCTCAATGATGATGACTATAGCTGCAAAGGTAAATTTTGGAGTATCAACATTTTTAAAGCATGTGATCAAAACAACATCAAATGATTGTCAATAGCATGTTTATGCATCAAATCTTTTGTTTCTACTGTTGAAGTGAATATAAGGGTAAACTCTATGTGAACATTGTATAAATGTTATTTCTACAAACTATAATTCTGAGTTTAATTATAAAAACAAGTTATGAAAAACTCTTCTAAACACTTACACAGTTACATGTTTGTTATCCAATTGCAAATTTTAATGTCTTTTCGTATGACTTAACCTTATTCATTCCTGCAGGGAGGGTGCATTTAAGAATGTCCTTGATATATAGTTGGTGGACCAAAACTGAAAGGAGAAATAATCCTCACAACAGTGCTTTTTTTAACTAGACTTATCACCAACACAATTTTAGTATTATCAACTAAAGTTACATTCATTCAAGATGTTTTTATACGCAAGTTAAGATAGCTTCCAACTTCCAATCCAACTGTTGTTTATAAATAAAACAATTCTCTAATACCATGCTAGAAAAGTGAAGATCCGTTGATTTTCAACCCTCAAATTAGATTCAAACTTAGTTAAAGCGTGCAACTATTTGAATTCACACTTACTTAAGGTTTTGATTGTTGGGTTGGGTTTCACCCTTAACACATTCCTCGGCAACAATTTGTTGGAGAATGACTTCAAACACATGAAGTGAGATGATTGTGGAGGTTAAAAAAATGTCCAACTATAATAATTTTGGTTTATAAAAATATGTAACTTAATTTTTAAATGAAATAGAGAATAAATAGTGAAATATTTAAAAGAAGGAAAATCAAAGATAAAAATAAGAAATAAAGAAATAAGGGACTAAATTTTAAAGAGATAAAGAAAAAAGAGAAATACGTGATTTATATAAGTTCAACTTAACTATCTGTTTTATGTTTGTTCTCAAGAATTTCTCGAGAGTTTTTAATATATTAGATATGAGTTTTTCACATGTTATATTCACGAATCTTCTTAAGACCAAACATGAGATTTTACATTGGTTAATCTCCAACAATACATTATATTTTTGTAGTGTTATATTTTTATTGAGCCCCTAAGAAGGGATAGTCCATGAAAACTAAGGAAGATTAAGCGCAGGGGTGACAGGCAAGTTTCCCTGTAAAGATAGAGGTCTCCCAAATCAGTCATATAATTGCCAAAAAGGGGTCACGAGACCGTTTTGATTGGGCTCACGCTGTCCACTTGTCTAGTAAATGTGGGCAATGATGTTGGCCTACAATGACCAACTGAAGAGAGTGAATCAAAGGAGGAAACCACTTCCTCCATGATCTTAGGAAGAACGAGTCTTCACTTGACTACTTTCTTAGTTATGAAGTTAGGGCGTAACAATTCACTAATTCTACAACCCAGGACCAAGATAGCCTATATAAATATCCCAGTCTAAGCCACCGCCGTACAGGGCTTCTCGCCACCGCGAACATGTCCTAACCACCATACAACATAATATACATACTAAAGCTTTTGAGTATCATTTCCCTTACAAGGGTAACATGCACACCTGCACTTTTTAACTAATACAATTTTATACCAGGATAATCTAATAACCAAACAAAAAATTTACACTAGGTTGAGTTTAGGATCTAAACAAAGTTTTTGACGACGAAATTCAATAATAAAATGAGAGCTAAAAAGGAATTGAGCTCATGAATGAAACAAAGATTTTACCTAACTAATCTCAAGAATCAAATTGAGTTTTTAATTTGTTTAGCTCAAGAGCCAACAATGACTTCTTTCAAAGATTTTTACACAAGAGACAAACCATCTTGGATAACTTACAAAATTCCCACAACACAAAAACAACAAAAGCCTCACTGATATTTTTCACTCTCAAATCACTAAGACAATTTTGTGAAAAAATAAAAAAAAATGAAATGGAGAGAGTAGAAAATGAAAAAGTATTATAGAAATATGTTTTCTGGTGCATTTTGAAATGAGGATAAACCCTCTATTTGTAAGAGAAAATTAGGCTAAAATAGAAAGAAAAAAAATATCAATGGTCCTTTAAATGATATAGTTGCTTAAGACATGGGTTTAATCGGTTAGAAGCTTCAAAAATACGACAACCCTAATTCTAAAAAGAAAATTCTATAACTGTTATGTTTCTTAATTGATTAAGAGTATTATTAATCAATTAAGAAGGTTTTTTCCTTACCCTAATTGATTGGGTTAAGTCCCTAGTCGATTAGACAAAGTACAAATGCTTCCTAAGTGATTATGAACACTCTTGGTCAACCCCAGATACACTTTGATGGTGGCTTTATATGTTTTAAGGTGTTTTAGAAAAGGAGACAAGTTTAATACTATTTTCACTTGTGCGTGTGTGTTGCGTTAGTAATTCTAAATTTACTCTTATATCTTTACTATACACTGACACGAATTAGTCGAATTTTCACATTTTCTCTCTTTCACAATATTTAAAACTTTGAGATCCCTTGTTTGATCCATCAGTTATTCATCACTTCATTTGAGACTTGACTTGTTCTAACTGATAATACTTGATGAAACATATTTGATAAACACAATCATCAGAGATTGTTTGGCTAGAGATCGTTAAGGACTACACCGAACGCCACTTGTCATTAGGTGTTGTCTTTATTTAATCTGACTTGACACTTTGATCTCTCAAACAAAATATTTTGATATTGATAGTACACCTTTGGTCATTACTTCTTATTCACAGATGAAAACTTCACATCTTAGTTTTATTATCATTAAAATCATTGTGAACATTTGACTGTTATTGATAGTTGTATCTGCAAACACATAAATCCACACAATTAACGTTTTTGTTTTGCAAAAGTGGTGGTTAGTAGACAAGTCTTTAATTACTTATTAACTTTAAATGTTTATTAACCATTGATTTATTTTATTTTTCTGTCAATTTCGAGATACATTATTGTGATTTTAAAGTTGACAAACTTCTCAATGTTTTAGGGTGTTGACATCCAGGGACGGATGTAGGTAGAGTAAAATGGGGGCAAATGCCCCCACTAATGTGATAGTAGTTATTAAATATACTTGTATTATTTATAGCAATATTTAAATAATTAAGATATTGCCTCCACTCAACTAATGAGTTAATCTAGTATATAGAACTTGACTGATAATGAAACTTTTGCATATGTTTAATAAACACTTTTTTTAACATCTCTAAACTCATTAAATATAAATTTTGTTTGGAACACTAAGTAATGTTATTGTTTAATCATATATATTTTGTCTTATTTTTATAAATAATATTTATAACATTATAAATTTTATACGTATTTAATATGAATCTTTTAAAAAATGGTTTGAAGGTGAAAACTTACTATTTTAAAATAATAGATGAATTTTATAATATAAAAAAAAAATAAAAAAAAAATATTTTTTTCAAAATTTACTAAAAAATAAAAAATTTATCAATAAATTAAATTCATATTAAAAGACTTCTACAATTTTGCCCCCACTTACTAAATTTTCTGGATCCGTCCCTGTTGACATTTAATTTCTGTTATCCTTAACCATTTGAAGAGCCAATGCAACATATATGTTATTTGTATTTTCATCGTTGGGTGAACATATTCATCATTTCACGATTGTTATCATCTACCTATTGTCAAATACTCGACAATAAATATAATTTAGTCATAGTTGATATTTTTTTAATCTATGTACAACAACTTTAAACGATATTTATTTTGAAAAGGAAAGAGTAATAATCTTCAAAAAAACATTATTTGAAAAGATGTCTCGTTCATTTTTAATTGTCAATATTTTTTTAAAAATTATTTTGGTGTTGCCGATGGTCACACATTCTATTAGAGATGTTTTTAACGTTAACTTTTAATTAAAATTTGTGTAAATTTATAGTTGACAAACCTTTAAGTTCTTCAATAACACAATATAAAAAAAATTACACTCACAATGTATTAAAATTACTTCAATTTAAAATGCAAACAAAAACAATTGAAACATTCTTAAATCATGTCTTCATCCATCTGAATCTGACTGTAATTGATAATAATTTATATGGAATTGTTTTCATAAGGCCTACATTGTATTTAAATGGTAAACAATTTGGTGAGGGGTCAATTTTAGCATTGTGGTCTCTCATTTCAGAACTTTGTTGATTTTAAATAGTCCAATACTATGTGATAGTGATTGATTTGGAGTTATCTTTAACCTCTTGATTGAATCATTTGAATGCGCACCATCTTCACCCTCAACTTCTTTCAGACTTGCTTTAATAATAAAAAATGTTGCTTACAAGATACAATTTCATGATCAAGTGTTATAAGCATGTAAATTGTGATTTGGTGATTGCATGATTTCGAGGGTATTTTCGGAACTAAATTTGAATGGAAACAATTTCAAAACTTAAATTTAATTCTTTGATTTTTCAAGAGTACTGATTTTTTTATTAAATGATCACGAAAAAAACTATTTTATATTGTTAGTATATATTCATTAAGAAAATTAATTTATTTTGTTTTAAATTTTATTTAACATCATCAAATTTGAGTTAATTTTTTTTCTTTTCTTTGATTTAATTTTGAATGTATATATATTAAGTACGCCAAAAGAAATTAAATATATCTACTCAAAAAGTGTTCAGATATTACTATATTTGACCCATACATTCTTATATGTTAATACGATTATTTTTATTTATTTTTGTAATGATACAAAAGAAATGTCCTTTCGTCTTTGCTATTATTCTTAACCTATATAAGACGTGTTCGTGTTAAAATTAATCATTTTAAAAAAAAAAAAAATATATATATATATATATATATATATATATATATATATATATATATATATATATATATATATATATATATATATATATATATATATATATATATATATATATATATATATATATATATATATATATATATATATATATATATATATATATATATATATATATTGATTTTAGCAATTATGTAATCAATATTAGAGGAACAATTTCAAATATCTAGTAGTCAATTCTAAAATAATAATTTTTAAATTGTTTTAAAAAATTAGAACACTGGTCATTGATATATTGGAATATTAGTGGTTGATTGTTCAATGTTTATTTTATTTGTTATGTTGAGATTTTTTTATATTTATTTTTAAGAAATGAAACAAAGAGATATGTGACAATGTTCACTTTAAAGTCACTTAAATTATTCACGAAGTTAACAAAATACATAGTTTGATAATGATGCGGGTTATAATGATGATCTTGATTTAATTTTTTGAATAAGGTTGAATCATTTCTAATTTCAATTCAGTCAATGTAACTTTGATACTTAAACAAAATGGAACAAACTTTATAGAGCAATATAGACCTTTTGCATTTGCAGGCAATGTTTTAAAAATTAGACTGAACCAGGCGGTTCAACCGGTTGGACCAAGAATCAAAGATGGATCTGGTTGGGTCAATCTTTCAAAACCGCTAGTAGGTTAAAACTGGAGTAAAATCGAAAAAATCGAATTGAACCGTCCAAAATCATTCGAACCAAAGAACCGGAGTTGATTTTGTAAAATCGTATGGTTCAATAAAATGCATCAAACTGACCATTTTTTTCTTAATTTAAAAAAAAATTAATATGTCAATATCAAAATTTAACATATATTTTCCAATTACAAAAAATAATTATGTTTTGTCGTAGTTCAACTCAATTTTTTTAATGAAGTATATTGTATTATTTGATTTAGGTATTCTTAATTATTTGAACTTTATTTGATTTATTATATTCTATTATTTTAATTTTGGTTCAAATTAACTTAACTTATTTTATTGTAATTCTTTAGTTTTGTCAAATTATTCTGAAATGAATGTTGAAATGAAGTGTAGAACTATGTTATGTTATTATATGTACTATCAATATTGTTGTATTAAATTTACAATGAATTTTTGAAATATTTATTTTATTAAATTGTGAACATATGATTATGTGTGATATATCTATGAAATTTAGTTTCATATTATTAGTTTATTTAATAAACGGTTCGACCGTAGGTTTAACCGGTTTAACCAATTGAACCTTAAACCGTAAGTTTCACTGGTTCGATATCCGATCTGGTTTTTAAAACATTGCTTGCAAGTTTTCAATCCAATCATCACTAAGATCATTGTAGACAAGTTGACTGTCTTACGTCGTAAAGTTATTTCAGAACACCATAGAAACTTCATTAGGGATATACATATTTATGAGTGCTTTGGGATTACTTTGGGGGGTTATTTGTCGTGCAGGAACCCAACCAATTGTCACTATCCATAAACATTATTGACAACAGGATCCTGCTTGTCTGTTCAAGGCCATACTCACCTTAATATCGGATACAAATTGATTTGCAAGAGGTTTGTTGAGCTCAGCGGTTATGTCAGGTTTAAATCGTACAAGAGGGTTTAATGGTCAAACTCAGAGTTAGAACGTCGCGGTTTAATCGGACAATTTTCATTAAACTGAATTTACTTGATGAATTCAAGCAGATAACTTTTAATCGAGTGAATTTTTGATCAGATGAATTTGGTTAGGTGGATTTAGTTGGACAACTGAAGCAGATGAATTAATTGGGTGATGTTAACCGGGTAAATTATCTGGTAAATTTAATATAATGAACTCGGTCGGGCGAATTGAATCGTTTGAGTTTATATGGAGAAATTTGGTCGGATAAATTTAATTAAATAAGTTTGTTCGTTTGAGTTTTATTCGTTTAAAGTTATCTGAGTAGTTTATTCAGAGATTGTAATTGGAAAATTTAATCAGATGGATTGAGTCGGGTAAATTAAATCATTTGAATTTATCTGTGTGGATTGAAGCAGAGGGTTTTAATTGGAGGAGCTTAATCATGTAAATTTAATTAATCGAATTTAGTCGGTCAAATTTGAGCCGGATAAATTTAATTAATTTAATTTATTCGTTGAAATTAAGTGGATGAATGTTTCGAGGAATTTAATCGGAAAAATGAGTTCAAGTTAATAGAAAAGATAGAATTACAATATTACAGATTACAAAAATAAATTCATAAATTCCTACAAGGTCCTAAATTCCTAAATTATCCTTCGAGGTCGATCCTTCGTTTCCGATTTCTCTCCGAACCTGTAAAACAAAAATCAACAACAGAGGAAACAAGTGTTAAAGTTAGAATTAATTAAGAATGGTTTTTGTTGGTTCTGATACCCTCAGTTTAATTTCATCATCGGGTACGTCTGGAGGGCAACCAAGAAGTCGAAGCCAGCTCCCGACTTATTTTCTGACCTCGGTAAATCCGGCAATATCTATTCAAGAGTTTTTCCGAGAGAGAGAGAGAGAGAGAGAGAGAGAGAGAGAGAGAGAGAGAGAGAGAGAGAGAGAGAGAGAGAGAGAGAGAGAGAGAGAGAGAGAGAGAGAGAGAGAGAGAGAGAGAGAGAGAGAGAGAGAGAGAGAGAGAGAGAGAGAGAGAGAGAGAGAGAGAGAGAGAGAGAGAGAGAGAGAGAGAAAAGTGATTTTTTGGAAAAAGCGCTTATTTCTAGAAAAATGGTTTTGCCAAACAGAGCCTTAACAACATTTCTCAAAAATTCAGAATCCCAAACGGATCAAACAAGCTCAGTCAAGCCAAAACGCAAAGATCCAACAAAGCCATGGATTTCGCAATTTCCAACTACAAATAAAGCATAAAATTCGTACGGGCCAACCACCAATCCCTGAAAAAGCTGCGAGCGAAATGCAATCCAAACAACAATTTTGCAGCAACAACAAACAATGAATTAGTCAAATTCGCCAAAACGGCCACCAAAAATTCTAGAGTAATAGTAACAAATTCAGCGGGAAGATCGTAATACCCAAGCCCAGAATCACAAAAACCCAACAATATAAAATCAGAAAACAATCATCAGAAAAGGGGATCGGCGAACAAGCATCAAGGAGGGGATTCGAAGCACCCGAAGGTAAGACCATCACCCAAAAGCAACTGCGGACAAGCCAAAGACTCAGAAGAACTGGGTTCTTCATCATCGTCAAAACCAACAGCGGCCGCCCATCACTCAAGACAAACGACATAAACCCATCTTTAGTAACTCAAACTCGGTTGGACTCAGAGGGACGACTTCGGTGTCGTCTCGTCCTCATCATCCGCGCGTCCACGGGGCAACAAACGGCAGAACCGTGCAACCACCACCACCGCAAATCTGCAAAGTCAGCCGCTTCAAACCTCAATAGAAGGTGAGCAACTTTACCTTAAACTTATTATTTTGCAGGATTCATGGCCGAATTTAAGAAGATGGAAGCAAAAAGAGACGAAACGCATGCAAAGGAAGAAAAGGAGAATGGAAGCAACCAGGGCCGCCACATGCAAGGCAAGGAAGAAGGAAACCCATATGGGTCTGCGTCGTGCATAAAGAGGAAGAGGATGAGTTTTGTTACCCTAAATGCCTCAACTCTCAATTGACCCTTTCCCTTTATCTTTTTTATTTATGAGTTATTTTATTTATTAAAACCTTGTAAGTTCTAATTAAAACTTAATCTTAGGCTTTATAACTAAAACTTAAATTAAAATCACAATTAAAACCATTTTTGGAACTTATAATTGAAAACCATTTTTAAAATCATAATTAAAACCATTTTTTAAACTTATAATAAGAAACCACTTTTTTGAACTTATAATTAAACCATTTTCTAAAAACTTAAAATTAAAATCATTTTAAAAAAAACTTAACATTAAACTTTTTTTTAAAAACTAAAATTAATTTGAAAAGATAAAATTAAAACTATTTTTAATATTTTAATTTAAAAATGTTATTTGGAATTTCAATTTTCAATTCAAGGATTCAAAATTCTAAGTTTAGAGTTAGCTTTGTTAATGAATCTAGTGAAATTAATTTAATTTAGTTTATGGATTTCCAAATTAATTCTAACATTTCTTAAAGCATGTCTAATCAGATTGTGCAGCATCTTGATTACGATTACAAATTAACTTTGCCCATTGATTGCCCCGTTAAAGCGGTATAACGCTTATGTCGTTTTCTCATTGTTCTTTGGTTGTATGATTACTAAATCCCCTGTACTTTTCACAATTTCATTTTTGGTTGGTTGTAATTTATGCGAGTATATCGTCGTTGTGCATGTCGTTACCGTTCTTACACTTTCCCGTATTTACATTCTGCCACGTAATTAATTTGTCATTTGCATCATTTATCGTTAATTTCTCCTTCCGAAGGAATAGGCCTAGCTGTTTTACCATCTCGTCAATAATCCTTACCTTTGACTTTTTCACCATTTAAACCCTAATCGCTTAGTCGTCCCACTGTGGACTAAACCACCCTTTATCCTAGCATTAGGTCAAGGAGTCTCCGCACTCCGTTTTAGGTTTCCCGCCGATGAGTACATATCTTACCCTAAATTCAATTCAACTCTTTACAACGTAGAAATAGGAGTCGCCGCACCCCACGTAAGCGCTTCCTTAAGAACGCTTATTCCCCATTGAAACCTTGACCATAATCAAGAAGTTTCTAACCTCCCTTTCGAGGAGAACTACGATTACTCTGATTCCATCCCCTACCTCGGATACGTATGCACAAGACGCGAGTCTTGGCGAGTAAACTTAGAACTAACCCTTAGGTCTCTCTGTCAATTTAACCCTTAGCTCAGTATATACTCTCAAGCAAATAATCAAGCAAAATAGTAAACTTTAAACAAAAGGTTCTTGTAGAGTACTACAGAAGTTTAGGGTGCTAATATCTTCCATAAGCTTAATCAACCTCTTACCTAGAGCTCTCCCCGCATTGTTTACGATGCAAAAATTAGGTTTTCCTTCATTTGACTTTTTCCTTCGGATAAATCAAAGATCGGTTGTGAATCAAAGATTTGCGATTCAAATTAATTAATAATTTGATATCTTATTCTCACCGCAACAATATGTATTAAATTTCTTTTATCTCATTTTATATTTATAAGTTAGTTGAACCGTTAATTTTACCAAACACTTCAATTAACTTATAAGCTATCAGTCATTAGTCATCAACTATACAATATAAATTATTAGTCATTAACCATTAACCATAAACTATAAATTAAGTTATCAACCATCAATTATCAATTATAAAATATAAATTATTAATCATCAATCATTAACCATAAACTATAAGTTAAATTATCAGTCAACCGTTATTTTCACCAACCAGAGTCTTATTATTTTCTCTTATATTTTTTCTATTTCAATTTTCTTCTCTCTACTATTTCAATTTCAAATTAAAGTATTTTTTTTATATTTTATTATTTCACTCTCTCGTGTTTAATTTACATTTTTATCTTTCTATTTATTATTTAATATCTATTATCTTTTAATTATGTTCACTCTCATAAAATAACACGAAACAATATTTTAACATATTTTTGAAATAATATTATTATTAAAATATGAATAAACATTTTATAAAAATACTACTATATAATATTTGAAAATATTTATAAATCTCTTTAATTTATAATATTAACTGTAAATTAAAGGATCCGTATACCGGTATTTTGATAGTTTATTCCTTTGTCTTTGAGTGAGTGTTGAAGCATAAAGTCTTTATTTTTATTTTCTTAATATAAAAAGTTGGTTGTCAGTCATATTTTTCTCCATGCGAATCTTGCATTTTGTCAACTAATCCATTAGAAAACTCATCATAATCACACTTTCCACTTATGTTAGTTTCATAATCTGTCAGCCACACTTAGTACTTTATTAAATAGCAATATAACTAAATATTCCATTGGCAATTGATGAAATTGCCAATGTTTTATTTTAACATATAATAATTTTAAAATATATATATATATATATATATATATATATATATATATATATATATATATATATAAATATCAACTTAAATGGGTGATAAATTAAACTCTATCTCAATTTAAAAATGATCAAATAAAGGATTTTTTATTTATTTAACATTTAATAGAATTGAAAATTAGCTAATGAGCATTACGCTAAAGAAGCCAGAGTTTAGTCCAGAATTCAAATATTCATTCATTCAATTATTTATTTACAAATGCAACAATATAGGCTTATATACCAGTGTTGCACACTATTACAGAAAATATCTATTACAACGGTTAAAAAATGGATACAATCACGCTGGATCAATTGTTGTCATATAAGATGTGTTTATATGTATGATGTTTTCCACCACGGTCGTGAGACTGTGATTATAAGCTATGTAGCGCGTTAACTATCACAACGGTTAGTTTAAACAATCGTTGTGATATTCTTTAATACATAACATTTAAAAACGGTTGGTATAAACAATCGTTGTGATACATATATTGAGTTTATTATAAATTATATGGAATACTTATTTTGTCAATGCTCACTAAATATATAATCATTCAATATGATCTAGAACACTATAATATGACAAATTAAGTTATATTAAAAGAACAACTTCACATTCAATGTTTGACAAGAGTCTTTCAATTTCTTATCCATATTTTGCTCTTTAACCGTTTGAAGTTTTTTTAATGATCATAGTTCTTCACCTCTATCTAGTTCATTTTGTAAAATATTATTTACAAAATTAGAGGTGGAGAAATGGGTGGTTGAAAGACTATAATCATTAAATAAAGTTCTAACAATTAAAGAATAACATGCAGATAATAGACTGAAGAATTCTTGTTAAGAATTGAACATGTACTTGTTTTCTAATATAAACTTATATATTGTTGGAAATTCACCTCACACCCTATGAAGAATTCCCTTCAATCTTGATCTCAAGATTGATGAACAAACCCACAATATGATAATGATGGTAATAACAAGTAATTATCAAGAACAACAAAAGAGAAGAAGAATAACAAACAAGAAAGAGAAGAATGAGAGAAGAAGTATTTGGAGAGAATGTGTTACCCACAACTGTGGGATTTCTTATTGAACTTTCACTTGCTAACTGCAACTGTGAAATCTGTTCTATTGTGATGTAGAATACAAAGTAAGGCACCCTATTTATAGTTTTAGGTTTACACTAGCCCAAAACATAAAAGGCCCAAAATATTCTAAATCAAATCTAATCATATGATATCAAATCTAATCATATGATATCTAATCATATCATATCAAATTAATCATATGATATCAAATCTAATCATATCAAATCACAATGAATTATATTTAACACACCATCTAATTCTTGTGTCTAAACTGTCTACATTTATCATGGCCCTTAGTCTTCTGAAGGCTTTGACCTGCACTCCCTTCGTCATGATATCTGCAATCTGATTCTCAGTTCTGCAGTGTTCTAACTTCATCTTCCCTTCTGTTACCCGCTCTCGGAGATAATGGAACCTCATTTCAATGTGCTTGCTTCGACCATGAGCTATTGGATTCTTTGCCAAGTTGATAGCTGACATGCTGTCTATCTTCATGGTAATTGCTCCATGGTTCTTCCCTGTGATTTCTTCGACCAAGTTCACCATCCAAGTTGCTTGACATGCACAAAGGGAAGCAGCTATATATTCTGCTTCGCATGATGATAATGCCACCACTGGTTCCTTTCTCGAATTCCAAGCAACCGGTGCACCACCTAACATAAACACATATCCAGTTGTGAATTTTCGATCCTCAACATCACTACACCAACTGAAGTCTATGTATCCCACTAACTTGCATTCTTTTCTTTCATCAGCTGCTGGAAACAAAATGCCATAGTCGAGAGTTCCTTTCAGATACCTCAGTATCCTCTTCGCCGCTGCTAGGTGTGATACCTTTGGTTTCTGCATGAATCTACTTATCATACCAACTCTGTATGCTAAGTCAGGCCTTGTGTGGAAAAGGTATCTAAGTGACCCAATAATTCTTCTGTATTGGGTTGGGTCGATATCATCTTTATCTGAATCCTTCGAAAGTTACAATCTGGGCTCAGCTGGAGTCAAAGTTTGGTTGCAATCTTGCATCTCAAATCTCTTGAGTATCTCGCCTGCATATCTTCTTTGGTGCATCATCAAACCTCTACTTGTCTTGTAGAATTCGATGCCAATGAAATATGAGAGATTTCCCAAGTCTGACATTTCAAACTCCTTA
This sequence comes from Lathyrus sativus, assembly GCA_963859935.3. Lineage (NCBI taxonomy): Eukaryota > Viridiplantae > Streptophyta > Magnoliopsida > Fabales > Fabaceae > Lathyrus > Lathyrus sativus. The sequence goes on from OZ012736.1 coordinate 487,592,596, forward strand.
CTCAGGTAATGTTTGAAATCTTCGATCTCCTTCTTGGAACTCCCTGTTATCAACAAATCATCAACATAGAGACATAGTATAAGCAATTCGCCATTGCTTCTTCTTACATATACTCCATGCTCAGTTGTACACTTCACAGATTCCTTCTCCCTTAAGAAGCTGTCAATTTTCTTATTCCAAGCTCTTGGAGCTTGCTTAAGTCCATACAGGGCTTTATGAAGCCTGTACACCTTTCTTTCTTCGCCTTGTTTCACAAACCCAACTGGTTGTGCAACATAAACTTCTTTTTCTAAGGGACCATTAAGAAATGCACACTTCACGTCCATCTGACATGTGTGCCAGTTGTTCATATTTGCTAGACCAACAACCAACCTGATTGTTTCGATTCTAGCAACAGGTGCGAATACTTCATCGAAGTCGATTCCTTCCTTCTGAAGAAATCCTTTCGCCACAAGTCTCGCTTTGTGTCGAGTTACTTCTCCTTTAGGATTTACCTTCACCTTGTAAACCCACCTCACATCAATTTCCTTTTTGCCTTGCGGCAATTCGACAAGTGACCAGGTATCATTGACTTTGATGGACTCTAACTCTTCAATCATTGCTTTCACCCACTTCGAATCTTTCAATGCCTCAGCTGCATTGACTGGTTCGATATCTGCGTAGAAAGCATAACGTACCGGCTCACCCTCTTCATCGACTACATCATCTGATGTGATTACACATTCTTGCAACCTTGCAGGCATGTGTCTAGTTCGTCGAGGTCTGCTTGAACCTGCTTCATCTGCAACTGGTTCCTGTCGAACTTCTATTTCGACTTCAGTGGCTGCAGTTGCTAAACACTTGTGCTCCATCACATTGAGTCAAATCTTGAAGGTCCTATTCTGAGACATTGGAGCCTTCAAGATTAGTCTACCACCTGCGTCGAGGACTCTCATCATCTTGTCTTCGACAACTACCTTGTAGTTCTTTTCGACAAGCTGCCCTATACTGAGCAAATTACTCTTCATGCCTGGTATGTACAACACATTGGAAATTGTTGACCTTTTGCCATTTTTCCTCATAATCAGAACATCACCAACACCTTCAGCTGCTAGAGTGTTGTCATTTGCAAACTTCACTATATTCTTCGACGAGGGCTTCATGTTGACAAACCAATCTTTCCTTCCAGTCATGTGTGATGAGCATCCTGAGTCCAAGTACCACTGATCTTGGAATCTTTCTTCATCGTTTGTTGTGACCATTAGCAACGTTTCTTCTTCTTCATGTTTCGCCAGCTTTGCATCAGTCTCTTGATTTCTCTTCTTTTCTGGACAATCACTAACATAATGACCATACTTCTGGCAATTGAAACATTGAATGTGGCTTTTGTCTGTCTTTCGATCACCACCTCTTCCTTTATCTGCAGCACCACCTCTTTGGTTGTCTTGGTTCCAAGGTTTCTTTTGATTCGACTGGTTTCCTCCTTTGTTGCCATTCCAGCTACCTTTGCCTTTTCTCTCCTTTTCCGTCTGTGCCTGCAAAGCCATATCTTTTGACTTTCCTGCAGTTCTCTTAGCCATCCTCTGTTCATGAGACTCAAGAGTCCCTTGAAGCTCTTCCTTCGTCAACACTGACAGATCTTTCGACTCTTCTATGGCAACTACCACGTGGTCGAATTTTGGAGCCAACGTTCTCAAAATCTTTGAGATAACTGCTTTCGTCGTCAGCGTTTCTCCATATACTTTGATTTGATTCACCAACCTTGTAACTCTGGTGAAGAAATCTGTAATGCTTTCGTTGTCTTCCATCTGAAGCAACTCATAGGTTCTCTTGTGAGTTTGTAACCTCACCTCTTTCACCTTCTTTGCGCCTCCAAACGACTTTTCAAGAATCTCCCATGCTTCTTTTACTGAATCAACATCACTAACCTTTTCAAAGTTATCAGGATCAACACACTGATGAATTATAAAGAGTGCTTTATAATCCTTCTTCTTCAATTCTTTGTGTGCAGCCTTTTCCGCCTCCGTTGCGTTCTCCACCAGCGATGTTACTCCGTCCTTCACAAGATCCCAAAGATCTTGATAACATAAGATCACCTTAACTTGCTTGCACCAATTCTCATAATTGTCTTTCTTGAGAATTGGCAGGGTCGCCGGAAAGTTGCCGTTTGGATAGTTCATCGCCATCACTATCTTCCTTCCTTGAATCTCTTAACCGGAGCTCTAGATACCAGATGTTAGAAATTCACCTCACACCCTATGAAGAATTCCCTTCAATCTTGATCTCAAGATTTATGAACAAACCCACAATATGATAATGATGGTAATAACAAGTAATTATCAAGAACAACAAAAGAGAAGAAGAATAACAAATAAGAAAGAGAAGAATGAGAGAAGAAGTATTTGGAGAGAATGTGTTACCCACAACTGTGGGATTTCTTATTGAACTTTCACTTGCTAACTGCAACTGTGAAATCTGTTCTGTTGTGATGTAGAATGCAAAGCAAGACACCCTATTTATAGTTTTAGGTTTACACTAGCCCAAAACATAAAAGGCCCAAAATATTCTAAATCAAATCTAATCATATGATATCAAATCTAATCATATGATATCAAATCTAATCATATGACATCTAATCATATCATATCAAATTAATCATATGATATCAAATCTAATCATATGATATCAAATCTAATCATATCAAATCACAATGAATTATATTTAACATCTATCATATTATAATCTTCTAATGCAATCTGAAAAGTTATATATTCGGTAAGGGATTGGAAAAACACTTAAACCACCTAAGATATAATAAACTCATCTTTTAAACAAACATTAACAACAACATTCATCAAAAAAATCCATCAACAACAAACCACAAACAACATACATGATACAACAAATATATCAAGTCATAGAATATTTCAAAAACATGCATGTCCCATAATGGCGTCCACAATGAAAGAATGACGAAGCTGAAGTTAGAGCTGCAAACATGTGTCTATTTTGAATGGATGTCATTCTGGATCTTTCACACAAGTTTGCAACACTCACTTTAGCCTCATCCTCGTTATTGAAACAAGCATCTCTGCCTACAAGTCAAAACAAGCAAAAAGTTCAAATATTATAAAACAAACTATTGAAACATAAACAATAATAGTGAAGACGAACATGTAAAGTAGTCATTTGCTAAGATTTGATACAACAAATATATCCTTTGAAGAAGACAAGTCGCCTGCATAAATTTTTGGTTTCCATATGAGAGATACAAGCGACAGAGATATTAGGGTTTTATTTTGAAAGAGACGAGTGAAAGAGATGTTAGGGTTTTATTTTGAGAGAGACAAATATAATATACTGAATCGAGAGATAATTTCGCTTATATATAAATAAGTAACACCTTTCACCATGGTTGACAATATAAACCATGATTAAATGATTGAAACTTACACCACAGTTGATTATAAAAATCGTGGTGATATACAAGGTCAAACTCATTATGTCACGATAAAGGGAAAATTATCGGTGCTAGGATTCAAACCATTTCGTTCCAGGTACATTTCACTACGGTTGATATCTGACCGTTGTGAAATGTCCTTTAGTAAATACAAAAAAAAAAAAGCCTCAAAAAATAAGTATTAAAACGGTTAACATGAATACCATTGTAAAATTGGTGTTATGAAAGGACTATTTTGTAGTAGTGGCAGTTACAAAAGGAAGTTCAAAGTTTATTATTAACTCTATTAGACTATAACTAACTCCGCCAGTTACCTAAATGCTAACAAAACCTAATGGCTAACAATAGAATATAAGTAACTTTGTTAGTTGTTCAATGAGGAATTTGAAGACTTTGACGATAACTTCTCTAACACTCCTCCTCAAGTTCAAGGGAGACTTACAAAAGTAACCATGAATTTGGATTTCAAATCTTGAAAGGAAGTTGTACCAACTGGTTTAGTAAACGTGTCTGTTATTTGAGTAAAAGTTGGAACATGTTGAATGTGGAGCTTCTTGTAGACAACAATCTCTTGAACAAAGTGAGTATCAAGCTTTATATGTTTGGTATGAGCATTTAATACACGATTATGTGATAACAAAGCAACACTCAAATTATCACATCTAACAATGTTTTAAACCATAATAGCTCAGATGTAAAGTGAGCTAGAGCATAATATTTAATCTTTATACTTGAATGAGCATCCGAAGATTGATTTTTAGAACTTCATGACACAAGGTTTGGTCAAAAAAGATACAAGAACCAGATCTTGATTTGCGACCATCTGAATTACTAACCGAGCCTAAATCACTATAAGCTCTAAAGGAAAATTTACGAGTAGAGGTAGATGGGACTAATAACTAACCATGCGATACATATCGATAGATATATTTATTAAGTCTATAGACCAAAGTTTTATCAGAATCAATGAAACTAGGTGGCTGAGTCATATAAAATTCTTTAGGAAGTGTAATTCAAAAATGCATAGTTGACATCTATTAAAAAATTATATTTGTTAAATCTCTTATTTGTAGGAAATGGCCAATGTATGGCATACAACGTTCAGATTCGTAAAGCCTACACATATGCACCATTTATTATTGGTTTTTCATACCAGGACTACATTGGTCATCCATGTGGGGTAATTTGTTTTGGTGATGAATCCATAATTAGATAGATTTCTCAGTTCTTCATCAATGATGACCCTATTTTCCTCGCCCATTTTTCGCTTCCTCTGCGCCATTGTCTTGGCGGATGGACGGGTGGCCAAGCAACAACTTACAAATTTGTCGTCTATACTTGGCATGTTTGAAGGGGCCCAAGCGAACAGGTCAATGTTCCTTATGAGTTGGTCGACTAGTTCCCACTCCTCCCCTACAGACAAGGAAATGCCTATCTTTATGACTTGATAAATGTAAGGACCTATCAGAACTTCCTTCAAGTCATCGATGGGCATGATTTGTTCCGCCTCCGTGCCCAGTCTAGGGTCCCAACCCCTGAAATCACTATTTAGAACTTCAAAAGAATGGGAATCATCAAATGTGATATCTTCTCTAAATATCTCCAAGCTTCCCAGGTAACATTTGTAAGCCACTTGTTGATCTCCTCTGATGGTTCCCACTATTCCATTTAGGAGTAAATATTTTAGGGTTAAATGCTGGGTGGATACGACCGCCCCTAGGGCGTTGATGGTCGGGCGCTCCAAGACAATGTTGTAATGTGACATAGTGTCCATGATGAGGTAGTTGACATTAATGGTTTTGGCGTTAGCTCCCTCGCAATATGTGATTTTTTGGGTCACGTAACCCATTATTTGAACCCATTTGCCCGATAATCCTGTCAGAGAGCCGATGAACATCTGTATGTCATCCATAATAAGTTGTAACTTCTATAAGGCCTCCCAAAATAAGAAATCGAAAGAGCTACCCGAGTCTATCAGGACGCGCCTGATATCCCAACTGCCCTGCTGAAAGGTGATGACAAAGGGATCATTTTCATGAGGACTAATGCTAAGGAAATCTTATTTAGAGAAAATGATGTTGACCCCTACCGTTTCCGTGGTGTTTCCAGAAAAGTTAGAGGATATAATGCTCGCCATGAACACCTGTTACACGTATCTTCTTCGAGTGGCTCTAAAGAGACCCCTCCTGGAGATACCTCTAATAATGGTGTTGGCTTTGTGATGTAGGACCCTACTAGTCATCTAAAAAAGTGATGATAGGGTTGGAGTTAAAGATAGGACCCAAGTTAGTTTTACCAAGCTCCCACGGTAGATGTGACTGTACTTATCAAAAAGTACAAGGTGTGTGTGTTTCTCTTACAAGAGCGGGGGGGACTTACAGGCCTTAGTAGGTATATAACAATTTGGGTTGTAAGGGTTTTCTCACAATGAAGAGAAGCCATGTGTGTTGTTTTTTTAAGACTGTTTAAGGAACCACTAGCTTACGTGAAATGAGAGGCCCTATTAGTGGCCGACACTATTGGATTTCAAGTGGGCGATTAGGTTAATAATGTGTTATAGTTACTGGGAGCATAATATTCTTTGAGTAGTGAAAATTGTGTATGACTTAGAATTTGTCCCTTATCCCATTAAAGGGCCATATATTTATAGAATTTTCCAACACTTAGGGTTTCCTTAGGAAATGCTACCACCCATCTAGTTAAATAGTGGATAGCTGAATCCCTATTTCCAAAGGAGTCCTGAGTCAGTAACGACTCTGACTTTCTCTTTATCCAAAAAAAATCTTTTCCCATGTTCTTTTGCCTCATAGGCGAGGAAGACTTAAGGGGCGATGTGATACCTCCCTTCGGGCGACCTCGTATCATCACCTTTTCCTAGGGTGGTCCCAAGGCATCGTCATAGGCAAGAATTTTGAAAATATAAAAATACAAAACTCTTTAAGGACACCATTAAGAATTGAATCGATTTGATCCTATTCAAAAATCAAGTCTCCAATGGGAATGAATAGTGTGTATGATTTAGAATCTGTTCCTTATCTCATTAAAGGGTCATGTATTTATAGGATTTTCGAACACTTATAGTTTCCTCGGGAAAGGCCACCACCCATCTAGTCAAATAGTGGATAGTTGAATTCCTATTTCCAAGGGAGTCCTAAGTCAGCAACGACTCTGACTTTCTCTTTATCCAAAACAAGTCTTTTCCCACGTTTTTTCCTCTATGGACTATGGGCGATGAAGACTTAAGGGAGATGTGATACTTTCATTTGGGAAAACTCGTGTCGTCACCTTCTCCTAGGGCGGTCCCAGGCCATCGCCATAAGCAAGACTTTTGAAAATATAAAACTACAATACTCTTTAGGGATGCCATTAAGAATTGAATTGATTTGATTCTATTCAGAAACCTAGTCTCTAATGGGAATGAAAGAATTGGAAATGGCTTTGATTCTTAGAACAAATTTAGTGATATATTGATTTCCTCTCTTTGTTGATTTTAGCTCAACACGTAATTGACGAACCCTAACTTTCATCTGAGCGTTGAAGGGTTTGTGGATTTTATCCCAAACTTCAAACACTTGCTTCCATGAAATAATCCTAGACAAGACAAATTTAGAGATTGTGGATGATAACCATATGAATAGAACTTGATCTTGGACAATCCAAAACCCTTATTCATAAGAAAAAAGTACATACTAAGCAATCTTGACCCGTCTTGAATTTTGGTGGGATTTGGGGATTCACAGCCAACTTATTCATTTTGTGTGTGTGTAAGAGTTACCCCTTCCATTTTTTTTATTATACAAAAGATAATTGTTATCTTGCAACTTGATTGATAGTCTAGTCCAAACAAATTGTTGGAGTTGGATGTTATGAAAGCAAATGGAATGACTTGTAATTGAGTTGGATATTTGGTGAATGGATCTTGATTTTCCAACAAACTACATTCCCACGGTTTAAACTTTAGCTTGAGAGAACTAAAGAACACCGAGTATGAAATTGCACTCAATTCTTTAAGGAGAAGATATGAAGCTATGTGAAATTATGGCACGCATATATTAGATATCGAGACAGATGTCACAACACCAGGATCAAAAATATCTTGATCACACAAGTAAAGATGCATAAAAATAAATGAAAGAAATGTAAAAATAACACCGGAATTGTTAACCAAGTTCGGTATAACTCACCTGCACTAGGGGCTACTAAGCCACAAAGGAAATTCACTATGATAATATTAGTTCAAAGCTAAAATCGCTTGTTTACAACTTCTCGTATAATCCATACCTTTTACAACTTCTACCTAGACACCCTCTAGATATGAGACCCCCCTCTCACTTCCTAATTAGTCACAATCCCAGTGATAATTCAATAACAACAAAAAATAGAAGTAACACACTTCCAAGACAATACTTGATTTTTCTTAAAAGCTTCAATCAAGAATAATGCACTCTTGATTAAAAGCTCTAAAGTGGACAATGAACAATGAATAATTAGTCAACCTTAATGCATCAGAAGATACATGAGTGACATACAATTGACAAGCACTAAATCCTAAAGGCCAACCAAAACATGGCTAATCCTTATTCGTGTTGTTCTCTTCCTCGATAGGGTTTGGTCTTCACTTTAAATAGCCTTCAGACCTAATGGACTTGAGCTTCTTGAGGTGCACAAATAGCAGCAATCAATTTTAACTCACTGCAAATCAACCTGCACAATAATAGGACTTAAATACAAACTTTCTTAAAAAGGATCAAGGAACCCTTTTATGAAAACTAACAAAATATGTCATAACAGAAATTACCACAATACACTCTCATGTAAGTTGTCCCCGTGTGCATCAGAACACACTCAAAAATCGCACTAAGAATACCAAAATAGTCATGCCCTAACTTTCTAGTATAACATGTCTTGGAACATGTCACAACATCGTGCAGAACATGATGTATGACTATCATGACAGAAAATCTAGTTCAACATCTTGCTAACAACATGTTGTTTTACCAAAATTTAGCCAATCCAAAAAACACAGAACTTATAATTTCCTCCTTTGGCAAATTTTGGCTAAAACAACCTTATCACACTTCAGAGGTACACATAGCAGAAACAAAGAAACCCAAGTACAATGTTGTTAAACCAATAAAGAACACTTGGCAACACAATGTCAAGACATCAAATCTGACATCATAAACCAACACAAGCTACATGGGAATATTTACGCTTTATACAAACTGCAACCTTGCAGCTACATATCAGACAGGTACACAACTCCCCCTTTCATACATAACTAGTTCCCCCCTAAAGGGGAAAACCCAAATCACCAGAAAAATAACACATGAACTCACATGCAAGCATGAACTCTCATGCAATGGAACCACGCATCAGAAACCCAAGCATAAGCACAAGCACAAACACCCCCCTGAACACCATAACCAACTGCAGGAATAATGCATTCTCCCAGACACAAACTCTAACACACAAGCATTCTGATCTTGTACACCAACAACAGAGGATCTAACCTTTCAGCACAAACACACATTAGTTTATCATGCTCCCCTAAATGTTGCATACAACCAGGCAACAATAAATAAATTCTACTTTTCCTAAGCAGTAATATAAACATGACATAAATCCATGACATCTGATCTAACATTAAAAACAAAAAACACATCAACACTTTACTCCCCCTTTTTAACAAAAAAATGACATAAAGAAAATAGAGTAAATGTACATGAAAATAAATGGAAACACACAGATCTGAAGCACAAAAACAAAATGTATAAAGCATAAGTACTTATGGAAACACAAATGTAATATATCCCTTTTAGACGATCTTCCAACTCTTGCCTCTATCAAAGATCCTTATGCCTTCCTTGAAGCTATCACTTGATTTAGAAGTGCTGGTAATAAATTTCTTCAACACAACTTTTAAGTACATCTTCTTCAAACCAGTCCTTCTATATTGCAGAGATATCTTATTCCTTTCATTAACAGTCTTCACTTGATCAAGCCTACCAAGCATTAGAGAATAGATGAAAGATGCAATATGTGTTGCATTTCTGTAATTTCTACAACACGTCATCAATACCAGTTCTTACTTCATAACTTATGTCTTCAAGGAAATTTCCATATGTAGCATTAGTACACACAACAGTAAGCTGATCCTTAGTGTCTACACTATTAAAAATAACAACTTTTCCTTTACCAAGCCTCTTGATTAATTGATTGTACTTGTCAGGGTTCTTGTTCCAGATGAAGTAGCTGATCACATTCAGATCCTTACAGTATAATTTCATAACATCATCCTTGTCATCATATTTCTTCAGTATCTGTTTCATTCACACTGATTGAAGGCAACCCTCTCTAAATTCATCATACTCAGCTTCAGTAGTACACCAAGACACATATGTCTGCTTCTTGTTAATCAATGCAGTCAAACTATTTGTCATATCACTTATACATTCCACCTTGCATAATTATTTCATCACATGCTTTGTGTTGTAGAATTACTCCATATCATAACTCCGTGTTCCAATGAAGAAATTCAAGATCTTCTTTTCTTGGAAAATATGACTCCTTTTAGACATGAGTTTGATACTTTCTTTGTAGAGCTATTAATGTATCTTTCTATTGAGTGTCTTGTAATGAGATTCTTCGATTTACCTAAATGACCCTTGCTAGAGAGATCTGAAATATCTTGAGAGTTACCTGACATAATGCTAGAGAAATTACAATTTTCCTCTTTTGTTTGACTAGTTTGCACAGAGGACGTTCTAACATTGTACTTAACATCCATCCTTTGTTCTGAATCATTAAATATCATATTGACATATTCCATTATCATCTCAGTTATGGATTTAAAGATTCTAAAAGCTCTGTTGCTTGAAGAATAACCCATTAATATCCTTTCAACTCTTATGGGGCCCATCTTGCCCTTTTCATCTTTGTTGGTCAGGACATGGAATTTGCTTCCAAAAACATGGAAGTATTTCATTGTAGGCTTCCTTCCTTTCCAAAACTCATAGAGAGTGATTGAAGTACCTCCTCTCATAGTGATCCTATTATGAATATAGCATGCAGTGTTCATAGCTTCAGCCCAAAAATGATATGGCATGTGTTTACCATGAATCATGACTCCAACTAATTCTTGTATATCCAAGGTCTTTTGCTCAAGAATTCTATCTGGATGTGAAGAAAAATTATAACTGATATCTTAAGACTCACATAATTCATTGAATTTGGAATTCTCAAACTTCTTGTCATGATAACTTCTAATCTTGACAATACTACTTTTTTGTTCCTTTTGAACACTTTGACATAAACCTTTAAAAACTTCAAAGATGTCTGATTTTTCTTTAAGAAAGTTACCCATGTAAACCTAGAGAAATCATCCATAACCACATACACATACTTCTTTCCACCCAGACTTCCAGTCTCCATAGGTCCCATTACCCCCATATGGAGAAGTTCCAGTATTCTTGAAGTAGTTTGATGATGTGATCGGAAAAATAGCAAGTGTACTATTTTGCCAATGTAGTAATAATGGGGATTTCCCCGGATATCGATCTCGAGGGCTGCATAGGAAATACAAGCTCTAAAATAATTCAGTTGAATAAAAGCACTTGGGGTTTTGAAATTGTTTTGTTGAATTGCAAATAAAGGATAGAAATTGACTAAGTGGTTTAAACATATATGAGTAACATGCTAGGGGAAGTGTATGATCTACTCAGTAACAACTCTGAATTAACACTGTAACAACTTATTGTAACTAACTAGTTATTGATTCTTTAGAATGTTTACTCCTAAGTCCTTAGTGAGAAAACCTTTAATCATCTACCCTAATTCTTATGTCCATAGAGAATTATAAGTGAGATTAAGCAATCAATTATCAAGAATATTCTGGTTCCTATAGGGTATCCCTAGTCCTAGGTGATATTTACTACAAAATGATCAAAAGCAAAGCCTTAACAACAGCGGTCCAGCCTAATCGTTAATCGTAAATCAAACATTGTTGGTCCGACAAGGCAAGCATTAAGAATATATAGAGATCAAATTAGTTATGAAAACAAAGGAAATGTCATTGCAATACTAATATCAGAGTCATTACAGATTCAAATCAGGGACACCCCCTAACATTGGGGGGTTTAGCTGCTCAAATTATTCGAAGAAAATACAAAGTAAAAACTATACATTACAAGATAATAGGGTTCTTTGATCTTTAATTGTGTCCGCTCATCAAAACCTTCAGTTTCCCAATCCTTTTTATCTCTCCAATCTTGATCGTGTAATTCTTTTCTGGCTAAAAAGTCCTTTTTTCCTTCCTAAAATATGTCTTAAATACTCTCAGGTCCAACACGGTAATAGGAAAATACCCAAAATACCCTTAGGGATCATAAAGGTCTAAAAAATAAGAAATTTGGAGGATGAATTGCTTCAGCCAACATGGGCCGTGTCAGCTAGCACGGGCGTCCGTGTTGGCCCCTTAGATATCTGATGCAAAAATTGTCTGCTTCAGACTTGCTGACATGGGCCGTGTTAAGTGACACGAGCACCCGTGTCAGCCTACTGCTTTTCTCCTCAACTTCATTATCTTGGCATCCTCCTGACACGGGCTGTGTCAGCCCATTGTTCCCCTTCAAAAACTCTTTAGAATTCCTACTATTTTTCCCAGTTTTTGCTCTGGTTCTTCTTGATTGCTTGCCCGAACCTAAAAACAATGGAAATACCAAACCAATGTAGAAACTGCAATAAAAGGAAATAAAATGCAACTAAACATATACGACAATAATTAACTAAAACGCATGGTAAAATAATGTATAAAAACCACTGATCATGATGCAACATTGGTTGTGGCATCAGGATCTGCTTTTTAACTTCACAGTCACCACAAAATTTCCCTTCTCCAACCTTTAGATCTTGCATTCCTTTAATTGCTCCTACATATATGATTTCCTTCGTTCTTTTGAAATGAAGATGTCCAAGTATCTGGTGCCACAACTTCACTTCAACCTTTTGAGTTTTTTAACATGTGGAAAAGTAAGCAGTTATTTGAGGTTCCCAAAGATAGCAGTTATTTTTAGACTTTATACCCTTCATCAAAACATCATTTTTCTCATCTTTGACTAGGGATTATGACTAACAAACCTTGATCACACATATAACTAATGCTGATGAGGTTAACAGTTAGTCCCCTCACAAGAAATACATATTCCAACCTAGGTGAACCAGTATCCATCAATTTACCAATTCCTTTAATTTCTCCCTTAACACCTCCACCAAATCTGACAACACCTGTGGGCAGGGACAGGGACCTAACATCCATCAGCAAATTCTGAACCCTTGTCATATGTCTAGAACATTCATTACCAGTCTTCTCGAGTCGAGACTCTCAAAGATGTGTGAGATATAAGGCTCATACTCTTATCTTCAACGTTTCTCTTTTTGCTAACTGGCTTATCCTTGGACTTAACTGAGGATATTTGATTTCCATACAATTTATAATAGAATGGCTTTATGTAACCATACTCTCCACAGTAATGACATCTCTAACAAGATTGGAAATTATTTGGATGTTCGTTATGTCTGCCAGAATGTTGTAACATGTGGTTAGACATTGTGGTAATCTTCTTTCTTTCAGAAAGAAAGAAGTTTTCTTCAGACATTCTTGTCTGTCTATTATCAGGATGATAATGGCCTTTTGTAACTTCTATTTGATCAACCATATTTTTCATCCTCCTTAAGGAATCAGTAACATTATTGAGCTTGGAGTTTGGGAGAGTTGTCTCACTTTGAAGATGAGAGACAACACCTAAGAGTTTCTTCTTCTCATATTCCAATTCAGCTATAGCATTTCTATGATTTTTCTTTGTCTTCTGATATTCCTCACACTTGTTGCAGGTTTCCTTGTAATCCACATCCAAATATTCATAGAGATTGTTTTCATCAAAAGCTTATCTTTATTAACTCATCTTCCAGAGAGAGAGCAATAACATATTCAGTAGTCTCTTTGTTGGGTTCATCTTCAAACTCGTCATCAGACAAAGAAACAGTCAAACCCTTTTTCTGCTTCCTGAGATAGTTGGGACATTCTAGCCTAATGTGACCAAAACCCTTCACTTAAAACATTGAATCTTTTTACTTGATACGTCTTTTCTTCAGTTCTGGTCTTTTTTTAGAATCATAGTTATTTATGATGTCAGAGGTGATGTTCTTGACACCTGGTCTTCCTCTTCTATCCATTCTCTTTAAAATTCTATTGAACTGCTTCCCAAGTAAAGCAATTGTATTTAAAAGTCCCTCACCAGTATTCAAATTAGCTTGCCCCTCTTTATCTTTAGCATTGGATACAAAAGCAATGCTTTTGTTCTTCTTTTAAATTCTATCATTCAAGGCCAATTCAAATGTTTGAAGTGATCCCACTAGCTCATAAACTCTCGTGTTGCTGATGTTTTGGGCTTCTTTAATGGTTGTAACCTTCATGTCAAATTTCTTAGGAAGATATCTAAAAATCTTCCTCACAAACTTCTCTTATGATATCTTCTATCCCAAGGCACTAAAGGCATTAGCTATTTCAAGGATATTCATGTGAAAGTCATGAATACTCTCATCTTTAGATTCTCAAATTTGGCAGTGAGAAGCTGAAGTCTATACATCTTTACCTTGGATGTTCCTTCATGATTTGTCTTGAGAATTTCCCAAGCATCCTTAGCCATAGTAAAAGTGTTGATCAATCTAAACATGATATTGTCAACTTCATTGAATAAAACATTCAAGGATTTGGAGTTTCTAAGAGCAGCTTCATCTTCATCCTTGGTCCAATCCTCTTCTGGCTTCAAAGTCTCCCTTCCATCTTCATCTTTGACCAAAGGATGCTTCCAACCTTGATTATAGCCTTCCAAGTTTTGCTGTCCATAGATTTTAAGAAAACCACCATCCGTGCCTTCCAATAGTCATAATTAGTGCCATCCAAGACTGGAGGCCTATTAACATTTCCTCCTCCTTCCTTGTCCATAGTACTAGAATACAAACTCCCTGGAGCTCACCCAAAAATAGAACAGGGTGAGTTGCTCTGATGCCAATTAAAATTTTGGCGCACAAATATCAGACGTCGAGACAAATGTCATAACACCAGGATCAACAACAACTTGGTCACACAAGTAACGATGCAGAAAAATAAATGAGAGAAACGTAAAAATAACACCAGAATTGTTAACCCAGTTCAGTACAATTCACCTGCATCTGGGGCTACCAAGCCATAAAGGAAATTTACTACGATAGTATTAGTTTAAAGCTAAACTCGCCTGTTTACAACTTCTCGTCTAATCTCTACCTTGTGCAACTTCTACCTAGATACCTCTAGATATGAGATCCCTCTCCCACTTCCTAATTATTCACAATCCTAGTGACAATTCAATAATAACAAAAACTAGAAGTAGCATACTTCCAAGACAATACTTGATTTTGCGTAAAAGCTTCAATCAAGAACAATACACTATTGCTTAAAAGCTTTAGAGTGAACAATGAACAATGACCAATCATTCAGTGTTTTAAAAACTGGACCGAACCGGTTAAATTGAGAACCGAAGAGGTCATTGGTCTACAAGTGGGAACTGGCCAGAACCGCTAAAAACCAGTGAACCGGCGGTTTAAATGCATGTCTTTTTTTTCTTCATAATAACGATAACATTTTGATAATTAATTTATTTTAAATAAAATTAAAATATAAGTAGACTTTATTCAAAACTTATTTAGAACAATTTTTCTTTGTTTGTAATCAGATATTGTTCAAAATTTATTTGAATTTATATTTTGTACTATTTTGTCGTGCATGATGACTATGTCAAGAGTTTGAATTTAAAGAATGAACTTGTGAAATTATGATATTTTAAAATTTTATAGGTACCATGATATTTTTTAAAGACTGAGTCATCCGGTTCGTCCGATTTATTAAATATATAGTTTTTTTTATAGAGACCGGTTTATTCAGTCGAGTTATCCGGTTTAATTCAGTTTAATCATACGGTTCGACCAGTGACTCAGTGGTTCGACCAATGAACCAGCGACTCAGTACCTTCACCGATTTGATCACCGGTCCAATTTTTAAAACATTGTAATCAGTCAACTTCAATACATCAGAAGATACATAAATGACATACAATTAACATGCACTAAACCCTAAAGACTAACCAAAACACGAATAATCCTTATTCCTAAAATTCTCACGTGTTGTTCTCTTTTTCAATAGAATTTAAAATGCGAGTGTGACAAAAAATACGAGTTCCATTAAAAAGACACTAGTAAGAGACCCCTGCATCTACAAGGGTTATATAATACAAAAACAATATATCAAATTAAATAGAAATAATATATTTTATTTAATAAAAACATATATAATGTTAGATGAGTGACTTTATTTAAAATTTAACCAAAATACTTGAGAGAATAATTTACATATTTTATAGAGTCAATTGATTAATATTCACCTTTCGCATAAATATTTAATTTATAATAAAATATATTAAATGAAATTTATGTAATACAAACAAATAATATAAATTAAAAAAATTATTTAATTTTGTATTAAATAAATTATTCAATTTAATTTTTTTACATAAGACAATTATTTTATAATAGAGAATAGATTTTTAAAATATATACTTTCTTTATAATAAGCTCCCAAAATGTATTAAAAAAATTGAATCAATTTAAAAATTTAATTATTTAATTTATGAGCTCATTTGTATTTTTAGATCTTTTACAAATAATGTAATTATTATTTTATAATAAACTATACAATTTAAAAAAATGTATTATCATTTATTATAAGTTTGATTTGCATATTTCTAAGATTAAAATAAAATATATCATAAATATTAAATAATTCATTTCACGTTTTTACAATTAAGGTAATTAATTTTAATAGAGGATAAAATATGTACTATTCTCTTATAATAATCACCTATAATATTTCCACATATTTAAACAAAATAATTAATAGATTTATTTTGTTTATTAATCTTTCAAAAATATTATTTATATTTTAATAAATAGAACTTTGATTTTCATATTTTTAAGACCAAATAAAAATATGACATGAAATATTAAAAAGAAATTTAAATATTACTTTTACCTGTATTTAAGAATTTAACAATATCTATTCTATTTATTGAATCACCTCATTTATCTGGACAATATATTTCTTTTGGATCAACTAATTTATATAACTAAAAATAGAATATGTATGGGAAATATCTAAATATCCATTAATTAGAATTCTAAATTAGTTATTATCTTTTAAATTTTTAATTAAGGCAAATAAATTAGAGTGACTAATAAATAGATACTACCCGTAATCTCTAGCTTTCTCTTATTAAAAAAAATCAATATATACCAAATACATTACATATATGGTTTTATGAATTTTTAACAAACGATTAAGAATAATTTATTCATTACAATTGTTTATGTTAACACTTTATATGAATTCTTAGTGTTTTTTCACTTTTATTTTAGTTTTACATTTGAAGAAAAAAATGTATTAAGAACGTGATATATAAAATAAAAATTTATAAAATTTTCAAAACACTAAAGAAAATAAACATTACATATAATTAATTTATAAAATAATATTCAAATTTTCAATTTTTTATAATTATAATTTATATTTCCTTTTCAAAAATATGTTTGTGAGAATATTATTATTTTATATTCATAAATTAAATTAGTGAGATAATAATAATATAAATATATGACTTTATATAACTAAAAATGGAATAGGTACGAGGACAAATTCAAAAATTCATTTAATAGAGATCAAAATTGTTAATAATCTCTTAAATTTTATATTAAGGTGATTAAATTAGGATAATTAATAAATAGAAAATATTCACGATCTCTAACCCTATTTTATTATAAATATCCATAATTTTTTTCATATATATATATATATATATATATATATATATATATATATATATATATATATATATATATATATATTTAAATTAAGAAATTTAATAAATATAAAAATTTAATTTACATATTCCTAATATCAATACATATTAATTTATTTAAAAAAATATGAAAGACAAATAAAATATTTAAAAATATATAAAATATAATTTTATACGAATTGACATAATACAAACATTATTTACAACTAATAAAATTCAAACCAAACCAAACCTTGTGGAACATTATTTGCAACTAATGAAACTTTTGATGATAACTTCTCAAATAATATTGTTGTGTGTTCAAGGTATTGTCCGTGTAGAATAGTTTTTGTTTATTTTTATTTTTATTTTGAATACTATAAAATAATAATGTATTTAATTAAAAAATTAATCACAGATTAAATCAAATTATAGTAGGAATTAGGTGCGAGTGTGACGATAAGCGCGAGTTCCGTTAAAAGACAAAAGAGCGTGGAAGAAAAAACACTCATCTGTGTACTACAGAAAAGTTAAACAAATGAAAAGTTTTTTTTTTCTTTTAATTATTTAAAAAAAAAAACTTTTCTTCTTTTCTCTCTCGTTTTATTTTATTTTGGATTTAATTTTTATTCTAATCTAAATTTCTCGCTCCAAAGTCCAAAACATCACAGCGTCAGATCAGAGTCAGACACAACTTGATAAGAATAAAACGACGAATAACGGAACCGTTTTCTTCTTCTTCTTCGCGGCACTTTCACTTCTTCATACTCTCACAATTTGTCGTTTACTTCATCTTCGCCTGCATTGCGATTCTTCTCTCCTTTTCAGTAAACGACAATAACCTCACAGACATATATAATATATTTTCTGCGTTTTGTATTTTCACTTTTCAATCTCTCCATGGGAAACGCTAATGGCAGAGAAGACGGAGCCATTTCCGACGGTGTTGATCTTACTGGCCGTGAACCTCACGCGCCTGATTCTCGTCCTCCCGTTCGTGCTTTTTCTTCCGATTCAATGGCTAATAGTCCGCCTCAGAGTCCTCGACGTTCCAGATCGCCGATCCTCTTCGGTCCTCAGGTTTTGTAATTCTCTCTCTCAACAATAACAATAACAATCTATTTCGTTCTTCGTTTTTTTATTCAATTCTTTTCTGCTTTTCTGCATCTTTGTTATGCACTAATCTTAGTCATTACGTTTTTTTCGTTACTGTTGAATTGAATTTGGTTAGCTTGGGTTGAATTTCGATTACGTTAGGTTAAATAGGTGCTTCGTTGATGTTGATATTCATTCTGTGTTTAGTGTATTTAATTCTAACAATCATTTGTGAATTAAATTAAATGCTTATAGGTTAATTTTGTTGAAATAATGATTATTACCAAGTTTAAGCCGTGGATTATTTCCTGTGTTAAATTGAATAGATCTGCGAATTCTATTATTAAAAATCCATTCGCTGACGCTTGCATGGATGGATCGTGTTTAGTTGATGAATGTGATTTGGATTAATTAACAGGATGAGTGTTCAAAAGAAATTAATGTGGATGTTTATTCATCGACTTCCATGTGGTTTGTATTTCCAAAACTTGATTAGATAGGGATCGTGTGTAGTTGACGAAGCAAAATGATGCAAATTTATGGAGTTAATTAGTTGATATGAGGTGTTTTGAAGTTTTTAAGAACAGTTGTGCCTGATATTCTGATTGTTTATGTAGTTAGTTTAGTTACCATTTTGTAGATTCCTTGCAAATGCAATTTCATTTTTGTTCAGTGAGAATTGAACAATTTACCAAACTTAGGGTGGTGTGTACACATTGGGCTTAGCGTGCAAACGTCTTAAAGTAGTGTTTATTGAGAAGCAATAAACAGTTGATCTTAAACAAGAAACTGTCGACCATTGAGAGCCTATTGAACTTGAAAACAAACGGGTACTTAGTTAGAGCGTCACAGTTGAGACGAGAAATTAACACGTGACTCCATCTGAGTTTGAGTTGGACCGTATCATTTTTGTCCCGTAAAACTCATGGACCTATGTCTCCACGCTTTTCATGATTGTTAGTAACAGGATTTTGTATGCAGCGTTACATCATTTTGAGATACACTAATTGTACTAGTCTAACGGACTCAATAAGTTACTTTTGTCCATTTTGAAAATCAGTAATTGCATCCAATAATATCCTCAATTAAGAGTATGAAATGTGCTGTTTGTGATTTGATGTCTGGACTTTAAAATGTCAACAAGATATATGTTTTGAGGCAACCATTTTGCAGGTGTAATGCCATGGACTTTGTTTTGTATTGATTTTTGTGATACGTTCCCTTGACTACATGCTTAGTATCTTCAAAGTTTCTGAATTGAGAAACAGCATGTGCAATATTGGAACGCGGGTATACAAAACTCTCTGCCAATGCATCACGATTCAGGATGTGCACACAATATTATATGTGGCTATATATTTAGGGTCTTGACGAATCTAGGAAGGGGAATTTGTCATTGAATAATATAATATTGTGACATTTAAAAGTTAAATGTACAACTTATAAAACAAGTGTTTCTACATTTGGCTCTTAACTTGTTCCCTAAGGGCACAAGTTAACATTCACCATATTTTAAGCTGTTAAGAATATATAATATCAAAAGCTTTACACAAGATTTAAGGACATACAAACCAATACTTGCATATACTTTTATTTTCTCCCGAACCGTGTATATTGATCCCATTCATTTGGAAATTGCCCGTTTTCATCTTTATTCCCCCCACACTTCTGGGACCTCTCCTATACAGTTGATAGATTTCCTATACAGTTGATAGATTTCCATGTCATTCACTATTTTACTGTCTTCTGTAAATTTTAGATGCTTAGATGATTTTGTATTTTCTTTCCCAAGGTTTCATCAAAACAATTTGTGTTTGAGTTTTTTTAGAAAAGATGGTAGAACAATATATTTGTTGTAACCCAAATATATTTTAGAACTATTCACTAGACCGTGAATAATATCAAGACATACACGTGCGTCAAAGATGAAAACAAGTCCCATTTTCTTTCTTTCCTTTCTTTCTGTAAGAAGTTTTGAAATTATAATCTTTCCTCTCTTTTTAGCAGATTTTGGAAGAGAGAATCTGCTATGTGCTATTAAATTACATGATCGTGAATGCATTTTTATTTAAGAATACTTATTTGGTTTAGAATTTGTTCTAATAATGCACTGTGTAAAATTATGATATGCTTGTCGATAGGTGCTTTTAATTGATAGATTTCCTGGGAAGGGAATTCTCTTTTTCTCTTGTCTTGGTTTTAACCAGTGTTATAGATTCGCTATCTTAGACCCCTTAATATTTTGTTGTTGTTGTTGTTGTTCTATAAGTATAACATTAATTGAGACTAAAGTTAATTTTGGTTGCCTTCTGTGATCTTAGATGATAAAACACCGTGTACATATAGTTTAGATTTGTAGACTCAACTTTTTGTTTGTAAGGGGTGCAGTAGTGCCAAAGTGTGTATTGTTGTACTTGCTCACATTTAGTTTTAATTCATTCCCTGAAGTTAAAATTTCTTTAGTTAGGGTCTTTCCTTTTTGCTTAGAAAATAAATATGCAGGTCATATCAGTGGCAACATGACATTTTTTTTTGATAACCATGGCAACATGACATTTTTTTTTTGGATAACCATGGCAACATGACATTTTTTTTGATAACCATGGCAACATGAAATTACTAAAAACATAACATAGGATTTTTTTTTTACTTTTCAGGTTCCCCTGGCTCCATTACAAAGAGGCAACGGCCCTCCTTTTCTCAATCAAATCTGGCAGAATGAGCCTCATGGTATTGTTCATCAACCTCCTGAGCAAGGAATCCCTGTTATGATCACTTGGAATTATGGAGGTAACAGTGTGGCTGTGGAGGGATCTTGGGATAACTGGACATCCAGGTCAGACTCGATGGCTCTTTTGTTAGTAATGGTGGCTTGATTGTATTTGACATGAAAAGTTATCACAATTGCAATTATTCTATTATGTATTAGTACCAGTAAATTTTAATTACTTGCAGGAAGGCAATGCAGCGAGGTGGCAAGGATCACTCAATTCTTATAGTCCTTCCATCAGGTATATATCATTACAGGTTCATTGTCGATGGTGAACAGAGATATATTCCAGATCTTCCTTATGTAGCTGATGAGATGGGGAATGTCTGCAATCTTCTTGATGTTAACGTATGTGTCTTTTTTGTTTTTTTTTTCTTTTTCTGTGAACATCGTATTATTATGTGAAGAGCATCTTTTTCATCATGAAATTCATCTTCCTAGATACCTAATTCTGCTTTTGCACTTTTCTAGAGGATCTTCTCCTTTCGGTGTAAGATTGTGTAATGTGTGGCAAGCAGTGGGAGGGAGGGTAACTATGTTAGTGGGTGGGGCTAGGAAAGAGTAACGTGCTCTATTTCATTTTGACTGATGTCATATCTATAGGTCAGGATGAATATAACCGAGGAAACACTAGATTTTGCACTCTACTATTGGTTTATTGACTTATGATTTAGAAAGCCAACTCTAATGAGATTTTGTGCTTTTAGGGTCAGAATATTAGTGTGATCAAATAAACTAATACTAGTTAAATTAAACTTCAGTGAATAAACTTGAGATTATTATTTTGCTTATCATGAGTTTGAAGTTGTTAACCAATAGGAGAAGAAAATCCTTGTGATTGTAATAAATGTTTGTTAATATTTCCCGTTCCATTTTGCCAGGCACTAGTCTTCCATGATTACTTTTGATTATTTAATTACGGGGAAGAGGCATCATCCCGGTTTAATGGAAACAATTTGTCTTAGGTATGATATGATTCAAATGTTCTTATTTTCTGCAGGATTATGTGCCAGAAAATCCTGAAGGTGTCTCTGAGTTTGAGGCGCCACTTTCCCCAGAATCTAGTTACGGTCAAGCATATCCAGCTGAGGAAGATTTTGCAAAAGAGCCATCGGCTGTTCCCTCGCAGCTACATCTTACAGTCCTAGGTATGGAGAATGCTGATACTGGGCCCTCTTCAAAGCCTCAACATGTTGTGCTAAATCATGTCTTCATAGAGAAAAACATGGCCTCAAAGTCCGTTGTTGCCCTGGGATTGACTCACAGGTTCCAGTCTAAATATGTGACAGTTGTCCTTTACAAACCTCTCAAGAGATAAACATGTGACAATTGCCAAAGTTGTTTCATTTTGTAGCTTCAGTCTGTAAAAAAATGTTCAAATAATACTCCCTCCGTAGGTGGTATATGAAGGTCACGTGTCTGTAGATATGCGAAAAAATCTTGTGTTAAAGTTCTGACTTGATACATTAAAACTTTTAGTTTTTCAGTAACCTTTTTGTGTATTTTTTTTTCCTAGAATTATCAAGGTTTCAGTAAGGTGTCGAAATTTGATGTAAGCAGTTCCGCTAAAGACTGTAATTTTTAATTTTGTGCTAGTCTGAGTTATGTATTTTTGGTTTATAATCCAAGTCAATGAACATTCGCAATCAAGTAGCTGAAAACTTTGGTACATGCAATTTCACTTGCATGTTGTAAGCTCTTGCCATCTTTTGCTTTGAATTATTGATCCTAGGTTAGGCCATCAAATGATATTCATCTAGTGTCAAACTCCATTACAAAAGCTTATTGCTATTCATCAATACTTAAGTTGGTTTTGTTTGGAAACTAATTTCTAGAGGTAAAACTCATCTTAGAAAATTTTAGCTCATACCCCTACCTTTATCTTTATACTCCCACATTTTATAAAAAATATCAATTTTGTCCATGTATAATTTTAACTGATTTATTATTTTATTTTTTAAAATTTATTTTGCGTACCAAAAAACTTTGCAAAAGAGTTTCAACCGTCATTTTTTATAACTTTTTTGTATACCAAAAGACTTTGCAAAAGAGTTTCGGTAGTCAATTTTTGTGTACCGAAAGACTTTGCAAAAGAGTTCAGGTAGTCATTTTTAAAACTTTTTTTGTGTACCGGAAGATTTTGCATAAGAGTTTTGGTAGTCAATTTTTGTGTACCGAAAAATTTTGCAAAAGAGTTCTGAGTGTTATTTTTTAAAATATTTTTTAACTTTTATTTTGTATATCAGAAGACTTTGTAAAAAAATTCCGGTAATCAATTTTTGTGTACCGAAAGACTTTACAGAAGAGTTTCGATAGTAATTAATTGATATTTTATATAAAATGTAAGGGTATAGAGATAAAAGTAGGGGTATGAGGTAAAATTTTCTGCATCGTGATCATAAGTGACCCGATATAGAGTAAAGCCAATTGCAATTATTGTTAAGTTTTTTATGGCCCAAAGGACTTCCTACATGATTTCATGCCATCTCCTTGGTTTATCTTCAATTTTCTTTTATATTATATCATTGATGATCTTGTTGGTTGCCTCAATTTTCCTATCAACAAAGCATTCTAAGAGGAGAAATATATGATATGTATTCCAAATTTTTGCATTAACAACTATCTATTGCTCATTAGTGAGTATCGTTCCTTGATCACACACAATTGTTTTGAGGATGCCAAATTCAGTATCGTTCCTTGATCAGTCATAATTGTTTTGATGATATAATTCGATGTAGTATGAAATTGATAATCTCATTCTGCCTTATATTTATCATCAGTCAAGCCTTTACCCATTTATTGAAGTATACAATCACTATGCTGATAAAAATATGCCTTTTGGATGAAGGAGAGTATACTCTACCAATCAAATCCATAGTCTATCCTTGTATGACAAAGGTTTGATTAAGAGATACAATTGTTCAAATGACATTGTATTGGACTGGACTGCGCAACCGACATGCTTCACATCCTTTATCATATTGGAACCAATATCACCAAATATTTATAGCAATTTGATTGCTGTTTTGCAGATTTTTTTTTTTTGATATTTAAATTTAGACATCTGTATTCTCTTATTATTTTGTTGGTCGCAAGCTTGGAATCACCCATAACATAGATATGGTCATACCCTTGACAATATCTTAAGTTCCACAATGATCCACTCACATTTGACTTGATTGTTAAAGAATTTAAGATCTAGATGGAGTTTAAATATCCAAATCCCCCTCGTGCTAATGATAATTATCCTAGCTCTAATTTCCTTTTGAATTATAGACCTATCAAACATCAACTCCCAGACTTCAATATTGATGAAAAAGGTTCGCATAACTATTGGATCTTGGACTTGAACACAAGGATATTGCGCTAGGATATACGTGGGGCTTACCTTTTGAGGTAGTCTTATATTTATTCTTGTCTACCTCAACCCCTTTATTGTGTACCTAAAAGCATAGAAAGTTACCAACAGAAACACTAAACATGCATTTAGTTAGATTTATTTTTAAACTGTGCATTTTCATATGTTTTAGGGCCTATCATAATTCCACTAAATGACTACAAAAGTTTCTGGACTTGCAACCACATCATTAATGTAAATTTCCATAATCTTTTCAATGGCTTTTTGATAAGTATAAGTATGGTAATTAATGATAATTAAACAGGGTCTGATCTAGCATAAATTATAAGTATGGTAACTAGATTCTTGTAGAAGCCAAAAGTATCAGATCTAGTGGCAGTGAAGAGGATACTAAGGTATATGAAACAAACTCTTGACTATGGCATTTTGTTTCCTACAAATGATGAAGGAAAATAATGAAAACTAGTGGCTTACACCGACTCAAGTTGGTGCAGTGATACTGAGGATAGAAAATCCACAACTAGTTATGTGTTTATGATAGGTGGTTAGGGCTGGCAATGAACCAAACCAACTCGAAGATAGTTCGGAATTCGACTCGACAATTAAATCGTTGAACTAGGTTCATGAACCAAATGAGTTGAGTATGAGCGAAAAATTAAGTTCGTTAACTAAATGAGCTGAACTTGAACTATACATAGTTCGACTCGTTAGGTTCATGAGTCAACTCGATTACATATGAAAAGAATTATACTGTCTTTAAGATTAGGTTTAAATATTTACTTCAAATCTTAGACAAATTTAATCTTCAATTTAGTAGTTTTTGAGTTAGACTCTCAAATGTATCTCTTGAAAGTTGTGTAGGTTTTGAATTAGTAGATTTCGAAGATAAAGTTAAATATCAATATGATAACTTTTATTTTATTTTAATATTTTATTTAAAAAATATATATTTATTTAAAATGTCAAATATACTAAAAAATATATATATTTTAAAAAATAGTTTTTAAGTTCGTGAACCATGTGAGCTGAACCTAATGAGATGAACCTAACGAGTCGAATCGAACTGTTCGTGAACTTATAACGAGTCGAGTTTGAGCTTAAAAAAAAGTTCGTGTCGAACTCGAACTCGAACTCGAATTCGAACAATTCTTAACGAGTCGAGCCGAGCTGAGGTGAGTTCGACTCGACTCGACTCATTTCCAGCCCTATAGGTGGTGCACCAGTTGTTTGGAACTCAAGAAAAAAACCAGTAGTAGCATTTACTTCATGTGAAATAGAATACATAGATGCTTCCATTTGTACATTTCAAGCAACATGGATGGTGAATTTGGTCGAAGAAATTACAACAAAGAATCATGGAGCAATTATCATGAATATCAACAATATGTTTACTATCCATCCGGCGAAGAATCCGATAGCACATGGAAGAAGACAACACATAAAAATGAGGTTCTGTTATCTTTAAGAGCAAGTATACAGTGGGAACCTGAACTTGGAACATTATAGAAATGAGAATTAGATTGCAGACATCATGACAAAAAAAATGTAGGTTGAAGTGTTAGAGAAATTATAGTCTATAATGAGTATGGATAACTTAGACACAATACAGTAGGTGGTGTGTAGAGAATGTAATTCCTTGTGTCGAAGCATGTTACTCGACAAAAGCAAAGAGATTTCGAAATTCTTGTTAGTGTTGAAATTGTGTAGATGGAAAAATATCAAAGTGTATCTCGACAAAATTGTGACTTAGCTTTATTTGTTTTAGCTGAGTTAGTTAAGTTAGTTAGAGATTGCTTGGTGTGAAATCAACCTCATCCAGGTACAAGCATTTAGGTGTGATTTTTGTGGCGGAGGACATGAGAACGAAAGGTGCTCATCGGAAGGTTCGGGTGAAGAAGTGCAATATGCTAATTTTCAAAAGAACGACCCTTATTCTAACACTTACAACTCGAGATGGAGAGATCATCCGAATTTCTGTTAGAGCAACTACAAAAATCAAAGTGGTAGCTAAGTTGTGCAACAAAATCAACAAGCTCCCAATTTCTAAAGGAAAACCTCACAGTTAGAAAATACCTTAGAAAATTTCATGAAAGCAACTCAACTTAGCTTGGAAACGGTGAATAAGAACCATGATACCATGAGTATAAACCATGATGCATCCATAAAAAATTTAGAGACACAAACTAGGCATTTGTCAAAACAACTCGCGAACTTCCCAAGTTCGAGGGGAGGATTCTCGGGTAACACCGTAGACAATCCTAAGAAGGAAACGTGCAAGGTAGTGAGGACCGATTTGGGGTTGAATTGTGTTTCACGTTTTCTTATTATTTAGTTTCTAATCAGAGTTTTAAAATCAGAACTGATGTTCAGATTCTGAGTTAATTCAGTTGGCAAGATACAACAGAAGTAAATAAAATAACAACAGAAGACACAAAAGATTTATACTGGTTCCTCCCTTAACTGAGAGTAGTCTAATCCCCTTGCATCACAAGAGCTTTTCATTATAACCATTTCATGATTACAATCACTTATGCTTCTACATAAGTCTTTTACAACTGCTCAGACCAATTGTCTGAGACTTCCCTTGCTTAGAGCGCATGCATAAGACTTACCCTTTGCTCACACTATCAGTGTGAGCCAATTGCTCATCTGACCTCTGGTTGATACTTCCTTTTACTTAGAGCACATGTCTAAGACTTTTCTTTCTCACACCATCAGACTAAGCCTCATGCTCGTCTGTCTTCTGGCTGAGACTTTCCTTTGCTTAGAGCTCATGTCTAAGACTTATGTTGCTCACACCTTCAGGCTAAGCCGCCTGATCATTTGCCTTCTAGCTGAGACTTACCTTTTCTTGAAACATATGTCAATGACTTCTTTTTGCTCAATCAGACTAGCTGAATAAGACTTTTACAGCTCAAATACTTAAGCAATGAGACATACGCGGCTTAAGCATCTTGGCTCAAGACTTGTTGCTTGAATCCCAATGAGACAAGACTTTTTGCTTTAGCACATAACATACGATTTAATCTAAGCTACTGAAGGCTAGTAGAATAGATAACAATGTGTACATGATGTAAGCATCAGAGGTACAAAGATCACCATATAAAAGACCTAAATCACTTAAGATTTTTAAATATATACAGGGGTAAAAAATCTTAAGGCTTTTACAATTACAACCTACAACAGAAAATCTGCATATTATATAAAGTTGATAATTGCTTGATCTTGCTACTCCTTCAATAGAAAAATCCTTGTTAAAAATTTATGCTTGAATCTTCATCCATATATATAGTCTTACCAAAAACTAGCTGTTGAGAAGGTGACTTGGTCAAGTGTCTTTACTTTTACACCATAGTACAAGAGACGTTGAAGATGGATGCATAACAGATTTCTGAATCCTTTGTGTAACACGTTTAACCTTTGAGTCTTCAAGAGGTTCTGTACTAATAGAGTCGTTGGGAGCAGACATCCATAGAACATACCAGTTTTTCTTGAGCTTTGCAATTTTGTAGACTCGAGCTAACAGACTGATAAGATAATACAATATGCTTTCAGTAGTACGGATAGTCCACAACTTTATCACTAACTCTAAATGGTACAGAAGCTGGTATACAATTACTAAGTGAAGAAACTCGTCTGTATACTGAGGCTTTCAGTTCAAAGCCTTCGTCAAACCATACTAGAAATTATTCTTTAGACTTTGCCACCAGAAGCTAGCAATGAAGCAACTCCAAGCGTATCTTAAGTAAACATATTATAATTATTTATGTACAAGAACAAGAAACTGCATAAATAAACACGCATCAAATAAACCATTGTTCTTCTAATACTTTTGTTATCATCAAAATTAAAAAAGAATATATCAAGAACAAATCTTTTTCTAACAGTAGTGACTAAGGATGATAAGATTGGAAAAATGCAAAAGAATGAAATTGAGAGTAAGAAAGGTGAAAAGGAGATGAATAAGAAATAACATCGAGGGAACCAAGAAAAAGGAAATGTTACACTTGATCAACGCATAGATGAAAACTCTCTAGGGAAGAAAACAAAGGAGAAAAACCTGAGCGAACCGAAACCACATTTACCTATTTATATGAAATCACCTTACCTAATTATTAAAAAGAAACAGGTACCTGAAGATGAAGCTGAGATGTTTGAGAAATTCAAAAAGATATTGAAACAACTCCATGTCAGTATCTCTTTTCATAAAATTTTAGAATTAATTCCAAAGTTTGCTAAGTTTATGCAGGTATTGCTAAAAGGTGGAAAACAGAAGTTAATTCAAGCACCGATCAACGTGACAGAAAATATGGAGACGGTAGAACTTTTAGAGAGGCTACAAAAGATGAATGGTCAAGGAAAGTTTAACATTTAATACACCATTTGTGGGGTAAAAATCCCACGTGCTTTATGTAATTTGGGATCAAGCATCAATGTTATGCCGCTGAGCAAATTCAAGGAGATGGATATAAGAGAGGTCAAGTCGAGCGATATGACGCTTACTATGGATGATTCATATGAAACTGAACCACTTGGTATTGTACAAGATGTGTCAGTTCATGTCAACTGTTTGACATTCCCCGCAGACTTTGTGGTGAATGACATGATAAATGATTAAGAAGGTTATGTGATTCTTGAACGACCGTTTTTGGCAACTGAAAAGGCGAAGATAGATGTGGAAACTGGTGAATAAATTTTGAAATTTAATAAGAAGAAGGCAGTGTTTAATGCATATGAATGGAAACCAACATGGGAGGATCTAGAGGCTTGTTACATGTTGGGAGAAAGATGTGGCGGAGTTAACAATGGAATAGAGAAAGAAGTTTTTACCAGCGTGAGGGTAACTCTTGCGCCTGATGTGTTTTGAGGATTGAGCGTCAAGCTATTGACGTAAAAGAAGCGCTGAATGGGGGGTAACCCATCAATTTTTAATCAGTTTTTTTTTTTTTTTGCAAAAATTTTATTTTATTTCAAAAACCAACCACAAGAGAAAATAGCTACCAAAGAAGAACCTTGTCTAGAAAATCCCTTGTTCTTAAATAGACTTATATGTGACTGTATTTTCTTTTCCAAATTTGCAAAGTTTAGCTTTATCATTGAACAAACGATCCAAAAAAAGAACAAAAAGAAGTGACTTTATCATAAAAAAAGCAACTGATGACTCAACCTGTTGATATTTCATCTGGTAAGATTTGAGCCTAAATATTTCTATTGTACACTTTTTCTTTCTTAGAGTTTATCTAACCATTATTCTTTTATCTGGTTTGAACAAAATTAAATATATAATTATTTCAATTATAGGAGTAGTAATGTAATATTCGTACTACTAAATTTA
The DNA here is from genome assembly GCA_963859935.3 of Lathyrus sativus. Lineage (NCBI taxonomy): Eukaryota > Viridiplantae > Streptophyta > Magnoliopsida > Fabales > Fabaceae > Lathyrus > Lathyrus sativus. The sequence goes on from OZ012736.1 coordinate 487,622,518, forward strand.
GAATTATATTATCAAATCATAAATTACTTGAAAAAGAAAATTAATTATATTAATATAATAATAATTTTTAAAATTATTTTAGAAATATAAATATTAATGTTGAAAATACTTTTTATTTTTATTTTTTCTATACATATTTTTTTTTCTATACATAGTTTTTATTTTTAGGTTTATTACAACATGTGTAATAAACCTAAAATAATACCCGTCTAGAATAATACATACGTAGCATTAACTATATTAGTACTGAAATCATTCACACGTGTCTTAATGATATACATAGGCCACATACAAGCTAGTACATGATTGTATGTCTAAAATCATTCAAAAATAATTTTAAAATATAGAATTACGCGAGAAGAAAATAATTTGACAACGTTGTGAGTTGAATTCTATTCTCAAAATTAATCCTTTATTTATATGAATATCTCATTATATGATGTGGAAAGTAAATTACATAGATAAAGGTGGTAAGTTGGAAAGCCATCCATCTTGATTTATGAAAGATTGTAAAGAATATTCATTTATATTTATTTCATTCGCTTTCTTCTCCCATTTCACACGTCCTTCAGTATTTGATCCTGTTCCCGTACAATCAATTTCCGCATAAATAAAATTGTTTCTGCATATATAAATTATCACATAAATATTCAGAATCGTCTCAAGTTTTTAAAACTTTAGTAGATTTATTATAAATTTTAAACTTTTTGCAATAATTCACATACCGCGTCCACAAAGACTGTCATGCAAATATTAATATACATTTAGAAAAGATATTTCATTCGATAAAACTTACTCGTGACCTTTATATCGCCAAGGATCCCATCCTAAGGGAAGTACGACAGACGAAATGTCAGTTTCCCAAAATATAACTCTCGAGTAAGGACCATACGCTCTACCTAAAAGAACTTTACCAACTCCAGTAATTTTTCCTCCTTTAAACACAAAACCACCTTGATCATTCGGTGAATTTCTACGTTGGGCTGTGATAAAACCGGTTGGTTTAGAAATACTTTGTCTTGCATCTATCACACAATCCTAAAATAAGATACATTAATTATTCAACATATTTATAAAAAAAATTGTTCGATGAATAGAATATTATTAATACCTCATAATAAGATCGACTTTCGCCCCAAATAAAATCAACTTCACCACGAATATAACAATTCTTATAATAATGAATCCCTGATGCATCAAATAAAGTGTCTTGATAACCTAAAAAATTACAGTTAAAGATAGCTACTTTATCACCATTAAATTTAGCAGCTACTGCAGGTCCATTAACTCCATATGTGTTCTGCAATTGCATAGCAATAATATTATATTAACAAATTATTTTTTAAAAAAATTGCTTTGTGAAATGAAGAAAACTATTTTTTTTTACCTCAAATGTAATACCACTAAAAACCATATTAGGTGGTTTGGAAAAGAATGTAAATGTTGCTTTGCTATCACCATATGTAATTTTTGTGGTTCTTCTATCAGATCCTTCCAAAATGATGCATGGCTTGCCATCAGGAATATAAACACTTTCTCTATACAACAAAAAAAAAAGAGAAAATATAAAAATAAATGTTTTATTTTTATTTATTTTATAACTTTGTAAAATTTCATTTTATGTGAAATTAATAAGTGACAAAAACTTACACGTATTTTCCAGGATTTATGTGAATTTTAATCCATCGATCATTGTTGATCTTAACAGAATCAATGGCAGGTTGAATCTTTTTGAATGCTCCTTTTCCTTGTTGATCAACAATAATGGTTTGAGCAATTTGATTTCCACCACAATCAATGGCTCTACCAAAACAAAAACACAAACTAATAAATATGATCAAATGGATCAACATTGGCTTAGGAGGTAACTGCATTATAATTGATTTGTCTAGACCAAATAGTGTCATTGGAACAAGGTTTTCCTCACATAAATACACTTAGAAAATTTAAGAAATATAATATTTTCTCTTTTATGAAAAATAATAATAATAATAATAGAATTTAATTGACATGCATTGATAATATAAAATTATTTTATAATGTTAGTGCATCACTGTTATTAATCTCGCATGTAAATTTTAAATTAACTGTATGACATAATAGATTAATATATTATTATTAGATAATACTGTAGAATTATTTTAGAATGTTAGTGCATACTAATTAAATTTATAATAATAACATGTTGACTATTGAATATTAAAATAAGTTTTTGTTGAGAATATAAATATAGATATTAAAAAAGTAAAATTTAGAAAAAGTAAAAAAGAAATTAATATTTCATACTTTATTTATTACTTTATTGAATATTAAACATACAATTCATTTTATAAAATACTGATTTTAGTTTAGTCAAAAAATAATAATATTTTAAAAAAGATATTATTTTTAAATGAATAAACTTGTATTATAAATAGTTATAAATATACAATTAAGAAAATAGATTTAATTCTGAACCAAATCAAACAAGCTTTAAAAGGTATATCTGAAATCTTTAATTTAATTTGATGTTTGATTTGTGATTTATGACTTAATAAAGATGTGTTTGTTGATATTGTTCTACTAGGAGATTTAAATTTTGAAAAAGTCCCTCTTAAATACCCAACAATTTGTTTGGTGATTAGGTTGTCCTTTTACCTCATAATGAGTCGAGTCGCCTCAGCTCGGTTCGACTCGTTAAGAATTGTTTCAGCTTAAATCTCAGTTCGAATTCGACACTAACTTTTTTTAAGCTCAAACTCGACTTGTTATAAGTTCACGAACAGTTTGATTAAATTCGTTAGGTTCGTCTCATTAAGATCAACTCACTTGGTTCACAGACTTAAAAGTCATTTTTTTTAAGTCGGTTGTTTTTTATATATACTTGACATTTTAAATTAATATTTTTTTAAAAAGAAAATGTTAAAATAAAATAAAATTTATCTGATTGAAATTTAACTTTATTTCAAAAACCTATTAATTCAAAATTTACACAATTTTCAAGAGATATAATTGAAAGTCTAATTCAAAAACTACTCAATTGAAGTTTAAATTTGTCTCAAAAATCCACAACTTCGTCTAAATATTTATGAAACATACAATTTTAATGAAATAGTACACAAAAAATTACTAGAAATTGATACATTTCCATCACAGAATGATTACACTACACCACTTGCAACCTTCATTACACATGTTATTTAGCAAATATCATTATGCCTCCAACAAGGATGATTCTAAATGCAATTGTCGGTTTTACTGCCATAACTAGTACATAAGGTACATATTTAGGATTAAGATTTGGAGTAAATCTTTAAACCTAATCTTAAAGACAATATAATCCTTCTTATATGTAATCGAGTTGACTCATGAACCTAACGAGTCGAACTATGTATAGTTCAAGTTCAGCTCATTTAATTAACGAACTTAGTTTTTTGCTCATATTCAACTCATTTGGTTCATGGACCTGGTTCAACGATTTAATTGATGAATCGAGTTCCGAACTATTTTCGAGTGGATTCGGTTCATTGTCAGCCCTACTTCCAGTCTTCAAGTCCAATGATCTTTCTCTATAGGTACGCGTGAACATATACTTCAGATTAGATCATATTTATTTTTTAAAATAATAGAGGTTTAGATTTTTTTTATAAGTTTATTTCTTTAAAAAGACTAGATTAAAGAATATTAAAAAAAAATTTTTTTTAAATATAGACCGACTTATTTAAATTAAATATTATTATTATTATTATTATTATTATTATTATTATTATTATACTATGATATATTATTTATTTTGAAATAAAATAAAGCTTAGTTATCCCAAAGAACTAGTGAAAATAAATTAAAAATATCTTATGAACAATGTCATAAATTATTTTTATAAGTTTTTTCAAATAAGTAGTATCACGAAATTTATACTACCAGGTAAATTCAAATAAGTCATACAAACAAACATTTAGTCTCATTGATATTTTAATTTGTTAGTTTATTTGAATAATGAGTATTCGTTAACTCCCTTGAGACTAAACGGATTAGATCCTAATTTGGTGTTGAACTTGGTGTGTGTACATAAATTAAAAGTTAAGTTCATCATTGAATTTTGTGGGATTCGAAAAAAATCTATTGAACCTTTGAACATTGTTTAAATTGATTATCTTGCCATAAAAAGCAATGAGCATTCACTTGAGGTTTGGTTGAATTCAAGTTGGGGAAAATGAAAAAAAATGGTAGGTTGCTAAAATTTTTGAAAATATTCAAACAAGCATTGAAAAGAAAATTGTGAATATGAATGTGAAAAAGAAAAAGAAAAAACATGTTTGTTTGAAAAAGAAAAATAGAGAATGAAATAATTGTGCAAAAGAAAGGATGATAAGGTTTACAATTAAGGAAAGAAAGTGGTGAAAAGAAGTTGGAATGTGTAAATACCTTGTATAATGAACGTTTCTTTTACATTGACAACTTTGATTCCATGACCTTTAGAAATATCTCTTTGTTGTGAACCCGACCAAGCTACAACATTAAAAGCCCTTAGTGATCCTCTTGCTTCAATGATTTCATTTTTGATTGATTAGATGAATGTATGAATTGGATTGTCATTTGCATTGTTTGTCAGGTGAGTGAAATTTCCCTGCGGTTGCAAACACGCTAATTTCTTCATTCTTATTTGAAGAGTAGTGTTAGAGTGATTCAAGTAGGAGAATTTAGTTTTTACTTGAAACATTGCATGATATTTGTTTAAGAACTAATTTTTTTATCATTGTTCGATTATATTAAGTGTTGAATATTGCTTATGCACATTCACATGCTTGACTAAATCCTCTTGTTTGAGCAAATATCTCTTGTGTTGAATTTGAACCATTATCCCTTTCTTGTTTAAATCATATGCTTTCGCAAATCCTCTTGTTTGATCAAATTTCTCTTGTTTTTATTAGGGGTATTCTTTGCTTGAGGACAAGCTAAAATCTAGTTAGAGAGAGTTTGCTAAGTGCAAATTTTAACTTAAATTGAACCATCTTTCTTGGCATTTTTCAACTCAATTCGCATGTTTTAATAGATTTATTTCTTGTTCTTGTGTGATTCTTCAACATATTGAAAATTCCTTTAGATTCTTTGATGTATGTGTTATTGTGCAGGATATATGCATAAAACATAAAAGATTAAGACATTAGTAAAGTGGACAAGGAAGCCAAAGAAAAGAAGAGGAATCAACATGTTCGTTGTGAGAACACTAGCAAGGTGAAAGCGAATGCTTGCTGTGCGAGGTTCTAGCGAAGCCCCAGTGAACCAACCCAGATTAGAGGCAGTAGGAAAAAGACCCAAAGTTTGCTGGGCGAATCTGTAGCAAAGAGGTTCGTTGTGCGAAGAAGTGTCCGCACTGTGAACTCTGATATTTTCCAAGGGCAGTTTAATTGTTCCTGAGACACTTGAAGTACCCAAAAGTGGTCTTCACTGGGCGAATAGGGTGTTCTCTAGGCGAACAAGACAGATATTTTTTTTACTATATATGTATTTTTCTCACTTTTTAGAAACATAATTTTTGTAGGACTCTTGTACAACTTTTATAACATATATTAGAACTTTATCTCTCTTCATTTCTTTGCATATTCTAGAGAGAGAAACACAAACCCTAAGGAGGATAAGGTGAGATCTTCGATCTATTGTTGAGTTTGGATGTAATCTTTTGATACCTTATGTATTTCATTTAATATATGTTTGTGAACTAGTTTTGATTCATTATTGATGTTGTCTTTGATTTCTTATTTATGGGTCTTGACAAAACCTTTTTCAAATTTTAGATCTTAGATATTCATCTATCAATAAGCAAACTTTTGACATGGTCTTGTAAATTGATATTCACTAGTATCTTAGATTTTTATTGTGTTAATTAGTAGCATGAGTAGCATGAGTAGGATCAACATGATATTCTGAGAATGCATGATAATAGAGATGAAGAACTATGTTCACTTACATTTGGAAAATTATTTTAATGCATTAAAAAAGGTTTAAGCGTATGTATGTATTCTGATCATGGTGTTTTATATGAATCAATCATGAAGTTGATATAGATGTCATCTTTGTTTACTTGTTTATCTTTGATTTGAAGCGTTATAGAAATATACTCTTCAGATCTGGATCTAGGATGATTATTTGTTAGGTTCTAGACTCTAGACATAAATTTAGGCTTAAAATTTGTTTGTGTAACAGTTCTTAATGCTTTGTGTTATTGAGTTGCGTGAGACATCACCAATGAGACAATACAATTGTTATCTCGACTTTGCGTTAGACATAACCTCGGTTCTGAGTGATACGTGTGGATATCAGACAAATAATTTATTTGTGTTTAATTGGTTAGAAGAATGCATGTGTCATCATTTGATGAGATCCAATCCCAACAAGGCTCCATTTATATTTTAAGTCTTTACTTTATATTTTCTGCTTTTATTTATGGTATCGTTGATCTTTCAACTAAATTATCACAACAAGCTTAGAAATATAGAGACTGTTGAACGACACTCTTTCTCTCGCACTGATCCCTCTGAAGACGATATAAATCTCAGACGGAATCCTTCCAAATCTAAATTTTTGCTTCTTGTCGCTTTACTACAGTTCAAACAGAAACCATAGCTCATTAGTGGCTTGTCAATTACATTACTATAGTTCCAATCCCAGACATAAATTTCATCAATCACAACATTTCGACTCATTAGAATTGTCTGATTTATTGGATTGAACAACCTGTATGCTTCAGTCTTATGATATCCTACCAGAATCATAGGTTCACTCTTATTATCAAGCTTCATTCTTCTAGCATTAGGAACATGCTTGTAGAAAATAGAGTCAAACACCTTCAGATGACTTACTGATGGTTGTTTTCCATTCCATACTTCTTTAGGAACCTTGTTCTTCAGCTTCCAAGTAGGGGACTTGTTCAGAATATAAACAGCAGTCGAAACAACTTCACCCTATAAGGATTTTGGCAAATTCTTCTGCTTCAACATGCATCTCGCCATGTCAAATATTGTCATGTTTCTTCTTTTTGCTATTCCGTTATGTTGAGGAGTATAAGGAGCAGTTATCTCATGATCAATGCCATTTTCTGCACAAAATGCTTCAAATATCTTGGATGTGTATTCGCCGCCTCCATCTATTCGCAGAACTTTAATTTTCTGTTCACCCTGATTTTCGACAAGTATCTTAAATCTCTTAAAGATTTCAAATACTTTGTCATTTCATTTGATCACATAGATCTAGAGATTTCGACTGTACTATTTGACAAATGAGACAAAATACTTGTTTCCACCAATGGTATGCTCTTCAAAAGAACCACATACATCTGAATGTACAACTTCGAGTATGCAGAATGATCTCATTGGCATAGTCGAAACGAAAGACTTTCTGGACTGCTTTTCGACTAGACAACCTTCACAGAGTTTGTCGTGCATCTCAAGACTTGGTATACCAATTACCATATCTTGAGTGATCAGTTGATTTAGTGACTTAAAGTTTAGATGGCACAACCTCGGATGCCACAACCAACTATTCTTGTGGTCGACAATTGTTTTCAGACATTGTACCTCAATCAAACTGATCATGGTCTTAAATGTTCTATTCTTCGACAGAGGAGATTTGAAGACCAAATTATTCTGGATGTCAAAAAGTTATAAGGCTCCATCTTTCATAACCACTGAGAACCCTTTTTCTATTAATTGTCCAACACTTAACAAATTTAAATTCATTCTAAGAACACAGAGTACATCTTTGATCAAGGCTTTTGCTTCATTACTCCTTTGAATAACTATGTTATCAGTACTTTCTACTTGCAACAAGTTATTATCAGCAAGTTTGACCTTGCTCTTCTTAGACTCCATCTTTCATAACCACTGAGAATCCCTTTTCTATCAATTGTCCAACACTTAGCAGATTTAAATTCGTTCTAAGAACATAAAGTACATCTTTGATCAAGGCTTTTGCTTCATTACTCCTTTGAATAACTATGTTATCAGTACCTTCTACTTGCAACAAGTTATTATCAGCAAGTTTGACATTGCTCTTCTTAGACTCGTCAAAATCTACTAACCATACTTTTCGACCAGTCATGTGATTCAAGCAGCCTGAGTCGAGGAACCAGATCTTGGATTCGACACGATCGTCTGCAACTGCAGCCATAATCATCATATCATTATAATCATCAGAATCTTGACGTGCAAGGTTTACTCCTTCGTCCTTGTCTTTTGTTGAACCCTTGTCTTTCCTGTACCAACAATGCTTGGCCAAGTGACCCCACTTTTCATAATTATAGCACTGCACACATCTTTTCTCTACTTTGTCTTTCTGATAGAAATTTTCTTCTCCTCTCTTCTAGGATTTAGAAGTTCTATCATTGATCTTATTCTAGTGAGGATTCGACCAAGACTTATTTCCCTGAGTCTTGTCAATTTTGCATTTGAACTTGTTGGAATCACCATTATTCTTCCACGATTGAGCCTATAGTGCTTGTATCGAGTCTTGAACTTCTTTCCTTTCAACAATCCTAATCTCACGCTGTTGCACCCCAAAATTTGCCCTCACAATACAAGACTTTGTGTTCTAAGAAGATTCACAAGGTTCACAAGTTCTCCAACAACTTGCATAACCTTTCATGAAGTTCATAAAGTCCACAAGCTACTTTATGAAGGTTCACAAGGTTCACAAGGCCCACAGTGCTTTCAATACCTTTCATGAGGTTCATGAAGTCCATAGGTTGCTTCTTGAAGGTTCACAAGGTTCACAAGATCCATAATGATTACAAAGCTTCCCTGAGGGTCATGAGGTCTACAAAGTCACTTCATGAGGTTCATAAGGTTCACAAGCTTCACAATACTTCCCATGGGTGTCACAAGACATTTTATGAAGATTCACAAGGTTCACATAGTTCACAATTGGTCAAAAAAGTTGACAATTCCCTCAGACAATGCACCTCCTAAGCAGGGCATCCATAACTAGGGTTTTGACTTTAATCAGGCTAAATGGACTTCCAATACCTCAAGTGAGTTTCATAACATCTTATATGTGTATAAGAACCCCCATGTCAAGTTTCAAGACTTTTCTCAAAAGTTTGCTCAGTCAGATGATCAGATAAGTCAAAATCAGTCAATGCAGTTAAAAAGTCAAACTGAGGTCAACTGTGGTCAAACCAAAGTCAAACTTCATGATTTTTGCCAACATCAAGTATATGAAGTAAAATTCATCATTTGATCAAGGGTTGATCATGATTCATCAAGGAGATTCCAGATCATCAATAATCAGGAGTTTCTAAATTAGGGTTTCCTCAGTAAAAGTCAACTGAACTTTGACCAGCCATAACTTTCACATGCTTCATCACCAAGTCTCCATCCAAAGCTCATTTTGAAGGAAATTGAATTCTCTACAACTTTGATGTTGAAGGTTAAGCCCAAAAATGCTTCATTTGAAAGATATGATCTAAGACATTATAGGTCATTTCAAAAGTCAACAAAAAGTCAACAACTTCAAAAGGGCATAACTTGAGATTGGTAAATGATATGGACCTGAAACCAATGGGGTTGTTTAGAGGACTCTTCAATCTTTCCAAAAAGTCCAAGAACACCCTCATACCTTTAAAATTGAGGGAGATGTGTCCTTGCAAAGTTGGACAATTTTGTGATGATTTATATTGAAAATGGAGGCTTAGAAGTATTTCTTTCCAAATGGGCTGCCTAATTTATGACCCAATCCATCTCATAACATGGTGCACGACCCAATTGACCAAAATTCATCATTTTTATTATTTTTTATTTATTTATTATTGATTTAATTCATAAAAATCATTTTAAATAAATAAAAAATATAAAAATCTATTTTTGGGTGAAGATTTTGTTTCTAGAAATTCATAATCATTGATTGAATTAGAATGAGAAGGAAATCATGTGATCTCTCCCAAATTATTATTTTTTATTTATTTATTATTGATTTAATTCATAAAAATCATTTTAAATAAATAAAAAATATAAAAATCTATTTTTGGGTGAAGATTTTGTTTCTAGAAATTCATAATCATTGATTGAATTAGAATGAGAAGGAAATCATGTGATCTCTCCCAAATTATTATTTTTTATTTATTTATTATTGATTTAATTCATAAAAATCATTTTAAATAAATAAAAAATATAAAAATCTATTTTTGGTTGAAGATTTTGTTTCTAGAAATTCATAATCATTGATTGAATTAGAATGAGAAGGAAATCATGTGATCTCTCCCAAATTATTATTTTTTATTTATTTATTATTGATTTAATTCATAAAAATCATTTTAAATAAATAAAAAATATAAAAATCTATTTTTGGGTGAAGATTTTGTTTCTAGAAATTCATAATCATTGATTGAATTAGAATGAGAAGGAAATCATGTGATCTCTCCCAAATTATTATTTTTTATTTATTTATTATTGATTTAATTCATAAAAATCATTTTAAATAAATAAAAAATATAAAAATCTATTTTTGGGTGAAGATTTTGTTTCTAGAAATTCATAATCATTGATTGAATTAGAATGAGAAGGAAATCATGTGATCTCTCCCAAATTATTATTTTTTATTTATTTATTATTGATTTAATTCATAAAAATCATTTTAAATAAATAAAAAATATAAAAATCTATTTTTGGGTGAAGATTTTGTTTCTAGAAATTCATAATCATTGATTGAATTAGAATGAGAAGGAAATCATGTGATCTCTCCCAAAATAGCAAGCACTCATGATCAAATATTTGAAATTTATACAATGATCTTTTTGAATATTTTTTGGATCAAATATCCACACAACACATCAATGTTTCTGACCTAAATCCATCACACATATATACTAAGCACAAACATAACCCTAGACACGAATTTGCAGCAGCCTAAAGGTAAGATCAAAAGCACAAAAATCTTTCAAAAAGTCATATTCGGGTTCTCAAATTCAGAGCATTGCAAGGTATTTGGAAGACATAGCAAGCTTCCTTGGACTCTTCTGATCATAAATCATCATCCATATGCATCATATACGCACCCAATTGCTCAACCCGAGTTCATCTTGACCTTGAATATTTTGTTTTCGAATCCATTGATTTATCATGTTTAAACTGTTTTTGATTGTTGTAGGATGTTTAGAATGAACTCTAGAACGATTCTGGGTGGTTCAATTGGATTTTCATTGCAGGAACAAGAATTCACCATGATTAGGGTTTTCGGCCCTCTTTAGGGTTTCACGATTTTCAAATGATAAATGGATTTGAAAAACATAGGACGATTGAAAAACTCAGTAGCAATACAATGGTGCAATCAATTTTGTGAAATTTTGCCGTTTGGATGAAGTTTGTGTTTCGCAGGGTGGAAGAACTCGTAACAATATTCGTAGGAGAAAACGTTGCAAAATCCGCAGGTAATGGGAGGAAGAAGAAGGCCAGTTCGCGCCTGTTTTCAAATTCAAATTCTATTAAAAAAAATAATATGAATTGTTCCTGGATATATTTCACAATTGTATGCTTAGCCTGATGGTTGTTGTGCTTCCTGGAAATCAAGCTGGCCTGGGTTCAAACCCCAGCCAGGTAAGTTTCCGCTTTTTTTTCTTTTATTTGATTTAAATATTATAATATTAAAAATTAAATATATTATGTATATTTCTCAATAATAAATAAATAACAATAAAATATGTCTGTTTTCTTTAATTTTAAAAAAATATGTTTTTTTCACAAATTTTGTTTCTATATTTTATGTCTAAATTGTAATATGTATAAATTAGAAAATTTTTGTATATAACTAAATCCTATTTTTTTTATATAAACCCTAAAAATTTATTTCTCATATAAACCCTAATTTCATAAAACTCTAAAAATATTTTTTAATACAAATCTAATCCTATTTTTTTTAATATTATTTTCTAATATAATTATCATAAATGTATGCTTACTATAATTCTTACAAATTTTTGTAAATATGCTTATAAACATTTTTTTTACATAACTTTAGTTTATAAATAATTGTGCTTATAATAATTAGATTTTTTGTAGTAACTTCATGATTAAAATATAATTTAATAATTTGTAAATTAAAACAATTGTTTATTCATATTTGTTTTTTTAGTTGATTATATTAAAAAATTGTTAATTTCTTATTATTATAATATTTGGATTAATTTGGTTTATTCTTATTTACTAACCCATTTATATTCTAATCATGTTTATTATTTTGTTAGATATTGCTTACTAACCACCTTTATTATTTATTATTGCTTATTTATATTTTGCTATTTAATTATTTTGCTTATTATTTTGTAATTGTTTCTTGGATGTAAAGTTGTTTAATTATTTAATTATTATTATGGTTAGTAATTAGGGAGTGTAACAACATGTATGTAATATTAAAATAAATTTAGATCACTTTTAAATAAAGATAATTAAAATAAACACGTCACACACGTAAGTCGATTTTAATCGCCGTCTCACTTCCTAAGGATATCCCTCAAGTTGCCTACGAATAATGGTTAAGTGGGGTGTATAAAGCAAGTCCCTCAAATAGAAAAAATCATCAAAGTCCCTTATGGTTGCCTTTACGAATCGAGTCCCTTTCGAAAAATGATGATGGTCCCTTATATGTGCTTATTACATCCCACAATGGCCTTCAAAGTCAAATTGTCCCTCACATGTCCCTTAACATCCAAAGTAAGGACTACCTACTCCATTATAGTAGGGATAGTCTTACTAAGGGAAAGAATGAAGAATAAGAAAGACCTTTAAACATTAGGGTAGGTTACTCCTAGGTGCTTGCTCACTTCAAAACTGTTTCGCACTTAAACAAATTTTCAACAAGTTTTCAAACAAGTTCTTAACACATCCTTACATGGATTATTTATTAACTATTCTGAAAATTTTCTATTCACACACTACACTTTCAAAACAATTCAAAAGTGAGCTTAAGTACCTAAGAGCCCATGGATAACCATGGATGAAAAGGGTGCTAACACCTTCCCTTTTCATAACCTACCCCCGGACCCAAAATATTCTCTAAGGTCTTTCCTGTTCTTTTATAACCTTTCCTTATGGATAAAATAAAAGTCGGTGGCGACTCTTGCTATCCGCAACATTGTTTAAAGTCAGTTCTCCCACCGTGTTACAGAACTGGCGACTCTGCTGGGGATTTATTTAAGAGGGGTACCCTTAGGAATTAAGATCACTTTAAATTGTTTGCCTTGTTTGCTTTATTATTATATTGTTGGGGTGCTCTTATGTGTGAAAGGTCCTAACCCGGATCTAGTGTACCTTAGGTAAATGGCAATAGACCAAGGAAACTGTACGACGTATATCGATACGGTTGATCTGGTGGCCATAGTTAGTGCGACTTCTTGGTTGGTGCTTATATTCCTTAAGTCAAGTTGAGGATAATATTGAGGCTGCCATATGTTGTCAATGCACTAACTGACTTTTAGAACCCTAGTTAACTCATCTTGGCCTTTAGAAAGTAGTGAGGTAACCGGCTTTGGTGCAGACTGAAGTTGTTTGACACTCGATACTACGCTCATTGAGATCTTAAACTTGGAGGGTTTTGGTTGGCAAGTAAGTTGCCTTCTGAGCAACCACCCTTGTGAAGGATCAATGATATTGAGATCCCTTAGAACCTGGTTACTTTTGTAGGACAGGATGAACCATCTAACTTCAGGGGAGGGTACTTGCCTTTGAACCTCATGCAAGCCTTTAAACCTAAGGCTATGGTGTGACTTGTTTGTGTGTGCCACATGTTTGTGATTGAGCATGACATCATGACATCATCATGCATCATAAGCATATCATTTTCCCTAACCATTTCAAGGACCAAAGGATTTATCTTTGTTCTTTGTTGCAGGTCATGGCTTCTGCTCGTAGAAACACCATCAGGATCAACTTTGTAGGGATACCTGCTAAGCTCAAGGAGTTGGTTTCCCTAGTGCCTGATCATTCCCAGTTCAACAAGAGACATGGTCACTTATTGGATCTAGTTACTTCAGGGTTCAGTGAAGACATGATGAGTGTGCTGTTTCAGTTCTTTGACCCTAAGCACCATTGCTTTACATTTCCTGATTATCAGCTGGTTCCAACCATGGAGGAGTTCTCTAAACTTCTGGGTATACCTGTTCTTGATCAGAAGCCATTCACAGGCTTAGAGAAGGAGCTTAAACCAGAAGTTATTGCTGCAGCTCTACATCTGAAGAAGTCTGACATTGTTCTAGAGACGAGAAGTGGAGTTAAAGGTATTCTTGCCAAGGTATTAGTGGATAAAGCTCAAATGTTCTTGAAGGCTATGAGCTACGATGCTTTTGAGGAAATCTTAGCCTTATTGATTTATGGCTTAGTGTTGTTCCCCAATCCTGATCAGTTCATAGACGTTCATGCCATCAACATATTCCTGAGTCACAATCCAGTGCCTACCTTACTTGGAGACATCCTACATTCTCTTCACACCCGTACTACAAGGGCAAGAGGAACTTTGATGTGCTGCATACCTTTACTTTCTAGGTGGTTTATTTCTCACCTTCCTCGCTCAGTAATGAAGAATGAGCAAGGGTTCAGATGGTCCAAGAGGATCATGTCACTTTCTCACTCAGACATCCATTGGTGCTCCAGATCTATGGAGAATGTCACCATCATTGACCGTTGTGGGGAGTTTCCTAATGTGCCACTTCTAGGCATAAGAGGAGGCATCACCTACAACCCATCTCTAGCTTTACGACAGTTTGGTTACGCCCGGAGCGATGGTCCACATGACATGTTGATTCAGGGCATTGTGTTTGATTACGACAACGATCTTCAGGGTTACCGTCAGAGATTCATCCGAGCTTGGGGAAAGGTAAACAGGATTGACAACAAGACACTGGAGCCTAAGTACACTATTCCTATGGAGGCTTATCTCAGATGGGTACGATCTCGTGCTCAGACACTCATGATGCCATATCCTGCCGTCCTACCAGTTACCATGGAACCTGTTGCTGAAGGAGACACAGCTTATACCATCCTTCACCCAGACATGCCTACTGATATGGAAGACTTGCAGAGATCATGGATCCAACTGAAAGAGCAAAGGGATACTTTCGAGGCTCATTACAAAGCAAGCCAAGCAAGGATCCTAGAGCTAACAAAGCTACTTCATGAGGAACGAAACCTCAACTCATACCTCAACACAAAGAGGAAACGTCCATGGGAGACTTAAAACCCCATCTTTTGTACTTATTTCGTTTTCATTTTTTTGTAAGCCTAAAAGGCAAAACAAGTTATTACTAATAAAAAGTTACTTTCTTGTTTGTTTAAGCAAATTTAAATCCTGCGGTCCTTGAAAACATTGCATATGCATTCCCATATCATTGCATCACAGGTTTATAATTGTGTACAGGTTTCTCATCTTCTCGCTGTTTATTTCAGCAATGGCTCTTGAACAATCAGTTAAGGATCTCCAGGCACAGAATGCACAGTTCCAAGAGCTGATCCTGAACCTATCTAAGGGGCAGGATGAATTGAAGACACTGCTGGCCAAGAAGACTAAGAAGGCTAGAAGGTCTGCTGGGTTGCTCAACATGGGAAGAAGGTTCAAAGGTCCTGCCAAGACCAAGGAACAGGTTGAAGACTATGAATCTGAAGAATCTGAGCAGGAGAGAGGCAGTCTCCACAACACTATGGGGGACTCTGATTCTGAGGCTAACTACTACCATGAGCCTAACGAAGACAAATTCAAGATGCTGGTGGATAGAATGGATGCTATGGAATTACAGAAATCATCTGGGCTGGATTTTGAGGATTTGAGCTTGATATCTGGGGTGGTCATACCCATTGGGTTCAAAGTTCCTACATTTGTTGTCTATGATGGGGTCTCTTGTCCCAAATTGCATCTGAGGTCTTATGTCAGAAGAATGCAACCCCACACTTCTGATAAAAAGTTGTGGATCCATTTCTTTCAAGAGAGTTTATCTGGAGCTCAGCTAGAGTGGTATTATCAGTTGGAGAGTGTCAACATCAGAGATTGGAATGACCTTGCTGAAGCTTTCTACAAGCAGTATCAATACAATGCTGACTTAGCCCCCACTCGCATGTAGCTTCAAAGCATGTCTATGGGTGCCAAAGAAAGCTTTAAGGAGTATGCTCAGAAGTGGAGAGACTTAGCTGGAAGAGTTCAACCCCCTTTGACTGATAGGGAGTTGGTTGATATGTTCATGTGTACGCTGAATGGTCCGTTTTATAGTCATCTCATTGGAAGCTCATCATCTGGCTTCACTGAGTTGATCATGACAGGAGAGCGAGTAGAGAATGGTATCAAGAGTGGTAAGATCCAAGTGGGCACTTCTTCATCAGGTGCTGCAAAGAAGCCTCCCACTGGGAAGAAAGAATCTAATGCTGTGTATGGTCAGCCTGATCGTAACAGAAGGCATCAGTCTGTTAGTGCAGTTCATATTTCAAATCCAACTCCTGCAACAACAGAGCAGCCTCAAGGCAACCAACAGAGGGCTAGAAGACAGTTCACGAAGATCAACATGTCAATGGCTCAGGCATTGCAACACTTGTTGAAAGCTGAACTTATTACCCTGAGGGAGGCCCCTCAGAATCCCAATGTTACCTCTCCCAAGTACAATCCCAATGCACGATGTGCATATCATTCAAACTGTCCAGGACATGATACTAATAACTGCTGGGTCTTGAAGAACAAAATTCAAGATATGATTGATGCTGGAGAAATTGAGTTTGATCCACCAGGTACTCCAAATGTGATTACAGCTCCAATGCCAAATCACGAGAAGACTGTCAACGCCATTGATGAAGATATTGATGAAGATCTGCATGTCTATTCGGTTATGGAGTTGAGCACACCATTGTCTGTTATCAAAAAGAGGTTAGTACAAGCTGGGATCTTTCCAGGTTGTCGTGAAGATTGTTTGTATTGTACCTATAAGCCGGATAGTTGCTTCATTTTGAGAGATGGGATTCAACGTCTCATGGATAAGTATACTATAGTGTTTGAAAGAAGACCAGCATCTGTAGAAAGTATGGTAGATCATCTGACTCAGGGTAAGAAGATTGAAGAGGTTGATATGGTTGACAAAGTACCACTAAGAATCACTTCAAAGGGTCCCATTAAAATCACTCATCAGGGCCCAATCAAGATTACTGCTGAAGGTCCTGTGAAAGTTGTCACTGAAGCCAGAGTAGCTCCTCTGATCATTACCACTCCTGGTCCTATTCCTTATACATCTGACAAAGCTGTGCCTTGGCACTATGGGTCTGATGTTTACATCCATGGTGTCAAACAGGAGCCTTTACCTGATATGCCTGTTGACATTGATAATATTGCTGGATCTAGCAAGATCACTCGTAGTGGAAGAGTCTTCTCTCCTCCAGTTGCTTCTAAGAGTGCAGTTACTCTTGCTGTTACTTCCACCACTGATGCTCGGGGCAAGGGTCCTGTTATTGAGCCTGTATCTACTGATGTGCCAGCTGCTGATGACCTCTCTAAGCAGATGGAAGAAGTATTGAAAATCATTCGCAAGAGTGATTATGATATTGTTGATCAGCTGGGGCATACTCCCTCAAAGATTTCTATGCTCTCCCTGTTATTATGTTCTGAGGCTCATGCCAAGTCATTGATCAAGTTTCTAAAGATGGCTCATGTACCCAGTGTAATTTCTGTGGACCAGTTTGAGAATTGTGTTGCTCACCTGACCTATGACAACGGGTTAGGATTTTCTGATGCTGACTTGACCCCTGCCAAGAGGGATCATAACAGGGCCTTGCATATTTCAATTGAATGCAGGGGCACTACCCTGTCTCATGTGCTGATAGACAATGGTTCCTCTCTGAATGTGTTGCCTAAGGAAGTCCTGAACAAGCTGAGTCCTGAAGATACGGTATTGAAGCCCAGTAATATTGTGGTAAAGGCTTTTGATGGTTCTAGAAGAGTAGTGCATGGGGAAATTGATCTTCCAATCAAGGTTGGCTCTCAGGTGTTTACTGCTACATTCTATGTGATGGATATTCGTCCTTCGTACTCATGTCTGCTTGGTCGTCCTTGGATCCATGGGGCAGGTGCTGTGACCTCCACATTACATCAAAAGTTGAGATATCCGGTGAATGGAAAAGTTGTTACTGTCTTTGGAGAGGAAGAATACTTTGTCAGCCATGTAAACACTTTCAAGTATCTGGAAGTAGAAGGTGAATACATTGAAACTCCATGTCAGTCATTTGAAGTGGTTCCCTGGGCTGTTAAGGATTGTGTGACTCCTCCTGCTGTGAAGAAGGTTCCTGTGGTCATCAGAAACCCTCCAACAATGGCAATGGCCTCCCTCAATGATGCAAAAGCTGTGGTGGAAGAAGGTGGTTGTACTATTTGGGGTCAGCTTCCTGATATTCCATACAAGTCTGACAAGGTTGGTTTGGGTTTCACTGCAGAGTCCCAGAAGGCTGTCCGTCGTGCCCGTGCTGTTCGTATCACCAATCAAGGGGTTATCAATGCTGTGGGAGATCAAGATGAAGACTACAACTTGGAGGCATGGATTTTTCCTACTGTGTGTGCTGGACTCAATAATTGGACAGCTGAAGATGTTATCCCTATCTCCTTTAGTCAGGAGTAAATACTATTACTGTGTTATGTTTTTAAATTTATAATTTCTGGAACAATTAAAACTTTCAAGCCATGTGCCTTACCCGGGGCACAATGGTGTGCTTGTTACGGGTTGTCATTTCATTTGCATACTTCATTCAATAAAATCAGTGGACGTTTCGTTTTCGTAAATATTGTGTTCCTTGTCTTTCTTTTTCTTTTATTTTTGCTTTATCAGCTATGTGTTCTTACACACACCCACGTCACTAAAATGCAGATCCTCATCCACTCTGGATCCAGTTGATAACAGTTCTACTATTGCCAATTACAATTTCGAGAATCCGATCTATCAAACTGAAGACGGGAACGAGGACGATTGTGAAATACCTGTAGAGCTTGCTAGGTTGTTACAACAAGAAGAGAAAGCTATACAGCCACATGAAGAGCCAGTCGAAGTTGTGAATCTGGGAACTGAAGAAAACAGAAAAGAGGTCAAGATAGGGGCTGATTTAGAGGACAGTGTCAAGAGCAGGTTGGTTCAGATGCTACGTGACTATGTGGAGATCTTTGCTTGGTCTTATGAAGATATGCCAGGGTTGGATACGGACATTGTGGTTCACCGTTTGCCAGTGAAAGAAGATTGTCGTCCAAAGAAGCAGAAGGTTCGTCGTATGCGTCCTGAAATGTCAGAAAAGATCAAAGCAGAGGTAATGAAACAGTTCAATGCAGGGTTCTTGGCCGTAACTTCTTATCCTCAGTGGGTTGCAAATGTGGTACCAGTTCCTAAGAAAGATGGTAAGGTACGTATGTGTGTAGACTACAGAGATCTGAACAAGGCTAGCCCTAAAGACGACTTTCCACTTTCTCATATCGATATTCTGGTAGACAACACTGCTCAGCATAAGGTATTCTCTTTTATGGATGGTTTCTCTGGTTACAATCAAATCAAGATGGCACCTGAAGATATGGAGAAGACAACATTTGTGACACAGTGGGGCACCTTTTGCTATAAGGTAATGCCATTTGGTTTGAAGAATGCAGGGGCAACATATCAGCGTGCTATGGTGGCTTTGTTTCATGATATGATTCATCATGAGATAGAGGTATATGTGGATGATATGATAGCCAGATCTCAGAATGAAGAGCAACATCTTGATCATCTGCACAAGTTGTTTGAGAGGTTGAAGAAATACAGGTTGAGATTAAATCCAAACAAGTGTACTTTTGGAGTTAGATCTGGAAAGCTCCTGGGTTTCATTGTCAGTGGAAAAGGTATTGAAGTGGATCCTGCAAAAGTGAAAGCTATACGAGAGATGCCAGCTCCCCGTACTGAGAAGGAGGTTAGAGGTTTCTTGGGACGAATGAACTACATTGCAAGATTTATTTCCCAATTAACTACCATCTGTGAGCCAATCTTCAAGTTGTTGAAGAAAGATCAGGTGATGGAATGGAATGATGAGTGCCAGACTGCCTTTGATGAAATCAAGAGATATTTGCTAGAACCTCCAATTTTAATGCCACCAGTTGATGGAAGACCCTTGATTATGTATTTAACAGTATTAGACAACTCAATGGGGGGTGTATTGGGGCAACATGACGAGTCTGGTCGAAAAGAGCAGGCAATATACTACCTTAGCAAAAAGTTTACCGACTGTGAAACAAGATACTCACTGCTCGAGAAAACTTGCTGCGCTTTGGCATGGGCTGCTCGCCGACTAAGACAGTATATGTTGACCCATACTACCTTGTTGATTTCGAAGATGGATCCAATCAAGTACATATTTGAGAAACCTGCTCTCTCCGGAAGAATTGCAAGATGGCAAATGATCTTGACGGAATATGATATACAGTATACTACTCAGAAGGCCATTAAGGGGAGTGTTGTTGCTGATCATTTGGCTCATCAAGCAGTAGATGATTACCAGTCAATGAATTTTGAGTTCCCTGATGAAGACATTATGTCTGTTACCAAAGAACCTGGACAATATGACGGACCTGAACAAGGATCCCGATGGACTATGGTTTTTGATGGTGCCTCCAATGCACATGGTAATGGTGTTGGTGTTGTGATTAGTTCCCCTGAAGGTTGTCATACCCCGATTACTGCCAGACTTTGTTTCTATTGTACCAATAACATGGCTGAGTATGAGGCATGTATCATGGGTATGCAAGTTGCTATTGATATGAAGATTCAGTTCCTTGAGGTATATGGAGATTCAGCTCTGGTAGTAAGTCAGATTAAAGGAGATTGGGATACAAAGCATGATAATCTCATTCCTTACAGAGAACATGTGTTGTCTTTGATCCCACATTTCAAAGAGATTACTTTTGGACATATTCCACGGAGAGAGAATCAGTTGGCAGACGCATTGGCCACCATGGCATCTATGTTTGAGATCAGCTGGGATGATGAAGCTCCCAAGATTACCATTGATAGATTTGAGAAGCCTGCATACTGCAATGAGATTGACACTGAAGGGGCAGAGGAGAAGCCTTGGTTCTATGAAGTGAAAAACTATCTTGAAGCTCAGGAGTTCCCTGAAGGGGCATCTGTCAAAGATAGGAAGTTCCTGAGAAGGTTTTCTGCTAAGTTCTTTCTGAGTAATGGCATTCTGTATAAGCGTAATCATGATTCAACTATGCTTCGTTGTGTGGATAAGAAGGAAGCTACAGAAATTATGGAAGAGATGCATGATGGGACCTTTGGCACTCATTCTAGTGGTCATACCATGGCAAAGAAGATTTTGAGAGCAGGTTACTATTGGTCTACCATGGAAGCTGATTGCTATCAACACTCCAGAACATGTCACAAATGTCAAATCTATGCTGATAAAGTACATGTACCTCCATCTCCATTGAATGTGTTGACTGCTCCTTGGCCCTTTGCCATGTGGGGCATTGATATGATTGGTGAGATCAAGCCTACTGCTTCTAATGGGCATCGTTTCATCCTGGTTGCTATTGATTACTTCACGAAGTGGGTAGAGGCAGCTTCATTTGCATCTGTGACTAAGAATGTTGTGGCTCGGTTCATTAAGAATAATCTCATATGTAGGTATGGTATCCCTGAAAGGATTATCACTGACAATGGCTCTAATCTGAACAACACTATGATTACTGATCTCTGTACGCAGTTCAAGATTAAGCATCACAACTCTTCTCCGTATCGTCCAAAGATGAATGGGGCAGTTGAAGCTGCTAATAAGAACATTAAGAAGATTGTACAGAAGATGACTGTTACTTACAAGGATTGGCACGAGATGTTACCATTTGCTCTGCATGGTTATCGTACTACAATACGTACTTCAACAGGGGCAACCCCATTCTCCTTAGTCTATGGCATGGAAGCAGTTCTGCCTATTGAAGTTCAGATCCCCTCCTTGAGAATTATGAAGGATGCAGGCTTGGATGAAGATGAGTGGATTCAGACTCGACTTGACCAGATAAATTTGATTGATGAGAAAAGGTTAGCAGCAGTTTGTCATGGCCAGATGTACCAGAAACGGATGATCAAAGCTTTTAACAAGAAGGTTAAGCCAAAGGTATATCAGGCTGGTGACTTGGTAATCAAGCGTATCATATTACCACAGGGTGATCCTAGGGGCAAGTGGACTCCAACATATGAGGGACCATTTGTAGTCAAGACAGTATTCTCAGGAGGTGCCATGATACTGACTACAATGGATGGTGAAGACTTCCCACAACCTGTAAACGCAGACATAGTTAAAAAATACTACGCATAAAAAGAGACCCGCTAGGTTGACAGGCCTAGGCAAAAATAAGGGCATCCCGGCAAACCAAAAGGGTTTGGGCAAAAATTAGGGATATATATATAAAAAGATGTACACCCGGCAAGTCGAAAACCTGAAAAGGCGGCTTGGGCAAAAAAGGGTATCCCGGTGGATTGAAAACCTGAAAGGGCAATCCAGGCAAAAGTTAGGGATTAAAGCGTATGACTATGTCTCGTTTGGATCACTCATGAAACTGCAACCAGTTGTACTACTTACTCAAGCTCAAACAGATAAAGCTCAATCCAATCGTTTCCGTCTCAACAGCAAGAAGATGAGATACTTGAGTGGCAATAGTAGAATTGAAACTCAATAGGATTATTTCCCACATAGCTGATTCTTTTTGTAAAACTTCATGACAAAATTCTCTTACTAGGGTTTATGTCTCCTTGTACAAACTTACCCGTGTATGGGTCACTTTTGATATAAATAAACTCCATCTTTTGAATCCAGATTTACTTTTACCCTATTTACATAAGCGAAACGTCCATTGGTTGTGTTTGAATGTATGTATGCCTTTGAATATGATTGATGTTTACCAGAAATGCATGTATGCTTTTAATATGATTGATGTTTACCAGAAATGCATGAAAATGCAGTAATAGTATTTACTAAGGACGAACGAGGGCAGGATTTCAACGAAGCTTCGCCGATTCATCTTTACAAGGCAGTTACAAACCATCAGTAGGACTAATCCATTTTCACAAAGTCTAATCTCCCCTGGAATTTATATCCATCTCTTTTATCCTCATACGGATATACGGGAAATTACTTTCCAATAAGGGCACGATGAACGAAGACGGGATGTTATACTTATCCTACTATCAAACGAAAACGAAGGTTATCTATACCCTACTATCCCCAACAACAGGAGGTTATCTATACCTTGTTATCCCCAGCAGACGGAGGGTTATATATTCTTCAACAACGAGTCGGGATTTATTTTCCTTGGCCAACAATTGTTATACAAGGATATCCAGACACTTCCAGCAGTGTCATATCATACATACATCATTTACATCATACCATAACATATATGTCTATAGTACATTACCTAAGTGCATCATGTCATACATGCATACATAAAGCATAAACTAATGTTGTTATACAGAATGCTACCTCGTTTTCAGGTTAATTATCCAACAAAAAAGCTTATGATCTTTGGGACTGCTTTATTGTAACCTCAGGGTTACTTTATCCTCCTGATGAGCTTCTTATTACTTTGGGACTGCTTTATTGTAACTTCAGGGTTACTTTATCCTCCTGAGAACATCTCATGACTTCAAGACTGCTTTAGAGCTACTGATTGCTCTATCCTCCTGAAACCATCATTATTATTTCAAGACTGCTTTAGAGTATTCATTGCTCTATCCTCCTGAAATTACATTATTATTTCAAGACTGCTTTAGAGCTATTGATTGCTCTATCCTCCTGAAGACATATCACGTTATTATTTCAAGACTGCTTTAGAGCTATTCATTGCTCTATCCTCCTGAAATCATTACTTCAAGACTGCTTTAGAGCTGTTGATTGCTCTATCCTCCTGAAGCCATTCTATTACTTCAAGAATGCTTTAGAGCTATTGATTGCTCTATCCTCCTGAAGCCATTATTACTTCAAGACTGCTTTAGAGCTATTGATTGCTCTATCCTCCTGAGGTCAGATTTATCACTTCAAGACTGCTTTAGGGTTATCATTATTGATTGCTCTATCCTCATGAAGACATGTTGTTACATCAGTATTACTCCAGACTCCTGACAGTTCTCATTATACTACTGAAGAACTTTCCCCTAGTGGCATCGTTAAGCCCACTCAATCATGTTCAACCAACCATCAATATCACTCCATGCACTGGTGAGTGCAAATTTTTGGGCTTTTGTGTTCAATCCCCTTCAACCTTCCAGGTTACGACTGGCAAATATACCAATCTAACCCCTCAGGTTTCAGAAAATTGAACAGGGGCAGCTGTTGCACCCCAAAATTTGCCCTCACAATACAAGACTTTGTGTTCTAAGAAGATTCACAAGGTTCACAAGTTCTCCAACAACTTGCATAACCTTTTATGAAGTTCATAAAGTCCACAAGCTACTTTATGAAGGTTCACAAGGTTCACAAGGCCCACAGTGCTTTCAATACCTTTCATGAGGTTCATGAAGTCCATAGGTTGCTTCTTGAAGGTTCACAAGGTTCACAAGATCCATAATGATTACAAAGCTTCCCTGAGGGTCATGAGGTCTACAAAGTCACTTCATGAGGTTCATAAGGTTCACAAGCTTCACAATACTTCCCATGGGTGTCACAATACATTTTATGAAGATTCACAAGGTTCACATAGTTCACAATTGGTCAAAAAAGTTGACAATTCCCTCAGACAATGCACCTCCTAAGCAGGGCATCCATAACTAGGGTTTTGACTTTAATCAGGCTAAATGGACTTCCAATACCTCAAGTGAGTTTCATAACATCTTATATGTGTATAAGAACCCCCATGTCAAGTTTCAAGACTTTTCTCAAAAGTTTGCTCAGTCAGATGATCAGATAAGTCAAAATCAGTCAATGCAGTTAAAAAGTCAAACTGAGGTCAACTGTGGTCAAACCAAAGTCAAACTTCATGATTTTTGCCAACATCAAGTATATGAAGTAAAATTCATCATTTGATCAAGGGTTGATCATGATTCATCAAGGAGATTCCAGATCATCAATAATCAGGAGTTTCTAAATTAGGGTTTCCTCAGTAAAAGTCAACTGAACTTTGACCAGCCATAACTTTCACATGATTCATCACCAAGTCTCCATCCAAAGCTCATTTTGAAGGAAATTGAATTATCTACAACTTTGATGTTGAAGGTTAAGCCCAAAAATGCTTCATTTGAAAGATATGATCTAAGACATTATAGGTCATTTCAAAAGTCAACAAAAAGTCAACAACTTCAAAAGGGCATAACTTGAGATTGGTAAATGATATGGACCTGAAACCAATGGGGTTGTTTAGAGGACTCTTCAAGCTTTCCAAAAAGTCCAAGAACACCCTCATACCTTTAAAATTGAGGGAGATGTGTCCTTGCAAAGTTGGACAATTTTGTGATGATTTATATTGAAAATGGAGGCTTAGAAGTATTTCTTTCCAAATGGGCTGCCTAATTTATGACCCAATCCATCTCATAACATGGTGCACGACCCAATTGACCAAAATTCATCATTTTTATTATTTTTTATTTATTTATTATTGATTTAATTCATAAAAATCATTTTAAATAAATAAAAAATATAAAAATCTATTTTTGGGTGAAGATTTTGTTTCTAGAAATTCATAATCATTGATTGAATTAGAATGAGAAGGAAATCATGTGATCTCTCCCAAATTATTATTTTTTATTTATTTATTATTGATTTAATTCATAAAAATCATTTTAAATAAATAAAAAATATAAAAATCTATTTTTGGGTGAAGATTTTGTTTCTAGAAATTCATAATCATTGATTGAATTAGAATGAGAAGGAAATCATGTGATCTCTCCCAAATTATTATTTTTTATTTATTTATTATTGATTTAATTCATAAAAATCATTTTAAATAAATAAAAAATATAAAAATCTATTTTTGGGTGAAGATTTTGTTTCTAGAAATTCATAATCATTGATTGAATTAGAATGAGAAGGAAATCATGTGATCTCTCCCAAATTATTATTTTTTATTTATTTATTATTGATTTAATTCATAAAAATCATTTTAAATAAATAAAAAATATAAAAATCTATTTTTGGGTGAAGATTTTGTTTCTAGAAATTCATAATCATTGATTGAATTAGAATGAGAAGGAAATCATGTGATCTCTCCCAAATTATTATTTTTTATTTATTTATTATTGATTTAATTCATAAAAATCATTTTAAATAAATAAAAAATATAAAAATCTATTTTTGGGTGAAGATTTTGTTTCTAGAAATTCATAATCATTGATTGAATTAGAATGAGAAGGAAATCATGTGATCTCTCCCAAATTATTATTTTTTATTTATTTATTATTGATTTAATTCATAAAAATCATTTTAAATAAATAAAAAATATAAAAATCTATTTTTGGTTGAAGATTTTGTTTCTAGAAATTCATAATCATTGATTGAATTAGAATGAGAAGGAAATCATGTGATCTCTCCCAAATTATTATTTTTTATTTATTTATTATTGATTTAATTCATAAAAATCATTTTAAATAAATAAAAAATATAAAAATCTATTTTTGGGTGAAGATTTTGTTTCTAGAAATTCATAATCATTGATTGAATTAGAATGAGAAGGAAATCATGTGATCTCTCCCAAATTATTATTTTTTATTTATTTATTATTGATTTAATTCATAAAAATCATTTTAAATAAATAAAAAATATAAAAATCTATTTTTGGGTGAAGATTTTGTTTCTAGAAATTCATAATCATTGATTGAATTAGAATGAGAAGGAAATCATGTGATCTCTCCCAAATTATTATTTTTTATTTATTTATTATTGATTTAATTCATAAAAATCATTTTAAATAAATAAAAAATATAAAAATCTATTTTTGGGTGAAGATTTTGTTTCTAGAAATTCATAATCATTGATTGAATTAGAATGAGAAGGAAATCATGTGATCTCTCCCAAAATAGCAAGCACTCATGATCAAATATTTGAAATTTATACAATGATCTTTTTGAATATTTTTTGGATCAAATATCCACACAACACATCAATGTTTCTGACCTAAATCCATCACACATATATACTAAGCACAAACATAACCCTAGACACGAATTTGCAGCAGCCTAAAGGTAAGATCAAAAGCACAAAAATCTTTCAAAAAGTCATATTCGGGTTCTCAAATTCAGAGCATTGCAAGGTATTTGGAAGACATAGCAAGCTTCCTTGGACTCTTCTGATCATAAATCATCATCCATATGCATCATATACGCACCCAATTGCTCAACCCGAGTTCATCTTGACCTTGAATATTTTGTTTTCGAATCCATTGATTTATCATGTTTAAACTGTTTTTGATTGTTGTAGGATGTTTAGAATGAACTCTAGAACGATTCTGGGTGGTTCAATTGGATTTTCATTGCAGGAACAAGAATTCACCATGATTAGGGTTTTCGGCCCTCTTTAGGGTTTCACGATTTTCAAATGATAAATGGATTTGAAAAACATAGGACGATTGAAAAACTCAGTAGCAATACAATGGTGCAATCAATTTTGTGAAATTTTGCCGTTTGGATGAAGTTTGTGTTTCGCAGGGTGGAAGAACTCGTAACAATATTCGTAGGAGAAAACGTTGCAAAATCCGCAGGTAATGGGAGGAAGAAGAAGGCCAGTTCGCGCCTGTTTTCAAATTCAAATTCTATTAAAAAAAATAATATGAATTGTTCCTGGATATATTTCACAATTGTATGCTTAGCCTGATGGTTGTTGTGCTTCCTGGAAATCAAGCTGGCCTGGGTTCAAACCCCAGCCAGGTAAGTTTCCGCTTTTTTTTCTTTTATTTGATTTAAATATTATAATATTAAAAATTAAATATATTATGTATATTTCTCAATAATAAATAAATAACAATAAAATATGTCTGTTTTCTTTAATTTTAAAAAAATATGTTTTTTTCACAAATTTTGTTTCTATATTTTATGTCTAAATTGTAATATGTATAAATTAGAAAATTTTTGTATATAACTAAATCCTATTTTTTTTATATAAACCCTAAAAATTTATTTCTCATATAAACCCTAATTTCATAAAACTCTAAAAATATTTTTTAATACAAATCTAATCCTATTTTTTTTAATATTATTTTCTAATATAATTATCATAAATGTATGCTTACTATAATTCTTACAAATTTTTGTAAATATGCTTATAAACATTTTTTTTACATAACTTTAGTTTATAAATAATTGTGCTTATAATAATTAGATTTTTTGTAGTAACTTCATGATTAAAATATAATTTAATAATTTGTAAATTAAAACAATTGTTTATTCATATTTGTTTTTTTAGTTGATTATATTAAAAAATTGTTAATTTCTTATTATTATAATATTTGGATTAATTTGGTTTATTCTTATTTACTAACCCATTTATATTCTAATCATGTTTATTATTTTGTTAGATATTGCTTACTAACCACCTTTATTATTTATTATTGCTTATTTATATTTTGCTATTTAATTATTTTGCTTATTATTTTGTAATTGTTTCTTGGATGTAAAGTTGTTTAATTATTTAATTATTATTATGGTTAGTAATTAGGGAGTGTAACAACATGTATGTAATATTAAAATAAATTTAGATCACTTTTAAATAAAGATAATTAAAATAAACACGTCACACACGTAAGTCGATTTTAATCGCCGTCTCACTTCCTAAGGATATCCCTCAAGTTGCCTACGAATAATGGTTAAGTGGGGTGTATAAAGCAAGTCCCTCAAATAGAAAAAATCATCAAAGTCCCTTATGGTTGCCTTTACGAATCGAGTCCCTTTCGAAAAATGATGATGGTCCCTTATATGTGCTTATTACATCCCACAATGGCCTTCAAAGTCAAATTGTCCCTCACATGTCCCTTAACATCCAAAGTAAGGACTACCTACTCCATTATAGTAGGGATAGTCTTACTAAGGGAAAGAATGAAGAATAAGAAAGACCTTTAAACATTAGGGTAGGTTACTCCTAGGTGCTTGCTCACTTCAAAACTGTTTCGCACTTAAACAAATTTTCAACAAGTTTTCAAACAAGTTCTTAACACATCCTTACATGGATTATTTATTAACTATTCTGAAAATTTTCTATTCACACACTACACTTTCAAAACAATTCAAAAGTGAGCTTAAGTACCTAAGAGCCCATGGATAACCATGGATGAAAAGGGTGCTAACACCTTCCCTTTTCATAACCTACCCCCCGGACCCAAAATATTCTCTAAGGTCTTTCCTGTTCTTTTATAACCTTTCCTTATGGATAAAATAAAAGTCGGTGGCGACTCTTGCTATCCGCAACATTGTTTAAAGTCAGTTCTCCCACCGTG
Source organism: Lathyrus sativus (assembly GCA_963859935.3). Classification (NCBI taxonomy): domain Eukaryota; kingdom Viridiplantae; phylum Streptophyta; class Magnoliopsida; order Fabales; family Fabaceae; genus Lathyrus; species Lathyrus sativus. The sequence goes on from OZ012736.1 coordinate 487,651,924, forward strand.
TTACACACGCGATTCCAAAGAACCAACCAAATCTTCCAGTTTTAGGGTTTCAAGATTGTTGGGTTCTTGAATAACTATGATAACATGATCAAATTGATAGGTCAACGTACATACTACCTTCTCAACTATCATCTTATCAGTTAGGGTTTCACCACAAACCTTCATGAGATGGACGCATTTCTGCACCTTCGACACATAGCCTGAAATCTTTTCATCTTCTCCCATTGACAACAATTCATATTATCATCGCAAAGTTTGCAACTTGACAACCTTAACTTTCTCGCCTCCTTCATAGTACTTGACAAGAATATCCCATGCCTCCTTCGCCGATTCAGCATGAGCGATTCTGTCAAAATTATTCGCATCAACCGCCGATTGGATGTAGAGCGCTACCTTGTAATCCTTCTTCTTGGCCTCCTTGCGAGCGATTCTATGTACGTTGGTTGCATCTTCACCAAGCGTAGGAATGCCATTCATAACCACTTCTAGGGTTTCATGAAAGGGAATTTGGTAAATTTCCGTTACTGTTCATCTTTGCATCGATTGATCAACAATAACCCACGATCCTGGAAATACGATCTTTGACGTTTGATTCTTGAAAACACAATCAAGAATCTAATTGGAGCTCTAGATACCAATTTGTTAGTGCGTGAGGCACTTTTAGTGAGGAGAAAAAGAGAGAGAAAATAAAGAAACAAGGATTATATTATTGAATTTAATTAAACCTGAATTACAAAGTGTCTATTTGTATACATTAAAATAAAATATTTAAATAACGAATCCTAAACCCTAATTAGCTTTGGACTTGGGTCACATAATACAACTTGGATTATATCTAATATCTCAACAATTATAAATGCTCAACTCTCCATAATTATAACCAATGTAGGACTCCAACTCACACTTGTTATATTATTCTCAACACTCCCTCTCAAGTGTGAGTCCAAAATGCTCCCCCCTCATGTGGAAACTCTTTTGTCCGCATATATTTGTACCGCCGTTGACACCTCTTTCCTGGATATTTCGATACACCTCTTCTCATGCATTTCGATTTCTACGGGACACCACTTCTTGGGCATTTCAAACCAGGCTCTGACGCTACTTGTTGGAAGAGTTTTTCACTAAGGAACATTGAACATTGGGCCAAGAGTAACACAAGTGAGAGAGATAGGGATGTAAATGGATATCCATGGGGACAAATACTATGATATTTATATCTGCCCCCATTGGATAAATATGATATCTTTATCTGCCCCATATCCATACGAGTATCCGTTAAGCGGGTAATCTGCAGGTTCTACGGTATCTTCAGATATTTACAGATATCCATAGATAATGTTTTTTGTTATAAAAAAAAATTGAAAAAATTATTCTTTAACTTCTTTTAAAGACATAGTTATTATCACACAACATCCATATAATTCGCTCTTAATTTAACAATAAAATTTAATCATATTAATTTTCTTCTTATTTACCAAAAAATATACATTTCAATTTTAACCAAACAAAAGAAAAGTTTAAATATGAAATGACTTATAGAATTTGAGTGAAATGTGAAAGATTTTCTTTAAATAAAACTTTGAAAAAAGAAAGAAATATAAGAAAACTATTTTTTTTAAAGATGAAAAGATAAGGTATAATAAATTAATGACATTTAAATGGTTTTTATAATTTATTAACGGATATAGATATCCGCAAGCACGAATTTCATTCAACTTTCATTAAACTCATATCCATATCCAACGGATATTTAAATATCCATTTAATATATTTTATCTGTGGATATCCATTAAGCTATCTGCCTCATATTCGTGGCGGATTTTATTTGCGGGTATGGATTTTTTTGTCATCCCTTAAGGTGATGAGTGTATGGGTTCTCCAACTTATAAATGTTCAACTCTCCACAATTATAATCAATGTGGAATTCCAACTCACAGTTGTTATATTATTCTCAACATTAAATACTCGAATGTGCTGAATAAATTAATTTATAAATTAATGTTTTGCATTCGAAATTTAGCTATAGATTTACTTATCATTCCATTGCAATGCAAAATGATTATTTTCGCATTGTGGATTCTTATTCAATCCCCTTCTAGATACCTACCTAGTCATACGGACCAACATAAATAACAAGATTAACACTTGAAAATAAGATCTAAGTTATAGAGAATGAATGATCATCATACTCCACTCATAGTTATTAGTTGTTTCTTTTGCGATGTTAATAAATAAATCATCTAAGTTTCGTTTAATATGTGAGTTTACTAAAGTCAACTTTGTACTATCCAACAAAGTTCATAATTGTATTTTCTAATTAAAAAATTTATTTTACGATTGATCTATCTTATTCTCCACATTTATATGTGATCTATGAAGGATTTAAATAAATTTAATAGATACAAATTATAGAATATTGTTTAATCTAACAATAATCAAGAATAATTAGAACGGTGTACCTTATAAGATTGAAGAGACGGTTGTCGAAGCTTGTGAGTATGAGAGAATTACTACCCTTATTGCCGTTTAGGATTTTCAGAGTAGTTTAATTGTCTAATGGAGAGACACTTAAATAGCTAAACAGCTGAGAGCAGAGACCTCTCATTGGGCTTAACTGAATGGTAGGGGTGTACGCGGGTTGGGTTGGACCGGGTTCACCTTAACCCGTTACCCAACCCGTTCAACTTTCAATGGGTTGGGTTTATCATCAAACCCGTAATTCTACTTTAAAAACCGACCCGAATCAACCCGAATATTTACGGGTTGGGTAGGGTTGGGTCCACGGGTTGTGTATATAATAATTATTATTTTCAATTTAAAAAATCTATAACACAATTCAATATAATTTTGCATATTTCAAACAATTAAATTATTTACGTAGTGGAGACAAATCCTACATATAAAATAGAATAATTAAAAATATAACAATTAAAATTTTGAAATGTATTTTCTTTGTCATAAAAAATATTAAGATACATATACACCATTAATTATTTATATATTTTCATTAATATACCTTAATTTATAAAAATTTATTATTTATTTTGATACTCAAATGTTATCCATTACAAATATATATCAACATATGTAAAACAAATATATAATAATATACAGTATATATTAGTTGTTTTGATACTCAAATGTTACCTTTTCTAGCACATGCTTAAAAGTAGGTCCGTAAACTATCATATATATTAACACTTAATAATATATAAAATTCCATAAAATATCATTTCCATAAAATTCATAAATTCTAAATAATTCAAAAGCAAATAAACATCACTTAGTCTTAAAATGACATAGATGTATTGGTCCAATATTGATCTAATAGCACCAAAATCTAACAGCAACTATAAAAGATTCCAGCACCAGCAGTGAAAGGTTTAGCAACAACAGAAAATCCAGCAACAGTAGCTGTAAAAGATTCCAGCAACAACAATGAAACGTTTAGCAACAACATAAAATCCAGCAACAACAGTTAAAAGTTTAAGCAACAATAGTCAAAAGAAGAAGAAAAAAAACAACACTAGAAAATACCTTAAAATCTAGTAGTAACAGTTGTATTGAGCTCAACCGCAGTAATGCCAACATCAATAGAAACTAATCCAGCTAACTCTATATATGTAAACACAAACAACTAATAAGAATAATGTAATGTAATACTAAAATAAAATAGATTTTAAAATTCAAACATATAATTCATACCTGACTCAACCTTTTCCAATTCAACCAAATCTTTTTCTAAATCAATGACCTTAGGAGATTTGATCCAATTTTGAGTACAAATCAAAGCTTCAACGGTAGAGGGATTCAAGGAACTACGAAATGAATCAAGGACACGACCTTCTGTACTAAAAGCGGATTCAGAAGATACAGTGGATACATGGATAGCCAATATATCTCTAGCTATGCGGCAAAGCACATGATATTTATTTGTTTTTCCTTTCCACCAAGTGAGAATATTAAATGTAGGAGAATCATCTTCAACACCATCCTCCAAATACCTTTCCAACTCATTTTTTTGCACTTCACATTGTTTTTTCTTCATATTCATTCTAAACAAATTGTCCCAATCTTCATCATATTCACCATTTTCAATTCTAGAATGAGAGGCAATGTTTGAAGATGAGGCATTGGAACCACCATCATGAGAAACAGGATACAAAAATAAATAGTGCTCAAACAATTTAGCAATGAGAGATTTCAATTTCTTTAACATATCCTCTGACAATTTTTCACCATACATCCGAGTAAAACAAAATTCAATATAGTCAAGCTTATAACGAGGATCAAGATAAATAGCAACAAAGAGAAAATAATTTATTGTATTGCTTTCCCAATACTTGTTGTACTTCAATTGCATATTTGCTGTCATGGTTTTCAAAATTGGATCACTAACATTGTGCCTCCATTTATTCAACGTTTTTTTAATATCCATCAACTGTTTGAAAAAAGAGTTAGCAGTAACATGCAATGACCCAGAAAAAGAAAGTGTGGCATCATAAAAAGTTTTCAAAAACTTCACAAAAATACGAGCTCGTTCCCAATCAGCTCGATTAGGACATCCTTTCGACTCAATACGGAGATTAGTTAAAAATGCAACATCAGCATGTTCTAAGCGGTAAAATGCATGTTCATACTTTTCAGCGATGTTCAACATTAAATAAGTAGAGTTCCATCTGGTTTCTACATCTAGTGTTACCAATGCTTTAGAACATACACCAACAGCTTCTGCACACTTCTTGAAAGTAGCCAACCTACTAGGAGAAGCCTTGACAAACTTACATGCAGCCCTAATTCTTTTAACAGATTCATCAATATCCTTTATTCCTTCTTTGACAATCAAGTTTAATATGTGAGCACTACATCTCATATGCAATTACTCCCCATTAAATAAAGTACGACCATTCCAAAAACTCATGCCTCGATTTAAATAATCAATTGCCAAATTGTTAGCACTTGCATTATCAACAGTCACACAACATATAGACTTGATACCCCATTCCTTCATGCAATTCTCTAATGTTATCCCTATAGTTTCACCTTTATGGTCAGCAATTATACCAAAGCTTAATATACTCTTCTTTAAATTCCACTCGTCATCAATATAGTGAGCTGTAACACACATATAATTCATATTCTGAATCGATGTCCAAGTATCAGTGGTAAGAGACACCATTTGTTTATTAGCAGACAACATAGATTTCAATTTTTCTTTCTCATCGAAGTACAAGCATAAACAATCTCTGGCAACAGTGACACGAGATGGAATTTTGAATCTTGGTTGAGCCTCTTTCATGAACATATTAAATCCTTCATTTTCAACATATTTAAAAGGGAGCTCATCAATGATTATCATCTTTGCAAGTGTTAATCTAGTCCTCTCTTGATTAAAATCAACAAGTTTCAAGCTAACACTATTAGGATCATCCTCACTTTCTTTTCCAATAGCTATAGTTTTTTGTTTCTTATCAACTACCCTATTTGGATTTTTCAGGCACACTTTCAAATGTTTATGCATGTTAGTAGTGCCATAACTACCACTATTTGCAGCATATTGTTTCCCACAATACTTACATATAGCCTTATCATTAACCCTTTTAAAATCTTTCCAAACTGTAGAAGGTTTTCTAGAGGGTTTTCTTTTGCTTACCTCTATTAGTGCACTTGGTGGCAATTATGACAACCCTTCTCCTTGTATTTGTTGAACTTCTTGCTCTTGTTCAAGTGGATGAGCAACATCTTCACTGACAATTTGTGATTGTTCCACTTCCATTTTCTATAAAAAAACAATTTTTAATATAAATTATTATTAAAACAACATTAAACAAAATATATTTAAATTAATAATATGAAACAGAACAGGACTTTGCATCAAAATATATTTTCATCATATGAAACAAAATAGTACTTTGCATCATATGAAACAAAATAGTACATTACATTGAACCTATCATCATATTTTGCATTGATATAAAACTATTGAAGTACATACTGTAAAAACAATATATTGAATTGAAATAAATATATTGTAGAACTATAAAAAGTATAAAACCTTATTCAATATGGAGACGAAACTATGAGAGAGTCAAAGTATAGACTGTGGATTTTCGAAAGCAAGATGGAATTGGAATGTGAGAGAGTAAAATGAAAAAAAAAATCGTGAGAGAAAGAGGAGTGGTGACGTTTGAGATTTGCCGTAGTAAAAAAATAGGGTTAGGTTAAGTGGTATTGTCTTTAGTTTAGTAAGTTTCTAATATATACTTAATTATTATTAGTTAATAAAGATTCATTAAAAAAATAAAAAGGCAGTAAAGTGTAAACTAGAAGTGCATAAGTCAAGCAAGCATGATTAATATTAATAATAATGTTTAATTATAATAATAATAATAATTTAATGTGTAATTGGAAACTGGAAGGAAAGTGCAAAAGATCTTTGTGTACGTTACAATTTACAAAGTTATAGCAACTTTAAAATTTATAAATAATAATATAATAATAATAATAATAATTAATTATGCCACGTCAACGGGTTCATGGGTTTAGAAACTAAAACCCAATACCCGAATCAAATCTATACGGGTTGTTACGGGTTGGGTCGGGTATACCCGTAAATGAATGGGTCCGGGTAATTAGTGGGTTGGTTCGGTTTGGGTAGGCGGGTTTGCGGGTCGACCCGCACCCATGAACACCCCTACTGAATGGTCCAACCCATTACGGTCCATTCAAGCACAAAACTCAATCAAACAATTCATCTATTTAGTGTTTAATAACAATAGACCATAATATAATTAATTAATAATTAATTATTGTCATCCAAGTGGGAGATTGTTAGATTAATTATTTAATTAATCAAATATGTATTGACATAATTACAAATTTATGATTATAACAAATAGTCATACAACATATCTAAGAAGCTCTGATACCAATTAAAGGATTTAAATAAATTTAATAGATACAAATTATAGCATATTGTTTAATCTAACAATAATCAAGAATAATTAGAACGGTGTACCTTATAAGATTGAAGAGACGGTTGTCGAAACTTGTGAGTATGAGAGAATTACTACCCTCATTGCCGTTTAGGATTTTCAGAATAGTTTAATTGTCTAATGGGGAGACACTTAAATAGCTAAACGGTTGAGGGCAGGGACCTCTCATTGGGCTTAACTAAATGGTCCAACCCATTACGGTCCATTCAAGCACAAAACTCAATCAAACAATTCATCTATTTAGTGTTTAATACAATAGACCATAATATAATTAATTAATAATTAATTATGTCAATCCATATTTGATTAATTAAATAATTAATCTAACATGTCCACATTTATATGTGATGTTTCTTTGAATGTGAGTATTTTTACAATGAACATATTTTTCTATAATTTTCTTAATACGATGTCACACATGAGATGGATTTTAGAATTGAGTGGCCGAGTTAGATCAGTTTCTTCGTTGAGTTTAATTCAAACTACCTTAATAAAAGTTAGTTATGTTAATAATAGTTAGTTAGTTAGAGGTAATTTGTTTTGATTTGGTTAAGAGATAGTTACTTTTTTAGCAAGTAACAACTACCTTGTATATAAACAACACTTATAGTTCAATGCAATTACAATCTTCTCTCTCACTCTCATTATTTCTCTCAATTACTCTCTTCTTAGCTTCTTCAAAATTGGTATCCCCGACAAATTGGTATCTAGAGCTTTGTTGATCCTAGAGAACTCAATTGATTGTAAGAGATAGCAATCATGTTGATTCATGGAAGTTTTATAGTACACCTACATGTTCTTTATGGTAAGAATTGGGACAAATGGGTGACTCAAATGAAGGTTATTTTTGGTGCACAAGGTGCTTGTGATATGGCGAAAACAGGTATTGAAGCTTTACCCAAAAATGTAACTGCATCACAAAGGAAAGCTCACAAGGATGAAAGAGATTGAAATGCTCTATTCCTCATCCATCAAAATGTTCACTTGAAGGTGTTTGAGAAAATTGTTGGTGAAACTAGTTCCAAAGTAGCATGGGATAAACTTGAAAGATACTTTATCGGTGATGCCAAAGTCAAAAAAGTCAGACTACAGACATTGAGGAGGCAACTTGAACTATTGCAGATGAAAGACGACGAGATGATATGTGACTATATCTCAAGAATGTTGACCGCTATAAATCAAATGAAGCAATATGGTGAATCTCTCAATGAGGTAAATATCATTGAGAAATTTTTGAGAATATTGTCTCCCTTCTTTGATCAAATAGTGGTGATCAACAAAGAGACAAAGGATTTGGATAGCATAAAGATTGAAGATTTGCAAAGCACTCTTGAATCATGTGAAATGAAGATAGCTGAAAGAGAAACTGGAAAACGGGAGGAACAAACACTTCTTTCCTAATTCAAGAAGTTAGAAACAAGCAAAGAAAGACGGAAGAATAAAATAGTAAAACAACCAATTCAAATAAAGATAAAAGGTAGCTGATAAGCCTGAAACATCAAGAAAAAAGGTGAATGGTCTATCAAGAAACAGAGCAAGAAGAAGACCTTTGACAAAAACAAGGTACAATGCTACAATTGTGAAAGATGAGACACTATGCCTATGAGTTTTTGATAGGTAAAGGAAATAAGTACAAGAATAATGAAGAAGAAGCTAAGATAGTTAAAAAGAATTCTAGCTTAGACTCAGATTCAATTATGCTCATGGTTGCAACTAATGTTAAGTTCAAATCCCCAAATATGGTTTTTTTACTCTGGTTGCAGAAATCATATGATTGGAAGGAAGGATTAATTGATTATTTTGATGCAAGTAATAAGACCAACATCAAACTAGTTGGCAACAATTCCATGGTAAGGTAGCTTTGATCAAGAATGTATTGTTTATGCCAAACATGTAGTGCAATTTTATAAGTGAAAGGTAACTAGTGCAAATTATTTTTTTAGTAATCATGGAGAATGATTGCTTGATGCTTTTTCATCATAAAAGAAGAATAATCCTAAAATCTTGCTTGTCAAGAAATAGAACCTTGAAGGTATTCGTCTAAAACTCTGAGCTTTGATGTCTTATTGCAACATCTCACGAACATGAAGTTGAGTTATGGTACAAGAAATATGGCCATTTGAGCTACAAAAATATAAGACACCTGAGTTCAAAAAGGATGGTGATTAGAGTCCCTAAGGTACAAATACATGAAATATCATGCATAGTATACTTGATGGGGAAGCAACATAAACTATCTTTTCATTGTAAACTGCCAATGAAAGCCAAACAAGGACTATGTGTAGTTCACTTAGATATTTGTAGACCACTAGAAGTACCTAGTTATGGTGGAAACTAGTATTTCATTACCTTTGTAGGTGAATTATTAATAATGCTATGGCTTTTCCTAATAAAATCCAAGATTAAAGCATTGTATGTCTTTAAAGATTTCAAAGCAGTGGTAGAGAGACAAAGAGGCATGCTTGTAAAGATCTTGAGAACATATAGTGGAGGATAGTACACCTTAAAGATTTATGGATATTTTTGCACATATCAAGGTATCATTGATAAAGTTCTAAAACCATACACTCCTCAACATAATGGCTTGGCAGAAAGAAGAAATAAAAGTATTCTTAACATGGCAAGAAGCACGTTGAAGCAAAAAAAAATCTACCAAATGAGCTTTGGGGTAAGGTTGCATCTATAATTTCTTATATCTTGAAAAAATGTCCCACAAAGAGGTTGATGAACAAATTTCCCGATGAAGCTTGGTCAGGAATGAAACCTAGTTTAAATAACTTGGAGATTTTTGGTTCCTTGTGCTACAAGCACATTTTTATGCCAAAAGAAGGAAGCTGGAGGAAAAGAGCAAGTGAGTGATCCTTGTAGGCTACCATAATGCAAGAGCCTATAGATTGTTTGATCTTGATACAAAGCAACTTACCATCAGCACGGATATGATAGTCTTTGAGGATGAGGATTGGAATTGGAATTCCAACGACAATGATGTTATCAAAACTTTAGTGTTGGTTCACTTTAAAACTTGTGATGTATATAAGGTTAGCACTGAGGTTATAGAGAAGATCGAGGATGCTAATGAGGAAGAACCTACACCAGCACAAATAGGCCATAAAGAGCAAGTCAACTTCTATGAGACTACCTGGTTGTGAGCTAGTCCTTGATAATGATGTAGGCACTGATGGATAAATAAAGCATTTTACAATGTTTGAAGATGTTGAGCCAGCTTATTATCAAGTAGCTCCTAAGGAACATCATTGGAAAGATTTCATGGCTAAAGAATTATCCTCCATAGAGAAGAATAAAGCTTAGGAATTAACCAAATTACATGAAGTAAAGAAGGATATTGCAGTCAAATGGGTGTTCAAGCTCAAAGTGAACCATGAAGGAACGGTTTTTAGGCACAAAGTCAAGCTTGTTGCAAAAGGATTCCTGTAGAGATAGGGACATTATTATGATGAATTTTTCTCACCAATTGTAATACATGATACCATCAGATTGGTAATTGCATTGGCCTGCAATAGAGGATTTCCCATTTTTTATCTTGATCTTAAGTTAGGCTTCCTCAATGGCTCTCTAAAATAAGAAGTACGCATAACTCAACCATCTAGCTTTGTCATCAAAGGAAAGGAGTATCTAGTTTGCATACTACATAGAGCTTTGTGTAACTCTAAACATGATTTTTAAATTAAAGGAATAAAGAGGAAAAATCTTCAGATCGTTTTCGTTTATGTGAATGACCACCTTGTAACTGGAAGTTGTGAGACAGAAAGTGTTTAATATGTCTGACCTAGGCAAGCTAGTCTATTTTCTTGGCATGGGACTTTTATTTACCTCGGGTGGAATAATCTTACACCAATCTAAATATGCAAGTGAAATGTTGGTCAAGTTCAACATGTTGGAGTGTGTAACACCCCCTTCTATACCCCACTTATATATGCATATAAAACAATTAAGCGTATACAAATTCATCAGAGTAAAAAGGTTTTATAATAAGGTATAAAAGAAGAATGCCACAATTTCACCAATAACCCACTTACACATTTTCCTCCATGAGATATGTAACATTTTCAAAATTAAGCGGAAGATCAAATCATTTAATCGTTTTCAAAATATTAATCCACGTACACACAAGTTAATCCAAATTAATACATCATATCAGTTAGATTACACGATCACATCAACTGATACATCGCAATGTATCACAAAAGAATGACTATACTAGTCTAACTACCCGGTGTTACATATCAGAGCAGCCGACTCAAAAGAATGAAGATTAACTTCACAAAAGGACTCCAGCATCCTAATCTGCAATGCCTCATAGAGCATTATAAAACAACAGAAGGGTGAGAAATATAACCATAATAATCAAAGCATAAGATTACATATATAGATAATCATGTAACACATATTCACATTTCTCACCACACTTCATTCCCATAATCATAATTATATCATGCTCACATATATCAACATTATGAACATTCGCAAGCACATCCCTTCATGCTTAATTTCACAATCATTCACCAGCACATTTATACAACAACAATATTATGCCATGTGACTCAACATATCCAATACAACTCAATGCTATGCGGTACCGACTCTCGTTATCTTTTTTCGGTTTTCACTCTAAACCGGGTCCACCCTTCTAGACCGATAACTCGTTATCATTTTTCGGTTTTTACTTTAAACCGGGTCCACCCTTCTAGACCGATAACAACCAAGCCCGTCCCCTAGGCTTCAAACCCATCCTTCTAGGTTTGGGACAAGCCACTAGTTTCCACGAAACTAACAGACATTGCCTCTTGACTGAATGATGCATGTACAATCAACCAATCACAATAAATGCACTTAAGACCGTTCCCGCGTCTTAATCCCATGCATTCGAATAATTCACCCCTTCGAGAATTTCATCATGATTGCACATACAACATATATCAAACATTTATCAATGTATTCATTTCACACATCATCATCATCATACTCAACAACAATGCACACATACCACATATGTTCCCATGCATTTCCACAACAATCGCATATAAATATGCACTCACAATTCATTAAACAATACACATACATTCATCATTGTATTCACATGTATTTCTATTTATCACAATTAATGCGCATCGCATATCAACTAGGATTCACGCCCGGAGGCTACCCACAGTACACATCATCACAATAGATCATATCTATATCATATCATAGAGGTATTAACCTATGTGAATCAATCAAACAATCACCACATGAGCAACACAGCAAAAGAAAAATGCTGTCACATTCGCGTTCATTCGCCTGGCGAACCCTCGCAGCGAACCTTCGCCTGGCTTTCGCCTGGCGAACCCTCTCAGCGAACACTCGCTAGGCTTCGCCTGGCGAGACTTCCCAGCGAGCCCAAGTCAGTAGCTGCTGACTTCATTCGCCAGCACCTTCGCTGGGCGAACCTTCGCTATCCAACTTCGCCTGGCGAATTCGCCAGCGAAGTCCACTGGAACTTAAACTTAATTATTTGCCTGCATTCGCTGGGCTTCGCCCGGCGAAGATTCGCCTTCACTCGCCTGGCGAGAGCCAGCGAACCTGCGCAGAACAGAACCACACTCTGTCCCTCCTTCACCATTCCACCATCCACCAACTCTTGAACATCCAAATCAGTACAAATAGCATCAATACATGTTACCCGACTATTCTACGGCGTTATTACTCAGTTTCAACCGATTAAATCATCAATCTACCGATTAATCCCATATTTGCCCTAATTGGAAAGTGATGAAAACTCTACCAAAACCCCAACCCAACATACATAACATCATGCAATGATCAAATAGAAACATCTCTCACCCTTACCTCGATTAATCGGAGCTTTGATGTTGGTTCTTGATGATTTCCACTTTTCCTCTTCTTCTCCTCTCTTTCTCTTCTTTCTTCTTTCTTTCCTCTTTCTCTCCAAATGTTTCTAACTTTCTTTTCTTTTCTTCCTCACTTATATATTCCTTTTATTTTCTTTCCTTCCAATTTCCTTTCAATTCTCTATTAATTCCAATATTAACATAAAATCCCACTAAATCAATTAATTACTACAATTAATTATTTAATGAAATTTGGGCTGTTACAACCCTCCCCCACTTTAGGAATTTTCGTCCTCGAAAATGTTACCTGATTCAAACAGTTCTGGATACGACTCTTTCATCTGACTCTCAAGCTCCCAAGTAACATTTCCACCGGCCGGTCCTCCCCAAGCGACCTTCACTAAAGCAATCTCTTTACCTCGAAGCTGCTTCAATTTCCGATCCTCTATCCGCATAGGTGATGTCTCAACAGTCAGGTTATCTCTCACCTGCACATCATCTAATTGGGCTACATGAGACGGATCTGCAATGTATTTCCTCAACTGAGATACATGGAATACGTCATGAAGATTAGCAAGCGACGGTGGTAAAGCCACACGATAGGCCACTTCTCTTATCCTCTGTAAAATCTGATAAGGACCAATGAAACGCGGCGACAACTTGCGCGACTTCAATGCCCTACCAACACCTGTCATCGGAGTGACTCGAAGAAACACATGATCTCCCTCTTGAAATTCAAGTTCCTTCCTCCTCTTGTCATAATAACTCTTCTGACGACTCTGAGTAACTCTCATCTTCTCTTGAATCATCTTGATCTTATCAGTAGTATGTTGAACCAACTCGGGTCCAACAACCGAACTCTCTCCGGACTCAAACCAACACAATGGTGTCCTACACCGCCTACCATACAACGCCTCAAATGGTGCCATACCGATACTCGAATGGAAACTGTTGTTGTAGGTAAACTCAATCAAAGGCAAGTAGCTGTCTCAAGCTCCTCCTTTTTCCAATACACAAGCCCTCAAAAGATCTTCAAGCGACTGAATCGTCCTCTCCGTCTGACCATCTGTCTGAGGATGATACGCTGAACTCAAACGCAACTTAGTACCCAAAACACTCTGCAGGCTCTCCCAAAATCTCGAAGTAAACCGCGGATCTCTATCCGAAACAATACTCGACGGAATACCATGCAGACACACAATCCTCTCAATATACAACTTAGCCAACTTCTCCAAAGGGTAATCCATACGCATAGGAATAAAGTGAGCAGATTTAGTCAACCTATCCACGATAACCCAAATAGCCTCAAAATTACTCGGCGTCCTCGGCAAACCCGATACAAAATCCATGGAGATACTATCCCATTTCCACTCAGGAATAAACAACGGCTTCATCAAACCCGATGGCTTCTGATGCTCAATCTTTGACTTCTGGCAAGTCAAACAAGAATATACAAATTCCGCGATATCCTTCTTCATACTAGGCCACCAAAATACTTTCCTCAAATCCTGATACATCTTAGTAGCACCCGGATGAATACTCAATCCGCTACGATGTCCTTCCTTAAGGATGCTCTTCTTAAGCTCAACCATGTTCGGAACACAAACTCGATCCCGACATCTCATAATACCATTCTCATCAATCCGAAAATCACCACCTTGGCCTTGGTTGATTAAAGTCAATCGATCAGCTAAGCTCAAATCCGATTTCTGTCCTTCTCGAATTTCATCCAAAATACCACTTGTAAGCTTTAACATACCCAACTAAAATCCAAAAGAAGTTCTCTCACATACCAAACTCAAATCTCGAAATTGCTCGACCAATTCTAACTCTTTCACCATCAACGCTGACATATGCAATGATTTTCGACTCAATGCATCCACTACTACATTCGCTTTTCCCGGATGGTAATTCAAGCCAAAATCATAATCCTTCAAAAGTTCAAGCCATCTTCTTTGTCTTGCATTCAATTCCTTTTGATCAAAAAGATATCTCAAATTCTTGTGGTCACTAAACACTTCAAATCTTGCGCCAAATAAATAATGCCTCCAGAGTTTCAACACGAACACAACGGCGGCTAACTCTAAGTCATGTGTTGGATAATTCTTCTCATGCACTTTGAGTTGCCTCGAAGCATAAGCTACAACTTGGTTATTCTGCATCAACACACCTCCTAAACCCATCAAAGAAGCATCACAATACACAACGAATGGTTCTTCCGGATTTGGCAAAATCAAAATAGGGGTTGTCGTCAACCTTCGCTTAAGTTCTTGAAAACTCGCTTCACACTTGGCGTCCCAAACAAAGACTTGACCTTTCCTAGTCAACTGTGTCAACGGTAACGATAACTTAGCAAATCCTTCAATAAACTTCCGATAATAACCGGCTAAACCAAGAAAACTTCTAATCTCAAAAACTGACTTCGGAGTCTCCCATTGCGACGCCGCTTCAACCTTCGACGAATCGGCCACAATACCACTACTAGAAATCACATGACCAAGGAAACTAACTTCCTTCAACCAAAATTCACACTTAGAAAGCTTCGCGAACAACTGCTTCTCTCTCAGCACAGATAACACAATCTTCAGATGCTCGGCATGCTCTCCTTCGCTCTTCGAATAAACCAAGATGTCGTCGATAAACACAACCACAAACGTATCCAAATACGGATGGAAAATCCTATTCATGTACTCCATAAATACACCTGGTGCATTAGTCACACCAAATGGCATCACGGAATACTCATAGTGTCCATACCTCGTCCGAAAGGCCGTCTTCTGAATATCCTCAGCTTTCACACGGATCTGATGATACCCTGATCTCAAATCAATCTTGCTGAACACGCTTGCACCAACCAACTGATCCATCAGATCATCAATCCTTGGAAGTGGATACTTATTCTTAATAGTCACCTTGTTCAACTGTCTGTAATCCACACAGAGCCTCATAGAACCCTCTTTCTTCTTAACCAACAACACTGGTGCACCCCACGGTGACACGCTCGGACGAATAAACCTCTTTCCAAGCAAATCCTCAAGTTGACTCTTCAACTCTTTTAACTTCGAGGCCGACATACGATATGGAGCCATCGATATCGGACTAGTTCCAAGAATCAAATCTATCGAAAACTCCACTTCTCGCTCCGGCGGTAAATCCTTTATCTCTTCAGGGAATACTTCCGGAAAATCTCTAACAATGGGCAAAGCATCAATCTCTTCACTTTCACTAGTCCTCAAAGTTGCCATAAGCATAAATACCTTAGCCCCATCTTGTACCGATTCCTTCACTTGTTTCCTCGTCATAAACAATTCCCTTTCAACATCCGAGTCGGGAAAAATAACCGTTTTGTCAAAACAGTTAATATACACACGATTGAATTTTAACCAATTCATTCCAAGAATGACATCCAGTTGATCTAAATGAAGACACACTAAATCGATCCCAAAATCTCTACCGAAAATACTCAACGGGCAATTCAAGCAAACATACGGTGTAGTTACCGAATCCATAGCAGGAGTATCAATAACCATACCGCCACCAATCACAGACAACTCAAGATTCAACCTTCTAACACAATCCAAAGAAATAAAAGAATGCGTAGCTCCGGTATCAATTATAGCAATCAAAGGTGTACCATTAATGAAGCACGTACCTCGGATCAATCGATCGTTGCTAGCAGTCTCAGATCCAGATAGAGCGAACACTTTTCCGCTCCCTTGATTCTTCTTCGGCTTATCGCACTTGGTACTGATGTGCCCTCGCTCACCACAGTTATAGCAAGTAACACCCGCACCGCTTCTACACTCTAGAGCCTTGTGGCCTGGCTTGCCACACTTAAAACACGTCTTCTCAACACTTTTGCATTCAAGAGCACGATGTCCCTCTTCACCGCACCTATAACATCTCACCGGAGTAGAAACTCCCCCACTTGGTTTCTTACCGAAACCAACCCTTTGTTTCCCCTTATCATCAGGAGTCACGTAAGGTTTTCCTCTGAATTGTCCTTTTCCTTTCTTATCACTTAGGCTCTTGTAGTGGCTAGACCTAGCCCTACTGTCTTCGTCATAAATTCTGCTCTTGTTAACCAACTCAGAAAACCGTCTGATTTCCTGGTACCCAATAGCTTGTCTAATCTCGGGTCTCAAACCGTTCACAAACTTGAGGCACTTAGACCTCTCAGCATTACCAGTATTATAGTGAGGACAAAATTTGATCAACTCCTCAAATTTCGCCGCATACTCAGCAACCGTCGAATTACCTTGCTTCAACACAAGAAATTCGATCTCTTTCTTCCCCCGCACATCCTCTGGAAAATACTTCTCCAGAAAGGTTTCTCTAAACAAATCCCACGTAATCACAATATCATCTTCCTCAAGTTTTTGGCGAGTATTACCCCACCAATCTTCAGCTTCTTCTTCGAGCATATGAGTCCCAAACTGCACCTTCTGTGCATCCGAGCAATTCATAACTCGAAAAATCTTTTCCACAACTTTCAACCAAATTTGTGCCTTGTCCGGTTCATGAGTTCCCTTGAAGACCGGAGGGTTATTCTTTTGGAATTTCCCCAAAGCACGGAATCCATCATTAGCATGATTCCTCACATTCACATTGGCCGAAGGATTCTGCCCAATTGCCCCCGCCAATCTCGTCAATGCCTCCACAATCGCTTCGTCGTTCCTTCCTGCAACCATCTTACTAATTCCGACAACAGAACCACGTAAGAACAACCAATATTGATAATGCAACACACGCATATAAATAACACACAGGAAAAACACTCTAACAACTTGGCCGGACGGACCGACCTGCTCTGATACCACTATTGTAACACCCCCTTCTATACCCCACTTATATATGCATATAAAACATATAAGCGTATACAAATTCATCAGAGTAAAAAGGTTTTATAATAAGGTATAAAAGAAGAATGCCACAATTTCACCAATAACCCACTTACACATTTTCCTCCATGAGATATGTAACATTTTCAAAATTAAGCGGAAGATCAAATCATTTAATCATTTTCAAAATATTAATCCACGTACACACAAGTTAATCCAAATTAATACATCATATCAGTTAGATTATATGATCACATCAACTGATACATCGCAATGTATCACAAAAGAATGACTATACTAGTCTAACTACCCAGTGTTACATATCAGAGCAGCCGACTCAAAAGAATGAAGACTAACTTCACAAAAGGACTCCAACATCCTAATCTGCAATGCCTCATAGAGCATTATAAAACAGCAGAAGGGTGAGAAATATAACCATAATAATCAAAGCATAAGATTACATATATAGATAATCATGTAACACATATTCACATTTCTCACCACACTTCATTCTCATAATCATAATTATATCATGCTCACATATATCAACATTATGAACATTCGCAAGCACATCCCTTCATGCTTAATTTCACAATCATTCACCAGCACATTTATACAACAACAATATTATGCCATGTGACTCAACATATCCAATACAACTCAATGCTATGCGGTACCGACTCTCGTTATCTTTTTTCGGTTTTCACTCTAAACCGGGTCCACCCTTCTAGACCGATAACTCGTTATCATTTTTCGGTTTTTACTTTAAACCGGGTCCACCCTTCTAGACCGATAACAACCAAGCCCGTCCCATAGGCTTCAAACCCACCCTTCTAGGTTTGGGACAAGCCACTAGTTTCCACGAAACTAACAGACATTGCCTCTTGACTGAATGATGCGTGTACAATCAACCAATCACAATAAATGCACTTAAGACCGTTCCCGCGTCTTAATCCCATGCATTCGAATAATTCACCCCTTCGAGAATTTCATCATGATTGCACATACAACATATATCAAACATTTATCAATGTATTCATTTCACACATCATCATCATCATACTCAACAACAATGCACACATACCATATATGTTCCCATGCATTTCCACAACAATCGCATATAAATATGCACTCACAATTCATTAAACAATACACATACATTCATCATTGTATTCACATGTATTTCTATTTATCACAATTAATGCGCATCGCATATCAACTAGGATTCACGCCCGGAGGCTACCCACAGTACACATCATCACAATAAATCATATCTATATCATATCATAGAGGTATTAACCTATGTGAATCAATCAAACAATCACCACATGAGCAACACAGCAAAAGAAAAATGCTGTCACATTCGCGTTCATTCGCCTGGCGAACCCTCGCAGCGAACCTTCGCCTGGCTTTCGCCTGGCGAACCCTCTCAGCAAACACTCGTTAGGCTTTGCCTGGCGAGACTTCCCAGCAAGCCCAAGTCAGTAGCTGCTGACTTCATTCGCCACCATTCGCCAGCACCTTCGCTGGGCGAACCTTCGCTATCCAACTTCGCCTGGCGAATTCGCCAGCGAAGTCCACTGGAACTTAAACTTAATTATTCGCCTGCATTCGCTGGGCTTCGCCCGGCGAAGATTCGCCTTCACTCGCCTGGCGAGAGCCAGCGAACCTGCGCAGAACAGAACCACACTCTGTCCCTCCTTCACCATTCCACCATCCACCAACTCTTGAACATCCAAATCAGTACAAATAGCATCAATACATGTTACCCGACTATTCTACGGCGTTATTACTCAGTTTCAACCGATTAAATCATCAATCTACCGATTAATCCCACATTTGCCCTAATTGGAAAGTGATGAAAACTCTACCAAAACCCCAACCCAACATACATAACATCATGCAATGATCAAATATAAACATTTCTCACCCTTACCTCGATTAATCGGAGCTTTGATGTTGGTTCTTGATGATTTCCACTTTTCCTCTTCTTCTCCTCTCTTTCTCTTCTTTCTTCTTTCTTTCCTCTTTCTCTCCAAATGTTTCTAACTTTCTTTTCTTTTCTTCCTCACTTATATATTCCTTTTATTTTCTTTCCTTCCAATTTCCTTTCAATTCTCTATTAATTCCAATATTAACATAAAATCCCACTAAATCAATTAATTACTACAATTAATTATTTAATGAAATTTGGGCTGTTACAGAGTGCGACACTCCAATCATACCAGCTGGTATAAATATGAAACTAGTGGAATCAGATTAAGGCAAGGAAGACATGGTAGATGTTATCGCATTCAGGAAATTGGTGGGATTATTGAGGTGTAATTATATCAAAGTAGGTCATATATAAGCTACTCAGTTGGACTAGTGGGTAGGTTCATAAGCAATACTTCATGATGGTCTCCAATTTCCACTAGGCAAATGACACAATAAGTTTGAGTTGACTGGTTTCTCTGATGTTGATTGGTCCGGGTGACAAGATTGACAGAAGAAGTACAACTGCTACATCTTCACATTTCTTTGAGTATTAGTGCCATGGTGCTCAAAGAAATAGTAAGTGGTTGCATTGTCTAGTCGTGAAGCAAAATATGTTGCTGGTGTTGTTGCAGCATGTTAATCAAATTAGCTCCAATCCTTGTTGAATGACTTGATGGTCAAGTTAGAAAGTCAATCAATTTGCTAATTGACAACAAATCAACAATCAACCCAACCAAAAATACTATTTCACATGAAAAGAGCAGGCATATAGAAAGCATATTCCATTTTCTTAAGGACCAAGTCACCAAAGAGAAGCTTGAAGTGATGTACTGTGCAACAGAAGAACAAGTGGTTGATATACTCACCAAGGCCATTAAAATATTGCAATTCATAAAGTTGAGAAAGGAACTTGGAGTCATAGCATTTGATAGCTTGATTTAAGAAAGTATGTTGAGTTTAATCCAAACTATCATAATAGAAGTTAGTTAAGCTTATAGTAGTTAGTTAAAGATAGTTTGTTTTGATTTTTAGTTGATTAACAAACAGCGCAAGTAACAACTTACCTTGTATATAAACAAATTTTTATAGTTCAATGAAATTACAAACTATCTCTCACTCTCATAATCCTCTCAATTACTCTCTTATTCTCTTTTTAATCCTCTCAATTACTCTCTTATTCTCTTTTTCAAAATTGGTATCCAACATTCTTGGCATTTTTGTGAACTCTGGTTATTTGTGTGATTTAATTTTTATATTAATTTTTTATTAATATATTTTGAACATTTTTAAATTAAAAAATTAAAAAATAAAGAATGATATGAAATTTTTATTAAGGTATTAAATAAACACTTTGATATAGACAAATGTTCAATTTAAAGGAAGTGGTCATTCTCTCACAATGGAGTGAATATATGCAAACTTTTTTCCATCTTTATTGTGTGGCTCACATCTTTGAAAACTAAAAAAATGCCTCAGAAATTTTTGGAGATAATCTCTGAACGCACTTAAATCTCTATCTTTCGAAAATCAAACAACCACTCCATTTTTTTCAAAAATTGGTTCCACTGACCTGTAAAAAGTGGCCCTAATCCTTGAGGATGAGGGAACTGTCATTCTAACACTTCTCGGGGGATTCCATCCTCAAATGCAAAGTTTATGGCTTACCGATATGGCCCATCATCATTTAGCTATTGCAATTCTTTTTCTAATTGCTGGTCATATGTATAGAACTAACTTCGGTATTGGGCACAGTATAAAAGATATTTTAGAAGCGCATATTCCTCCAGAGGGTAGATTGGGGCGTGGACATAATCAATAATTCAATTCATTTTCAATTAGGCCTTGCTCTAGCCTCGTTAGGGGTCATTACTTCTTTGGTAGCTCAACACATGTATTTGTTACCTGCTTATGCGTTTATAGCACGAGACTTTACTACTCAAACTGTGTTATATACTCATCATCAATACATTGCAGGATTTATTATGACAGGGGCTTTTGCTCATGGAGCTATCTTTTTTATTAAAGATTACAATCCCGAACAGAATGAGGATAATGTATTGGCAAGAATGTTAGAGCACAAAGAAGCTATCATATCCCATTTAAGTTGGGCCCGCCTATTTCTGGGGTTCCATACTTTGGGACTTTATGTCCATAATGATGTCATGCTTGCTTTTGGCACTCCGAAGAAACAAATCTTGATCGAACCCATATTTGCCCAATGGATACAATCTGCTCACGGTAAAACTTCATATGGTTTCGATGTACTTTTATCTTCAACGAATAGTCTGGCGCTCAATGCGGGGAGAAGCATATGGTTGTCGGGTTGGTTAAATGCTATTAATGAGAATCGTAATTCTCTATTCTTAACAATCGGACCTGGAAACTTCTTGGTTCATCATGCTATTGCTCTTGGTTTACATACAACTACATTGGTCTTAGTAAAAGGTGCTTTAGATGCACGTGGTTCCAAATTAATGCCGGATAAAAAGGATTTTGGTTATAGTTTTCCTTGCGATGGTCCGGGACGAGGTGGTACTTGTGATATTTCTGCTTGGGACACATTTTATTTGGCAGTTTCCTGGATGTTAAATACTATTGGATGGGTTGCTTTTTATTGGCATTGGAAGCACATTACATTATGGCAAGGTAATGTTTCACAATTTAATGAATCTCCAACCTATTTGATGGGATGGTTAAGAGATTATCTATGGTTAAATTCTTCACAACTTATCAATGGATATAACCCCTTTGGTACGAATAGTTTATCAGTCTGAGCGTGGATGTTCTTATTTGGACATCTTGGTGAATGCCTCTTTTTCTCCAGAAGTTATGGGAATTATTCGTAATAAGATATTGGCTACAATGGTAAAGGTCTTATCAATAAAATTTCCATTTATCCGAGATCTAGTCATAGGTAGCAATCCATTCTATAATTTTATTTTTTATCGTGTGATAAAATAATTCCCCAAACAAAGGAATTGTACAATACAGTACGAAATAACGTAAAAATGGACTTATTAATCAAATTACTTTATTCTACGGTAGGCTTTGAAGTTGAAGTAGAATTTTTTTTAAGCTTCAATTGATTGTATTGTGTGCGCTTACGCAAATGGGATATAAATGCCTCATTATTCACTCGGTTTAGGGACATAATCATTATGTAGGAGAGATGGCCAAGTGGTTCAAGGCGTAGCATTGGAACTGCTATGTAGGCTTTTTATTTACCGAGGGTTCGAATCCCTCTCTTTTTGTACCCTTACCAAGTTCATCAATGTTACTGACCTCAATTTTTGAAATAATAATAGATAAAATTATTGCAACTTTTATATGCATTCTCTATTCCTAATTTGTTTATGTAATATAGAAAATTGTGCATAAAGTGGGCAAGGAATAACAATTTTGCTACACCCATTTCTATACACGAATGGGGGGGGGGGGGGGGGAATACTCGGATCAAAATTCTTGTTATTTTAACGAGGTTTAAGTCTGACGAGAATAATATTCTACAACCAGCCATTCATTTATTTTCAAACCAACCCATTTACTATCTATTATTTGATTGACTAATCCTTTATTTTGGTCTGGATGAAGAGTCAAATGGGTTGGCACTCTTTTGCGGGGGGCTGATTTAAGAGAATTTTGAATTATAGTTCTCGATTTTTGTTCATCCTTGGCTGTAATAATATATTTAGGTTTACAACGATAACTTGGTATATCTACTATACGACCATTAACTAAAACATGCATGTGGTTAACTAATTGACGGGCTTCAGGAATAGTCGCAGCCATACCCAATCGAAAAAGTATGTTATCTAAGTGTATTTCTAGTAGTTGGAGTAAAACCTGGCTGGTTGACCATTTCGCTTTTCCAGCGATACGAACGTATTTAAGCAATTGTCGTTCTGTAAGACCATAATGAAAACACAATTTTTGTTTTTCTTCTAAATGAATACGATATTGAGATTTTTTACTAGAGAGCGATTCTTCGCTTCCAACTTTTCTAACTGGAAGCTCTTTTCTGGTTAGTCCTGGTAAAGCCCCTAGACGGCGTATTTTTTTGAAACGGGGCCCTCTGTAACGTGACATAAACACTCCTTTTTAAATGGAAAATCTCAACAACAAAAAAAATCAAAACTAAACTAAATGACAAATATGATATTATAAATGAAGTGAAATCTACTTCAAGTATTGTACTATTAAAGTATTGTATTACTGTAGTACAAAGAAGAATTAGAAAGATTCTATCAGTATTCGAATGGAATTCTATTCTATCGATAGAGAAATAAAAAAGAAATAAAAAAAGTCGGCTCTAACCTCTGAGCTAAGCGGACTCTCAGAACACAAATTGTGCATTTATCATAATTTTTTCCTAAACTACTGGAATCCTAGTTATTAACTATTTCATATTAGCTCTTCATAACACAATTACTATATCATAACATAATCAAATAAATAAATAAAAAAAGATAGAATATCTCATATTTATTTGATATTCTAGTATATAGAATATGATACAAATCGGAATCATTTAAAAATACGAATCAAAATTATTTTCACTACCAATTACATAGAATACTCTTTTTATCCATTTATCTAATAATTAATAATTTATCCAATATTTTTGGATCCATAAAAAAAGAATTGGATAAAAAAAATTTTCATCCATATCATATAGTAAGACTCTCTTTTTTTAAAAGTTTTGAATTCTATTTTTGGAATATTTGAATTCATCTAATTTCTATTATTTATCTATTTCGATTATTAATAATTTATATTTATTATATGTATTTACCCCGATTCTTATTATTTTTATTTATTTTATATAATTTGAATAATGAAAAGTAGAATGGAATTCGATAGAATGATTATTTCTATGTATATCTTCTTTATATATTTTTTAATATTCTAGAATACCTTCTATTTCATTCTATCTATATTAATATATAGAATATATCTATAGAAAATAGTAAAGAGTATATAGAATATTATCTTTAATATAAAAAAAATATTACTATAAATAAATATTTTAAGATATATTAAATATTTTTTCTTAATATTATTTTATTGAATTCAATAATGACTAATTAGATTACAGTTATTTATATTCAATAATGATTATGCATTAAGATGAAATATGTATAATGTATTTTATACATATAATATATCCATATGGATTTATACATATCTATTTGAATTCTAAAAAATTGGATGGATTATCCAAAGAAATTGGATTGGATAAGTAATGAAAAATTAGATCCTTCTATTGAATTTCTAACTGAATATCGAAATCTAAATTAATAAATAGATTTTTATTATTTTCATTATAAGGTCTGTATCGGTCAGCTCGAAGGAAAAAAAGAATCGAACGTTAGAGTATTCAAAATTCTATCAAAAAAGAATAGAAGGGGTACATCTAAAATAGAGATATATGTAGTATATATCTTTGTATATTGAATTGTGAATATAGAGATAATAGAATCATTTCTTATTCAAGTAAATATGGGTATCTGCTATAGATGAAAGAAAATTTATCAACAAAAAACAAATCGAAGGAAATTTTATTTTTTCCAACTCAATATGGGAGTAGGTTTCAACAAATAAATTCAACAGTTCCAGCATATAATTCTCAGAATACAAATGAAAAAACATCCTAATGCGATATGATATTGTTCTGGACTGGGCCGAGGCTTAGCCTACAATCGAGAAGGCCCAAGTCCCACTGAGGTTGGGCCCAATTGGACCACACTGATGAGCAGGGCAGGTGCCCATCCTGTCGGGCAGAACCTCCTCCCGTCGGGCAGGTGCCCATCCCGTTGGGCAGAACCTCCTTCCGTCGGGAAGGTGCCCATCTCGTCGGGCAGAACCTCCCCCCGTCGAGCAGGTGCCCATCTCGTCGGGCAGAACCTCCCCCCGTCGGGCAGGTGCCCATCCCGTCAGGCAGAACCTCCCCCCGTCGAGCAGGTGCCCATCCCGTTGGGCAGAACCTCCTTCCGTCGGGCAGGTGTCCATCTTGTCGGGCAGAACCTCCCCCCGTCGAGCAGGTGCCCATCTCGTCGGGCAGAACCTCCCCCCGTCGAGCAGGTGCCCATCTCGTCGGGCAGAACCTCCTTCCGTCGAGCAGGTGCCCATCTCGTCGGGCAGAACCTCCTTTCGTTGGGCAGGTGCCCATCTCGTCGGGCAGAACCTCCCCCCGTCGAGCAGGTGCCCATCCCGTTGGGCAGAACCTCCTTCCGTCGGGCAGGTGCCCATCTTGTCGGGCAGAACCTCCCCCCGTCGAGCAGGTGCCCATCTCGTCGGGCAGGTGCCCATCTCGTCCGGCAGAACCTCCTTCCGTCGGGCAGGTGCCCATTTCGTCGGGCAGGTGCCCATCTCGTCGGGCAGAACCTTCTTCCATCGGGCAGGTGCCCATTTCGTCGGGAAGAACCTCCCCCTGTCGGGCAGGTGCCCATCCCGTTGGGAAGAACCTCCTTCCGTCGGGCAGGTGTCCATCTCGTCGGGCAGAACCTCCCCCCGTCGAGCAGGTGCCCATCTCGTCGGGCAGAACCTCCTTCCGTCGGGAAGGTGCCCATCTCGTCGGGCAGAACCTCCCCCTGTCGAGCAGGTGCCCATCTCGTCGGGCAGAACCTCCTCCCGTTAGGCAGGTGCCCATCCCGTCGGGCAGAACCTCCTCCCGTCGGGCAGGTGCCCATCTCGTCGGGCAGAACCTCCTCCCGTCGGGCAGGTGCCCATCTCGTCGGGCAGCACAACGTGCCTTCCACACGTTCTCCGTGTGCTCCCCTCCGTGGGGACACATCATCCACCAACTGCCCATCTCCGAAAGAGCAGGTCAAACCCACTTTCCGGAGATCACGGAGCAGTTGGACTAGGGCGAATACCACATTTCGGTCTTCACTATGCCACGTAAGCCCTAACAGTCATTTGGATTGGGCCTGGCCATCCAGCCCAACTCAAATGACCGTTGGCCCAACGCTGGGGTCTCTCTATAAATACCCTCTTCCCCAAGAGGGCCAAGTATTCCATTCTTCTACCACTTTCTGTATTTGTGGTCACTCTGCCCAACTTCTCACTTTGGCATCGGAGTGCCTTTCAGGTACACCCCTTCTCCTCATCATCATCGGTGAACAGTAAGCAGTCCAACGGAGCGTGGCCATCTAGTGACCCCCTTCTGATCAGGTCAGATCAGTGGCGCCGTCTATGGGAATCGAAGCTCCCCCGTTCCTCCGAGCAGAGAACGAAAGCTTCATCTCTCAAAACTTTAGGATCATGAGTGCCCTCCGCCATGACAACGCTGTTCACAACTGTCCTCCCTTCGTAGAGCAGAAGGCTCCGATGGGCAGGACCCTGGCTGCCCGTCAGCCAGTCTTTGTCCTCCTTTCGTCGAGCAGAAGACTCTGATGGGCAGGACCCTGGCTGCCCCCCAGCCAATCTTTATCCTCTCCTTGGTCGAGCAGAAGACTCTGATGGGCAGGACCCTGGCTGCCCACCAGCCAGTCTTTGTCCTCCTTTCGTCGAGCAGAAGACTCCGATGGGCAGGACCCTGGCTGCCCGCCAGCCAGTCTTTGTCCTCCTTTCGTCGAGCAGAAGACTCTGATGGGCAGGACCCTGGCTGCCCACCAGCCAGTCTTTATCCTCTCCTTTGTCGAGCAGAAGACTCCGATGGGCAGGACCCTGGCTGCCCGCCAGCCAGTCTTTGTCCTCCTTTCATCGAGCAGAAGACTCTGATGGGCAGGACCCTGGCTGCCCGCCAGCCAGTCTTTGTCCTCCTTTCGTCGAGCAGAAGACTCTTATGGGCAGGACCCTGGCTGCCCACCAGCCAGTCTTTATCCTCTCCTTTGTCAAGCAGAAGACTCTGATGGGCAGGACCCTGGCTGCCCACCAGCCAGTCTTTGTCCTCCTTTCGTCGAGCAGAAGACTCCGATGGGCAGGACCCTGGCTGACCAACCAGCCAGTCTTTGTCCTTCTTCTGTCAAGCAGAAGACTCCGATGGACAGGAACCTGGCTGCCCACCAGCCAGTCTTTGTCCTCTCTTTCGTCGGGCAGAAGACTCTGCCGGGCAGGACCCTGGCTGCCATCCAGCCTTGTCCTCCCTTCGAAAACCTACTACCTCGAAAACTTACACGGGGACCATATAGCTCGACCATAGAACGCTGAGAAGCTATAAAAAATACTATAGTTAAACACTACCCTCGAGGACCACCTCGCGACCACAGGAGCGCGACAAGGTACGACCGCGTCTCCTCGGATTTAACGAGATAGCAAACGCGTGCCCTTGTGTGTGCGGGCAGAGCGTTCTGCTCGACGGCAACCCTCTCGACCGAGAGTCGCCGCTGCAGTACCAGATCGGCAGAACACCCAGCTCGCGATGGGCCGTTCACGCCAGGGGGACGAGTCCACAACCGTGGTCCGACCCCTTCTTCCGACCAGGTACCAACTCCGGTCAACCGGTCAGTTCCCTACACTACCGGTCAACAAAGTCGAGCTACACCCCCTACTTAGCAATTTTAACATCAAAGCATAACAATCATGCACGCACACAAAACATAGAAAGGAAAACAAGAATTCCATAAAAGGGGCACAAGCCCAGAAGTCAAAACGCTATAATAAACGGGCACGACCCCGAATGTCGAGCAGAAATGATCGAAGGTGTCGAGCAGAAATTTTTTGGATGTTGAGCGACTGCAATTTCGCCCTGCCCAGATGATCGATACGATTGACGCCATTCTCGCATCCTGCCCGACATATCAGCGCGCCCGACGATATTCTCTACTTAAGTCATAGCTCTCCTGACAGCGAACTATGACTTGGGGGGCTCCTGTTCTGGACTGGGCCGAGGCTTAGCCCACAATCGAGAAGGCCCAAGTCCCACTGAGGTTGGGCCCAATTGGACCACACTGATGAGCAGGGCAGGTGCCCATCCTGTCGGGCAGAACCTCCTCCCGTCGGGCAGGTGCCCATCCCGTTGGGCAGAACCTCCCCTCGTCGAGCAGGTGCCCATCTCGTCGGGCAGAACCTCCCCCCGTCGGGCAGGTGCCCATCTCGTCGGGCAGAACCTCCCCCCGTTAGGCAGGTTCCCATCTCGTCGAGCAGAACCTCCTCCCGTTAGGCAGGTGCCCATCCCGTCGGGCAGAACCTCCTCCCGTCGGGCAGGTGCCCATCTTGTCGGGCAGCACAACGTGCCTTCCACACGTTCTCCGCGTGCTCCCCTCCGTGGGGACACGTCATCCACCAACTGCCCATCTCCGAAAGAGCAGGTCAAACCCACTTTCCGGAGATCACAGAGCAGTTGGACTAGGGCAAAGACCACATTTCGGTCTTCACTACGCCACGTAAGCCCTAGCAGTCATTTGGATTGGGCCTGGCCATCCAGCCCAACTCAAATGATCGTTGGCCCAACGCTGGGGTCTCTCTATAAATACCCTTTTCCCCAATAGGGCCAGGTATTCCATTCTTCTACCACTTTCTGTATTTGCGGTCACTCTGTCCAACTTCTCACTTTGGCATCGGAGTGCCTTGCAAGTACACCCCTTCTCCTCCTCATCATCGGTGAACAGGAAGCAGTCCAACGGAGCATGGCCATCCAGTGATCCCCTTCTGATCAGGTCAGATCAGATATCAATCTCAAAGAAAAAACGGGGGATATGGTGAAATTGGTAGACGCTACGGACTTAATTGGATTGAGCCTTGGTATGGAAACTTACCAAGTGAAAACTTTCAAATTCAGCGAAACTCTGGAATTCAAAATGGGCAATCCTGAGCCAAATCCTTCTTTCCGAAAACAAATAAAAGTTCAAAAAGTGAAAATAAAAAAAAGGATAGGTGCAGAGACTCAATGAAAGTTGTTCTAACAAATGGAGTTGACAATATTAAATTGATTAATGAAGATTTCTAACTTCTATTTGTAAATATTTGGATTCTATCACAATTGAAACATTCGAATCAAATCAATTACAACTGGAAGAAAAATCACTGAATATTCTATTCATTGCTCAAATCAGTCACTCCAACATAATCTGATGGATCAGTTGAATAACTTATTAATCATACGAGAATAAAGATAGAGTCCCATTCTACATGTCAATACCAACATCAATGAAATTTTGAGTAAGAGGAAAATCCGTCGACTTTAAAAATCGTGAGGGTTCAAGTCCCTCTATCCCAAAAAAAAACTACCCTCCTATATTATGGCCCTTTTTGGATTTACTTGACATAGACTCAAGTAATTTCTTAGATTTCGGATGGTGCGTCAAGAATGGTCGGGATAGCTCAGACGGTAGAGCAGAGGACTGAAAATCCTCGTGTCACCAGTTCAAATCTGGTTCCCGGCAACTCATTATGTATGAGTATCTATTCCCATATTTCTTTTGAAAAATGGGAATAAATACATATTTATTAGTGATCTTAATCATCCTACATAATTTATGTAGGCGTACAACGATATGCTCTTTCTAGATGAAGAATGAATGGATGTATATTCTAGGGATCAAAAGGAAGTATGAAAATGAATGATTCAAGTTTGTTTTGATTTTTTCTGTGCTGCAATAACAATTATTAATATTTCAATTGAAACAATATTCAAATGCTTCAATTAGTTGGTTGAAACACCAAGCAGAACTTTTTCAGTTCATCCTATTGGCTCGTCCGAAATCAGTATTACTCCATCCCATTTTTGAATCTCAATGAATCCCTATTATAATAAGAGAGGAATGAAACCTTTATTATTCTGACTAATCGATAAGTCAATGGACATGCAGATATTTCTTTCTTTAATATCTGGGGTTGTTGAAGTTAAGATTACTTTCTTATTTTTCGCATTTAGTGAGCATCTTGTATTTCATAAAAATTAGGGGCGATATAATCTTTACGCAAATGCCATCCTATCTAACTTTCGGGCATTAAAATACGTTTCAGACGCAGATGATTATCATAATAGATTCCTAACATATCATAAGATTCCCTTTCTTGAAAATCTGCACTTTTCCAAACCCAGAAAATAGAAGGAATTCTCGGATTTTGCCTTGGGGTAAATACTCTTATGCATACCTCTTTGGGTTGATC
This sequence comes from Lathyrus sativus, assembly GCA_963859935.3. Classification (NCBI taxonomy): domain Eukaryota; kingdom Viridiplantae; phylum Streptophyta; class Magnoliopsida; order Fabales; family Fabaceae; genus Lathyrus; species Lathyrus sativus. The sequence continues at coordinate 487,682,641 of OZ012736.1, forward strand.
TAGACTATACTCTATTCTCGTAAGATGATAGACACTCGCTAATAGTCCTCCTGGTGCTACATCATAGGCACATTGAGAACGTAGATAATTGTAACCATATACATATAAAATAACAGCAATCGAATCCCAATCCTCGGGCTTTATTTGTAAAGTCTCTATTCCTTGGTAATCAAAACCCAAAGATCTATGAACTATTCCGTGTTTGACTAGCCAAGCAGACAAATTACCTTGCATTTTTTTATTTCTCCCGAGTTTTTTATAAAATTGGTATAAGTATTTACCATTTATTTCCATTACAATGAAATTTTGTCAGATTGACTTGCTTGCTATTTCTTATTGTATTTTGTACAAAAGGATCCTGTTTAATTCACTTTTCGTTCGTCGGAGGATACTTAATTTTTTAATATTTCCAAAATGTGTCAAAGGTTATCTCGGAAATAGATGATGGTTGATAGAATAATCCTTGATTAGAATTGCCGGTATGAGTACTGTCTCCAACATCAAATGTGTGGTTGGTAGTAAAACACCTATGTTGATAACTAATTGGACCTTCATGGATTTCTCGAGCTATTTTCTTACGAAGTTTTTTTATAGCATCTATAACCGCTTCCGATTTAGGTGGACAGCCCGGCAAATAGACATCCACAGGAATTAGCTTATCCACGCCCCGAACAATACTATAAGAATTGGTACTGAACATACCTCCTATAATTGTACAAGCTCCCATAGAACTAACATATTTTAGTTTGGGCATTTGCTCATATAATCGAACTAAAGAAGGAGTCATTTTCATAGTTACGGCGTCCGCTGTTAAAATGAGGTCTGCCTGCCTAGGACTAGAGCGTGGTACCAGTCCATAACGATCGAAGTCAAATCGCGATCCTATTAATGATTCAAATTCAATGAGGCAACAACTAGTACCATAGAGAAGCGTTCATAAACTAGATAGTCTTGACCAATTTGAAAGATCATTTAATGTAGTAGAAATAACTGAATTTTTGGTTTTTTGATCAAGTAAGGGAAACTCAATGGAATTCATAACTGTCTCAATGTTTTGTTTAATTGTCTAAATATTCAAGAATTAAGACCATTCTAATGCTCCCTTTTGCCATGCATAAACTAAACCAACAATTAGGATAAGAACGAAGATGAAAGCTTCTATAAATACGGATACCCTTAATACATCAAAACTCATTGCCCATGGGTAAAGAAAGATTGTTTCAACATCAAAAACAACAAAAACGAGAGCAAACATATAATAACGGATTTGAAATTGTAACCAAGCATCATCCATCGGTTCTATTCCAGATTCATAACTAGAAAGTTTTTCTGGCCCTTTCCTAATTGGAGCTAAAATTCCAGAAATTAGAAATGCCAAAATAGGAATAAAGATCGATATTATTAGAAATGTCCAAAAAATATCATATTCATAAAGAAAAAACATAAATGTACTCCTATGGATGTGGAAAATATACTTGATTCATATTAATTCTTAGTCGATTTGAATTGAAATTTCAAAATTATTAGATTCATGAACCTAAATAGAAATGCTTTGTATTTTATTAAGTTTACATTTTAAAAGTTGACATTATTTCTAGATTAGTATCTGAGTATACTAATACTAATATTTGTATATCATTAATCTATTCGAATAGAAATGAATTGATTCATTCTTTCGATTACAAAAAGCATTTCAACTATATTTATACTACTAGTATTGTAGTATGGAGTATTTAGTATTACATATACTACTACTATAGTAAATATAGTAGTATCGGTAGTACTATTAGGGCTATACGGACTCGAACCGTAGACATTCTTGGTAAAATAGATCAAACTATTATTATTATCAAAATGATTTGAATTGCTTTAAAGACCCAACGTGCATTTTTTTTTTGCATTGGGCTTTTTCATTAACTGATAGAAATATGAATTAGTCTACCATCTTTTTTCTTTACACAAAGAAAAAGGAAATGACTCCATGTGCTCTGATATCTTATTTAGATCAAAATCTAAGAGCACTACCAAAGTTTTTTAAAGAAGAAGGTTATTCTGACGTAGGTCTGCTTCTGGCCTGGATCAACTTAAGTTAAATGAACTCTCTATCAACCTACTTCAATAAAAATATCAAATAGGAAATGAAACTTCATACACCTTAAAGTTCATAAGATAGGAAGAAAAGATATTTTTTGGAGGTCCCTAGACTCATTGCCTAGCATTGAATAGATTTTAGTATTCACCTTATCAATATCTCATTATGGATTCCATCTGACGTCTAAATCCTTTGTCAGGCTATTGTTCTCTTAATTTTGTTCCTGGAGTAAGACATTGATTTATCAATTAAGATCAACTCTATTAATTACATGATGGACTCCTATGAAAAAACATTGGCGCATGTGTAAACGAGGTGCTATACCTAACTGAGCTATATCCCTTGTGCTTTTGATACAGATTTGATCATATTCAATAAATAAATTCTTGTCAAGATAAATATTAAATTACATGATCCAATCTCTTTGATTTATATTGCGTTTGTATTATTTATAAATAATATAACATTTATAATCTATTGATATGATCGAGAGCTACTTTTTTTGTTTAGCATGATAAATGACCTACTTAACTCAGTGGTTAGAGTATTGCTTTCATACGGCAGGAGTCATTGGTTCAAATCTAATAGTAGGTAAGGTATTGGTAGAACTTAGTAGATACCATTGATTCCGGTATCTAATAATTTTTTCTACTCACCATTTTTTTATTGTAATTTTCTATCTTTTTTCTATTTTTTGGCTGCACCAACTTGTTACGAGATCCTCTTGATAGGCTCTACGATAGCCTTGACTCGTGTCTTAGCTCGCCAGAGAGCTATATTTGCTTCAATTGTTTGTCTCTTGCCTTCATCCTTATTTAAGTTAGCTTCTTCTATTTTAAGAGTTTGTTGTGCTTCTTGTGGATTAATGTCACTAGCCCTTTCTGCATCAGGTACTAAAATAGTGATCTCATTATTGCCGATTCTAGCCAAAACCACTCATCAGAGCCATCGTTAACCATCGGCCCTTAAGGTGTATTCTCAAAATACCTATATTTAAAGTTGTGGCATAGGAACATGATTTTTTAAATACCCCAATTTGTCCACTATTAGTAGATAAAATAATTTCTTTCACTTCTGAATCCCAAATAATTCGATTGGGGGTCAGTACACAAAGATGGAAAGTCATTTCTTGAATTTTTTCTCCATTTCTAAGTTAAGTTCGTAGCCTTCGTAGTAGCTTCATCGATATTACCCACCAAATAAAAGGCTTGTTCAGGAAGACTATCTAATTCTCCAGAAAGAATCAATTGAAATCCTTTAATTGTTTCTACGGGACCAACATATTTCCCTGGGGAACCAGTAAATACTTCTGCTATGAAAAAAGGTTGTGATAAGAAACGTTCCATTTTTTGTGCTCTTACTACGGTTAAGCGATCCTCTTCAGATACTTCGTCCAACCCAAGAATATATATCATGTCTTGAAGTTCTTTGTAACGTTGTAACGTTTGTTTAACTCTTTGCGCCGTTTCATAATGTTCTTCACCGACGATCCGAGGTTGGAGCATGGTGGACGTTGAATCTAAAGGATCTACTGCTGGATAGATACCTTTGGCAGCTAATCCTCTTGATAGTACAGTAGTTGCATCCAAATGTGCAAATGTCGTGGCAGGAGCAGGATCGGTCAAATCGTCTGCATGTACATAAACTACTTGAATAGAAGTTATTGACCCTTCTTTGGTAGAAGTAATTCTTTCTTGTAAAGTACCCATTTCAGTACCCAGGGTGGGTTGATAACCCACAGCGGAAGGCATTTGGCTCAATAAGGCCGATACTTCGGATCCGGCTTGGACAAAACGGAAGATATTGTCGATAAATAGAAGGACGTCCTGCTCATTGATATCTCAGAAATATTCTACCATAGTTAGGGCAGTTAAACCAACTCTCATACGAACTCCGGGGTTCATTCATTTGACCATCGACTAAAGCTACTTTTGATTCCGCAATGTTTTTTTCATTAATTACTCCGGATTCTTTCATTTCCATATAAAGATCATTTCCCTCACGAGTACGCTAACCTAATCCGCCAAATACAGATACACCTCCATGAGTTTTGGCAATGTTATTGATCAATTCCATAATGAGTACTATTTTACCTACCCCAACTCCACCGAAAAGTCCTATTTTTCTGCCACGACGATAAGGAGCTAAAATATCGACTACTTTAATTCTTGTTTCAAAAATTGATAATTGTGTATCTAACTGTATAAAGGCAGGCGCAAATCTATGAATAAGAGATGTTGTGCGAGTATCTACAGGACCCAAATTATCTATGGGTTCTCCAAGCACGTTGAAAATTCGACCTAGGGTTGCTCCGCCGACTGGAACACTTAGAGCAGCTCTTGTGTCAATCACTTCCATTCCTCTCTTTAGACCATCTGTAGCACTCATAGCTACAGCTCTAGCTCAATTATTTCCTAATAATCGTTGTACTTCACAAGTTACGCGAATTTGTTGGCCAACCGTATCTCAACCTTGAACTATCAGTGCGTTGTAAATATAAGGCATCTTCCCTGGTGGAAAAACTATATCAAGTACCAGACCGATTATTTGCGTAATACGCCCCAGATTTTTGTTTTCAAGTGCAGAAACCTCATTATCAGAAGGGGGAGGATTTATTTTCATATTGAAAAACATCCTTTTTTTTGAAAAAAATCAAATTAAGAAAAAAATGTTCGAAAACAATGCAAGTGGATTGGTTCATTTTTTGAATATTTAATAACAAATGAAATGTATTAATTCATATTTAATAAAATATTTAATATTTAATAATAAAAAAATATGGAATAATAAATGTAATTTAATAATAGATTTTCTTGCTACCATACAATCAATTCAATTGTTTTCAAATTTCAATGATTGAATTTTTAAGGTCATCCAGGTTGTAGACAATACTATCTATATTATCTATGGAATTTCAACCTGAACTTTGTTTATGATTTTGTTTTTCTATCTCATTGGTCCTTAATTTTTATTTCCTCAGCATAGGATTTATACTGAGCATATTATTTCTTTTTACCGATTTTTCTTTTTATTGGGCAAATTCTGCCGATTTTGACATCTAGGATTTACACATACAACATATATCACTGTCAAGGTCAAGAGTATATTTTTTATTTACTATTTAGATTCGAAAATTATATTCCAAAATTCAAAATAAAATAAAATAAGAGACTCGGAAAAAACGGTTGGGTTGCGCCATACATATGAAAGAGTATAGAATAATCATGTATTTGCCAAATCAAATATCATGGTAAAATTTAACTATGACCCATTCGAATTAATTGATAATATTAGTTGATGGATCATTTGTAAAAAGTTTTTATTAACTCTTAAGTTATGTCGAGTAGACCTTGTTGTTGCTATAATTCAATTCTTAATTCATGCGTTGTAGGGGGATTTATGTCACCACAAATAGAAACTAAAGCAAAGGTTGGGTTCAAAGCTGGTGTTAAAGATTATAAATTGACTTATTATACTTCTGACTATCAAACCAAAGATACTGATATCTTGGCAGCATTCCGAGTAACTCCTCAACCTGGAGTTCCGCCTGAAGAAGCAGGTGCAGCGGTAGCTGCAGAATCCTCCACTGGTACATGGACAACTGTGTGGACCGATGGACTTACCAGCCTTGATCGTTATAAAGGACGCTGCTACGAGATCGAGCCTGTTCTTGGAGAAGATAATCAATTTATTGCTTATGTAGCTTATCCCTTAGACTTTTTTGAAGAATGTTTTGTTACTAACATGTTTACCTCCATTGTAGGTAATGTATTTGGGTTCAAGGCCTTGTGCGCTATACGTCTGGAAGATTTGCGAATCCCTAATGCTTATGTTAAAACTTTCCAAGATCCTCCTCACAGAATCCAAGTTGAGAGAGATAAATTAAACAAGTATGGACGTTCCCTATTGGGATGTACTATAAAACCCAAATTGGGTTTATCAGCTAAGAATTATGGTAGAGAAGTTTATGAATGTCTCTGCAGGGGACTTGATTTTACCAAAGATGATGAAAATGTGAACTCCCAACCATTTATGCGTTGGAGAGACCGTTTCTTATTTTGTTCCGAAGCAATTTATAAATCACAGGCCGAAACAGGGGAAATCAAAGGACATTATTTGAATGCTACTGCGGGTACATGTGAAGAAATGCTAAAAAGAGTTGTATTTGCTATAGAATTGGGCGTTCCTATCGTAATGCATGACTACTTAACAGGTGGATTCACTGTAAACACTACCCTGTCTCACTATTTTCGCGATAATGGTCTACTTCTTCATATCCACCGTGCAATGCATGCAGTTATCGATAGACAAAAAAATCATGGTATGCACTTTCGTGTATTAGCTAAAGCCTTACGTTTGTCTGGTGGAGATCATATTCACACCGGTACTGTATTAGGTAAACTTGAAGGAGAAAGGGAGATTACTTTAGATTTTGTTGATTTACTACGTGATGATTATATTGAAAAAGATCGAAGGTGCGGTATTTATTTCACTCAGAATTGGGTTTCTTTACCAAGTGTTATCCCTGTTGCTTCAGGGGGTATTCACGTTTGGCATATGCCTGCTCTGACCGGGATATTTGGAGATGATTCTGTACTCCAATTCGGTGGAGGAACTTTAGAACACCCTTGGGGAAATGCACTTGGTGCTGTAGCGAATCGAGTAGCTCTAGAAGCATGTGTACAAGCTCGGAATGAGGGACGTGATATTGCTCGCGGTGGTAATGCAATTATCCGTCAAGCTTGCAAATGGAGTCCTGAATTAGCTGTTGCTTGTGAAGTCGGGAAGGAAATCAAATTTGAATTCCCAGTAATGGATACTTTGTAATTCAGTAATAATAATTCGTTCTATTAATTTCCATTAAACTCGGCCCAATCTTTTACTAAAAGGATTGAGCCGAATACTGTACAGAATACTTGTTGTATCTATAAATGAATCCAATGGATCTTTCGGATTGATAGATTTTTTCTAGTTCATTATTCTTTTTTGATTTGGAATATAATGAATTAAAATAGAAGTATTTTCTATTAATATTGACAACAGTGTATCAAACCAATATAATCCTATCGTGAATAAATGGATTGATTGACTCATGTCAGATAGGTTTTTTACTTCATCAAATGGTGAATTCGTTGTATTTTTTTTCATTGTAATTTAATGTCATTCATTGTAATTTAATGTAATATGTAACATTTGATTTTATTATTTATAGAATTTCATCTTTTTTTATTCCGATTGGATATAGACATCCTTGTTTGTAATTGGATTAGGGTTGCTAACTCAATGGTAGAGTACTCGGCTTTTAAGTGAGACTCCATTTTTTACACATTTCTATGAACTAATTGGTTCATCCCTACCATCGGTAGGGTTTGTAAGACCACGACTGATCCAGCAAGGAATGAATGGAAAAAGCAGCATGTCGTATCAACGGTGAATTCTAAAAAAATTTCATTCATATTTGATCCGACCAATATTTTTCTTTGAATTGTTGGCTCGGAACAAATGAATTCCGTTGGGTTTAATTAATAAAGGGATAGAGCTTAGCTGCTCCAACTATAGGGAAACAAAAAGCAACGAGCTTTTATTTTTGATTTGAATGATTACCACATCTAATTATACGTTAAAAAAGAATTAGTGTTTGCTGTGGAAAAAGTTTTTCCTACTAATAGATTAACGATTTTTGTTATGAGTCTTATTTATTAGCTATTCCCCATTATTTTATGGGGTACCAAGAAATGTGTAGAAGAAAGAGTATATTGATAAAGATCTTTTTTTTTTTCCAAAATCAAAAGAGCGATTGGCCCATAAAATAAAGGATTTCTAACTAGCTTGTTTGTCCTAGAAAAATGAGAAGGAACAACCGAGGGGAGATAGTCCATTAATGAGTTTTAACTCGTTTCGTAGGTATCACTTCATATTTGTTTTTTTTTATTTCAATTCGAATATAGATTTAGAATACCTTGTTTTGACTGTATCGTACTATGTATCATTTCATAATCCAATGAATCTTTGACCAAATAGAATTTAGAAATAAGGAATATCAAGTATATTTAGAACGAGTTAGATCTCGCCAACAGGACTTCCTATACCCACTTCTTTTTAGGGAGTATATTTATGGACTTGCTTATAGTCATAATTTGAATAGATCCATTTTTTTGGAAAATGTAGGTTATGACAATAAATATAGTTTACTAATTGTAAAATGTTAATTACTCGAATGTAATAACAGAACCATTTAATCATTTCGGCTAATGATTCTAACAAAAATCGATTTTGAGGATATAATAAGAATTTGGATTCTCGCATCTCTGAAATTTTCTAGGGTGAATTTGAAGATGCATCTCCGAAAACAACACTGAAGTCATTTACACTGTTTTTCATTGAAATTGTATTGTTTTTGAGAACTCTATGTCAATTTTAACCAATATTAGAGTCATAAGACATACCTTAAAAAAAACGTTTTTTAAAAAATCGACTCTGAATCAAAATTTACCACCCTAAAAACCTTAAATTCTTTCTTCTTTTTTATTTGATTGAATTTTTATTTTCATAATTTTGAAAAAATCTATAAAAAAAAAATTGTAGAATCTTAATTTGACTTAAGTTAATTTTCAGTTGTATTTTCAAATTTTTAGAATTTTATGTTAATCATTTTTCTATTTTTTCCGTAAAAACATTGTTGGTATTTATATATTTGTTGCATTATTGATGCATGATTATTAAATCTGTCTACGCGGATCCACCCCATACTAAAGATTATTGAATAAAACAAGTTTTAAATATTTAGAGTAGTAAATTCTCTTCTTTTTTTTTACGATTATTGAATCAAATTTTTGTAAGAATTAAATATGTATTATTACACTTAAATTAATTTTATGAAAGCTATTTTCTTTAAGTTTTTCTGTTAAGAAAAAAATTCTTAATATCTATAGTGGTAAACTGAGCATTTTATTATTTTAAAGTTTAGCTTTCATAGTTTTTAATTGACGTTAGTAATTTGTCAAAGATCATTGTTTTATCTTATATTGTTTTATAATTTATAATATTCCCTCCCTCTAATTCTATTTATACGAAGAAAAAAATTTAAATACATTAAATAATTAATTATTTGAAGAATATATAAATCAAATATTGTCTATTTAATAAATTTTAAAAAATCAAATATATATTGTTGGATTAATATGTCGTTATTTGCATTTAGTTAATAATTAGCAGAATAATAAATATTGTTAGTGGACTCCTAGTTTTAAGCTTTAGTTGTTAGAGTCATGGTCTTGATTGAGTCATGCCTATTTATTAGGAATAGCAGTTTCTACAACTTGCAGTTACTACATCTTATATATTTAAAAGGTTGTTTCAATTCAATAAAGATTATCTTGTTTTGCTCTCTCTCTCTCTCTCTCTCTCTCTCTCTCTCTCTCTCTCTCTCTCTCTCTCTCTCTCTCTCTCTCTCTCTCTCTCTCTCTCTCTCTCTCTCTCTCTCTCTATATATATATATATATATATATATATATATATATATATATATATATATATATATATATATATATATATATATATATATATATATATATATATATATAATGGAAGGTAGATCACAATGCCACCGCAAGAAATAAAGAATCATAAAATTTAATAATTTTAGGATATATAATTTATTTTTTAATTTAAAGAATGAAAAGTGTAATTATAATAAGATTATTTACTATACACTGATAGTATAATAATTAAAAATAAAAGTCAAATTTCTTTTTACATTCAATGGTTATCATTAACCTAGTATAAAAAAAAATTACAAACATTTCAATTAAATTATTTATAATTACAATCTTTTAAGCAAAAAGTGTAACTTTATTTTAATATTAATTGTATAAGAAATGAAAAAAAGAAGTTATATAACTCAATCATTTAATGTCTTTGAAATTGTGTTTAATTCTCTTTATAACTTTCATTTTTGGAATTTTTTTTTTATCCTTTTAATTGTCAATTACAAAGTTTAAGATAGAATTAAATATATTTTTGTCAAAATTATCCTTAAATAATTATGATAGAGAGAAAAAAAAACATAAATATAATAAATAATTAAACATATTATAATTATAATTATAATTATTGTATAAAAAATAATAATATTTATTAACTTTTTTGATATATGTAAAAAATCAAAAAATGATATTTACCGACTCTAAAAGTTAAAATCCATTAATTTGAGATCACGGGTTGATTTATAGGAGAAATTAAATGTAGAGTAAAATAAAATGTCGTAAATTGTTATGCCTCGATACTATGATTTGAATTTGAATTCAATTTTTAATTAAAACTAATTGCTCATTTGAGAATTAAAAATATGTTTGTTGAAATCTATAAAAGAAAAAATGTGATTCCCGAAGCCCAAATAGAAATTTATGATTTTAGATTGTCGTATACATCTATTTCAGACTATGATATTATCGAATTTCATACTATATCAAATTAAGAGCATACGTATAACTATAAGAGAACAACATCATTCTATATCACAATAGAATACATTGCATAATTTCTTAATATTTAAACAAAATGCACATATTATTACGAGATTTTACTTGTTTTGTTTTTATTGTGTGATGGCTCCTTTTACATTAAATGTTTATTTTGTACCATCATTTTTAGTGATTCATGAGAAATCCCAGAAACAATCATATAGTGAACATGTAAAAGCACAAATTGCAACCAATTCATGTTCATGAATAATAATCCAAAAAAAAAGAAATGAAAATTGAAGTACAAATGCATGGTAAAACACAACTAATTCAAACTACTTAAACAAAGGGACAAACCAAACAAGTAGCAATAATTTAAGCAAACAAACCAACCAACAAAAAACTAATAACCCAAACAAAACATGTCCTAATGAAAAATAGAATAGTAATAATAACCCTCATCAAAACTCATTAGCTTTGTCCCTTTTCTGTTCATATGCTTTTTCAAATTTTGGTTATGGTTTTGATCGATCCTTTCATTCCTCACTTAGCCATCATGACTTTGACAAACTCCTCATAGTTGATCTGACCATCACCATCAACATCAGCTTCGCGAATCATCTCGTCAACCTCTTCATCAGTCAGCTTCTCGCCGAGATTTGTCATAACATGACGGAGCTCAGCTGCAGAGATGAAACCGTTCTGATCCTTGTCAAACACACGGAAAGCTTCCTTAAGCTCTTCCTCGGAATCAGTATCCTTCATCTTGCGGGCCATCAGGTTGAGGAATTCAGGGAAATCAATGGTACCGTTTCCATCAGCATCAACCTCGTTTATCATGTCCTGCAACTCCGCCTCAGTTGGGTTCTGACCAAGTGATCGCATAACAGTTCCGAGCTCCTTGGTAGTAATGCAACCTGTAGCATTTTATAACAAACAGTTAAAACACAAACAAGTGATCCAACTCCACAAAGTAATAGCATGCGATGAACCAGTTTAGAAAACATTGACCAATGTTCTCAAACAGCAGAAATACAGCACTGTAACCTATTTCCTGCTATCTTATTTCAATCAAGCATTAGTAACCCAAAAACAACAAAACTTATGTGATCCTGGCAGGAATGTACACATGAAAAATAGATATAAACATAAAATCAATAAAGGTTAACTTATTAATAAAATACTACAAAGTACAAACACCCAGAACATGACACCGACAAGACACAAACACCCAAAACATGACACTGACAGGGACACAGACACAGGGACACCTCTAATAATTTGAAATTTTGAATAACCTAAACATAATCACAAGCAAATGGACACACCTTTTTTCAAAAATAGGTGCAACAGAGATAAAATATAACCAAATACAGATCAACAATGGTAATCAATAAGATCAGTTAAACACAACATTTAATTGAATACTAAAAAGATCAAATAAAAAACGCCATTACAAACATGTTACCATCTAATTGTGATGTAATTTTCAAATCAGATAATTCACAAAAACAGAACAAAAAAGCACAACACAAAAGATAAAGGGGTAAATCAAATATCAAGCTATTCAGAAATTCATGCAATAGTAATGTTCATTTCAACACAAACAATTGTAATCGCCAAATCAAATCTCATCTCAAAATTAAAAAATTCATACTCATTCCCAATACATCAAACAATCAATCCACACGCGCGCAAACACGGGAAGGATCAAATCAAACCTAGTTTAACGAAAGGGCAAAACGGTAAATAAAAAAAAACGTTAAAAAAAACGCAAATCAAAACAAACAAATATAAGTCAAACCAGAAAAACCCTAAAAACGTTTCAATTCGTATGAAAATTGAATCAATAGGTATCATAAAAATTGAAAAACCTAAAAACGCTAAAAGTGAAATTCAGATCTAAGAAAAAAAAGTAAAATAATGGATCTGAGAAACGGTACCATCTCCATCCTTGTCGAATAGACTGAAAGCTTCCTTGAACTCAGAGATCTGTTCGTCGGTGAGTTGATCGGCCATTGGAAGAAGATTCGATTCCTAGAAAGGGGAAAGAGAGAGGAGAAGAAGAGAATGATGTGTGTGATGTGGAAAATGTAAGAAGAAGAGAAAAAGAAGGATTTGGGTATTTATATATATACTCTTATTATAGTTATTGTTTTTCTATGGCTATCTCTTCCTCTCCTTTTTCTTTTTCTAGAATATTATACCTTAATTAAATTATATAGTAATCATATTTTTTCATTATATTTTTATATAAACTTAAAGATGGATAGTGATTAGCTTCTTTCTCATTGGATCACTATTGAGATAAAAAAATATATATATGTATTTTTAATTTGATTTTTCGGTAATAATTTAAACTTAAATCTTTTATTTGAATTTATTTGATTTAATGTAATTTATTTTGGATCTAGCAAAACGGGTTAGGCTCGTCGCATTCGTCTGTTTAATCCACCATTTTTGACAGATTGAGACGAGATTTTCGGCTCGATATTTTAAGTTTATCTGCCCTGCCTAACCCATTTTTTAAAACAGGGTGGGGCGGGTTTTCCAGAGACATTTTTGTTAAAAAAAATTATTATTTTTATTTGAAATTAAAACAATATTAACGTTGCTTATAATAGACATAATTTTAAAACAAATCTCATTTCTTCGAATCCTCATGCTCATTTTTCACCTAACCAAAAACACTTCATTTTGAAGACATTAATTGATCTCTGCTTCTTTATTTATTTTCACTCATAATGAAAAAGTTTTCATTTCTCATTATGATAATAAAATTTTGATTTGTATTTTATTTTATTTGAGTTTTTATTTTATTTATTTCTTAACACTTAAATGATGCGATTATTATTTGTATTGATAATTTTTAAATATTGAAGCTTTTATTTTTATTGGAATGATTTATTTTTGGGATGCTTCCATTATTAAATATTGATAAATCTACTTAGATGTCATTATATTAGCTTGTGTTACTTTGTTTTTTTTATTTGTGTTCTTAGATGTCCTTAACTAGGTTGTGTCAGTTGATTTTTTGAACTAAAAAGATTATTTTGAGATAAACCAACTTTTAGAATGCAGTATTATATTTTTTTTAGAGAAATTTGTCGCTTATTTTGATCATCTTTGACTCGACTCAAGAGCGGTAATTGTGCAGTTTATACGAGAAAAAACAGATATATATTTTATGACAATTAATGTGTCAATTTCTAATCATTTTATGTATTTGTTAGGAAATTTGTTTGAATCTTAGTATAATTATAGAATAAGTTTTGGGTCTCGCTTTTGGATTATAAATATCTCTATGAAGGTAATAGGTTATTCACTAAAAAAAGTGGTTCTCAAAACATCATATTGTTTAGAATATTCAAAATATCACTCCTCAACTTATGGGATTAAAGATCAATCACCTATGGATTGGTGCTAAAAATATCATTGTTGACTTAAATTTTTTGATGTCTTCAAAAAATTATTACTTTGATCTATAGATTGCAACAAATTTTTGTTACTTTTGTTAAAGGTTGTTGGTTGTGGAGGTGAATATATTACCAAAAATGAGTTTTATTGGTTATTATATATCCATCATAAATATGGTTTTGAAAATAATTGGAATTGGATATGAAAGTTACCTCTTGTAGCAAGCGTTTAATTTTTTATTTGGCATATTTGTCATAACTCATTTTCAGCCATGGTTGTCTTGTAACTTCAACATATTAATATTTCTCATACATGTCCTTAATGTTTTAGAAATGTGGAAACTATTACTAATTGCTTGTTGATTTTCCTGTGAGTTGTGTTTTTTGGGCATGAGTGTGGCTTTCTAAATATCCATACAACGTTTCTTGAAGTTGATAGTGTGAACTTCATAAATTCTATACAAAATATGATTATTGAGGTAGGTACTTTAGCCTCTTTGATTATGTGGAACATGTGGTGCACAATAAAAAAAACTTGTATTTACAAAACACAGTTGTCCACTATGTCTATGATTACTTAAGTTTTTCATAGCTTCACATATTCCATTGTTATACCCTAATTTTTACCCCTAAGATCCCATCATCTTTTTTGCATTTTTGCATACAAACAAGATCACAAACTTGGTTCTCCTTTAGTCCTCTCATCTTTGTGTTTGCTTTTGGGATCACCAAGCACCTTTTTGTGTACCTTTTCCCTTTATGTTTATATGTTTTATGTTTCACTAACCACTAATCAAAATCCCAAAAATATGTCTTGTATCCTTTTGTTTCTTTGCAATATATGGTGTTATATCAAGAACATCAAGCATGATTCATCGGCTAGGGTTTTACTCCCTCAAGGTTAAAGTGTGGTCAACCATTGTTTCTCAAAGGGGCTATCTCATCAAACCATGGCTTCTAATATCAAAGTAAAAGGTTTCAAGCTTCATTCAATTTCGTTTTGATCAAAGATGTAATAAGGTTTAGTAGCTTGTCTCTCAAGAAAAGTCAACGGTTCATGTGTTTATTTTCATGCCTTCATCAATAAGTTACCTCAAGCTTTGGTCAATTTAATCAAAGAAAATTCAAGGAAACATTATCTTGAGTTCATATGATGATCCATGTGCTTTGAAATGCAAGGAAAGTCCAAGTTTACAAATTGATTCAAGGAAGTTTGACCTAAAAAGTTAACATTTCAAGTAAAAGTTCCAAAGATCACAACTCCTTTAATTCTCAATATTTTTTAATGCTTCTTTTTGCATATGACTCTTCTCAACGTCCTATTAAACTTCTCTTTACATGATAAGAATCAATTATGCTTGGAGGATCATCAAAAGTTTGAAGATATTATAGGTCATTTGTGTACTTAGTGAAATTTTGCCTATTTTCAAGTGACTTTTTCTCAACTTTCAAGAATCACAACTTCTACAATTTCCAACATATGGAACTCATTCTTTTTTCAAAATATCACTTTTGATACTCTATAAAAGACTGCTTCAATGGTCAAAGTCAAATTGTGCTTGGAAGGCCATGGAATTCATTGATACATTATAGGTCATTTTCAGCCATTTGGATTTAGAAATTTTCAAGTTTGGTTTTCCAGATATTTGTGCCAACTTCAACAGGCCATAAATTTTTTTCTCAAGCATTCATATAAACCTTTCTTAGCGCACTGTGATCTTTGCCACAGTGTTAACAAATTGCAAAAAGAATAGAATCAAAAAGCCCCTTGTGCAAGGTGTCCTATTGATACAAACATGGTTACTTGGAACTAAAGATTGGCATCATGATCAGATTTTTATCTCAAGTAATCTTCAATTACAAGCCAAATTATCACGTGTTTTCCATCTAAACATGATTAACCAAGTTTCCTGAAGTTAAATGACTCACAAAACGCATGGTTTGGATGAGTTTTGATGCATTTCAAGTCAAACTTTTACCATGATGAGGGTGAACACGATTAAACTGAATTTTCACTTAATTCACCCCTCTCATCATTCCATCATCTTTAGCTATGAATATAGGACCTCACTACCTTTATTTCCAAGATTTTAAGAGCCAAAAAAACCTTGCTCCGCCTTTAAATTTTCTATAAAAAAGTGAGCTATCGTGTTTTGATTTTCAGCAACTTTCAACTCAATTTCTTGATTCGGTTAGCTTCACTGTGTTCCTCTGAAGCTTCTGTAACAATTCTCAAGCTCTAAGAGTCCCTGAAACGTGTTGACCAAATCTAATTTCATAGCTCCTCATATCATTTTTGGACAAGGTAGTTTGAAGCTCCATTTTCAATTAAACAAGTTACCACAATATAGTCCTTTATTTACTTAATGTTTCCCCTAACCTAGCTGGTGTTGATTGTTCTTGCTCATTGTTGCACCCCCAAAATTTGCCCAACCTTTTCTTAAATTGGTTTATTTTCCATTTCAACTTCATTCGGTTTCATTTTTGCATTGCATAGCATTTGTTCTCAAAGCAGGGGGTCAAGGCTTCCCGTGTCTCAGGTTTCATTCCAGTGCAAGCAACTAAACCGCAAGCAGCAACAGTTGACATTTATTTTGCCCGATCGAGCGGTCGATTTTATTTTATTGTGCAAGTTAATTTCCAGCGTTCAGACTACTTCGAGCAGTTTCACAGTAAGGATGATCGAAAACGAGTTCCAGAGGCTTAAAGATGTCCAAACAGTTGAAAACGGGCAAATGGGCATGTTTCCCTCCAAAAGGAGCCAAATTCAAATTTTTGAAGGTGTTAATCGGTTAACACATATGGTTAACCGATTAACACAATCAAAATCAGGCTAATTTTGCAGGTTTTGACAGTGTTAACCGGTTAACCATATGCGTTAACCGATTAACCTGTGTATTTTTTCCCTGTACGTGAATTTTCAAGTCCAGCCACTCTTGGAGTCCCATTTTGATCACTTGAATTTCATTTTTACACTTGGAAGGATCTAGAACCCCATTTGAAATTTGTTTAATTTTAATTTCCCACCAAATGCCCATTCCACATTCCATACCATGTTTTCCAATCCAAATTTCAAACCTTGCATTGGATCCAAACCTAAGTGATATCAAATGATTCACTCCAAACCTCACCATCTAATCTCTCATAATTCAATTCATTTTTCAGAATTCACTCTAATTCCCTCTCAATTATCTCAACTTCTCCATTTCCAAAACCCTCACTCAAAGCTCTTCATCATTTGGATTCATTGATTTTTCATTGAAATCAATGGATTTTTGAGCATAAACCTCTATTTAACATCACCATTGGATCAATTTTCATAATCAATTTTCGTGCAAATTGAGATCTGATTTTGGAGCTTGAGTTGGAAGTGCTTATTTTGAGTAATTTGGCTTAAAGGTGTTTGATCTTCACTCCTCTTGCAAGAATTATTGTGGATCTTGAAGTTTTCCGGATAATCTTGTTTGGATCTGCTCAAATTCAGTTGATCAACATTTACCGAAGAAAATCTCTGCTTCGAAGGTTGGGATTCTCGATCCGATTTAATTTTTGAGCTTATCATGTTGATTTTCATATTTGATTGAATTTTGGTTGATTTTGATTCGTTTGAATTGTGATTGTGTTGTGTAGACATGTTTGCGTGTCTATTGGTTTTCTGTTTGCAGGTGTAATTTCGTGCTTATTTGATAAGCTGATCTTTTGGATCATTTGATTAAGTGATTTTATGCTGAAAGTGCTTTTCTGTTGCTGTTTTTGGCCTCTGTTACAGTGTTAATCGGTTAACACATATGGTTAATCGATTAACCATTTCAAACTTTCAAAATTTTCAAACGTTAACAGTGTTAATCGGTTAACGCATATGGTTAACCGATTAACCTGTTCAAAATTCCAGGTTTTTAAAACTTCTTAAGGTGTTAACCGATTAACCCCAGGGGTTAACCGATTAACATTGTAACAATGGGCCTGTTTTGCTATTTTTCAATGTGTTTTTGCATACCAGTCCACTTTGAATCATCATAGATCAGTGTGATGCATTAGGGGCGTGGTGTTTGGTATATATGTCGCTGTTCTTGATCGTTTGATCATGATTTTGTCGACTTGTTTTGTTTGTCTTCCACTTGAATGCGTATTTCCGATATGCTTCGTTCAAAGTGATGTTTCTTTTTTTTCGTTTGAGTGTTTGAGTCAAGTGGTCGAGACGCGCTTGTGGCGGCTGCTGCCCCGTACTTCTTTTTCTCCCATTTGTCTCCGATGATCGATAGTCGACGGTTGTAGAGGCTTGTCTTCTCCCGTTATGTCTCATCTGCTCATTTTCTTTTCTGCATTTTCATGTTCATATTGCTTATTTTTGCATGTGCATTTCATCTTGTGTTTTGCATTTTTGTTTACTCCAAAGGGGTTAAGACGCGCTTGTGGCGACTGCTGCCCCACACTTCCTTTCCTCCCTCTTTGCATGTTTGTTTTCTATGTTTGCATTCTTGCATTTTTATGTTCTTTCTTCTTCTTCTTCTTTTGTCTTCTTTCCCTTAGGACCTCCAATCTCTCATCTTCAAGAAAGGTTATGATAGACATTAGATGCTTAACCATGCATGATAACATTAGGTAGTTCCCTTTTGTATCCCAACTTTAAGTCCACTTTGCATGATAACTTTTAGGATTGAATTAGTCTCCCATTAATGGTCATTTCTTCTCTTCTCATCTTCAAACACTCATAAAACACCTAATAAAGAATGACAAGTGTTATACGCTACAAGTCTTAAGCTACTTGAGAAATGGTGATTATGGGGCTTTCTCTCAGTGACCTAGAGTGTTTAGTGTACACCCTTTGGGTGATATACGACGCACTCGCTCTTAGGTCACAGTCTCTAGTGCGACATGAGTTACAAATCAAATTCAAAACACTTCTTCTCTAAAAAACACAAAAACACTTCAAACCTTTTTCATCCTTCGGGATATTAATCAAGGAAAATCTTTTTAGATAAAAGAGTGTTGTTAACTCTTAGTTCCACCGCAAACGGTAACGCTTAAGTCTCCAATGGTCGAGCTGCATACACCAACTGCTAGAACTACTTGTTAACCCTACTTGGGCCTAAAAACCTTTGAACCAACCTGTAGTCTTTTTAGCCCGAACTACGTTTGCTCTGATCTTTCATACCAGATGAAAGTACGTAGGCACAAGATGTGATGTCTTGGCGAGCAACCTTCCCCCCTTTCACTCGTAGTTAGCCGAACTACGTTGACTCTGACTTTCCCATTGCACGAGGGAATACGTAGGCACAAAGCGGCGATGCTCTGCCGAGCCTCTTTTCTTTTTATTTTGTCCTTTGACTTTTAGCGTAGATAGATTGATAACCCTTTTAGATAGACAATGTGTGGATCCCGTCGAGTACGACGAACGTGAGGGGTGTTAATACCTTCCCCATGCGTAACCGACTCCCAAATCTAGACTTGGTTGCGATGACCTCGTCTTTTCCCTCTTTCGTTAGGTTTTTCCGATCGTTTCCTTTCCCTCTCTTTGGGATAAATAACGAAAGGCGACGATTCTTATATTTTCTGCCGAGTGTTTCTCGCAGTTGCGACAGCTGACGACTCTGCTGGGGACTCTGTTTCCCTATGCGAGTCAATCCTAGTGCTTGTTTGTTTATCTTTGGGTGTTGTATATATGTGCTTTATTTATTTTCTCGCATTTATTTTTAGCATCATATATCATTATTGTTGTGTTGTGGGGAGGGGATGTTCCATTGAGAGATAAGTCAGACCCAGGCTTGACCATTTGTGATTTAATTCGACATATCATTTTCATTTTCATGTTTATTTTCATTTTAAAATTAATTTTAAAAATCATTTTAGTGCATTTTAATTCATATTATTGCATTTTATTTTAGTTTGACTGGTGTTGACTTCTGTTGGCCTTGGATCTTGGTTGATTTGGTCACAAGTCTCATCAAACTCGATGGATCTTGGGTGTTAATGGGGTGAAAACCCTAATCCACCAAAATGGATGATTGATTTTGATGATAACTTAATCATCACTTGGATCCAATTTGGTCGTGCCTTTATGTTTGAACCTTTCTTCTTCATCCCTTTTCTTTTTTTCTTTTTCACCCTTTCTTGGATCAATTGGAAGGTGTGTAGGTCATCTTGTTCATGAGATTCTGAATGGTGCTTGATAAACTTTCATCATTTTAAATCTACCATCTGATTAATCATTTGATCAATTGAGGTACTTTAGATTGATGCATAAGTTTGTTTAAAGTATCATGAGAGGTTGATTGATGTAATGGATCCATCTTTCCTTGACTTAGGTCTTGATCAACCTTGTTTGGACTTGTGCTGCATATTTTAGGAGTATGATCTTTATATCACATCTCTAACATGTATGGTACATAAATTGTTGTTGATCGGCCTCTCATAGTATGATCTTCCTTATAGATTATACTACGATTGCTTAACATGGCGCTAAATTTGTCCCTAAACGGAAAATGATCATATTGGTTAAATTTTAGATATGAGTCATTTTTTTATCTTAGATGTAAATCTTCTATCTCCATAATGTGTAGATTCTTTTCCACCTAAGAGAGCTATTGGCATACTTGTTGATTTTATCCAAGTTGAGCCCTTCTTAAAGGATGATGCAAAATTCTCACACTGGTTGGGTTGATTAGTTAAGTAATCTACTTTAAATAAAAATATATATTCATTAACATTAACACTAACTTTAATCGTACTGACTTTTACTTTATGCTCTTTATTTTTATGCACATTTATCTTTATACTTTTTATTTTTATACTTTTTATTTTTATGCTTATCATTTCATATCATATTATCATCTTGTTTATGTTTATGCTTTTTTCTCTTTGTCTACTTGGACTTTCTTTTTCTTTTTTAAGACATTAATAAAGGCTTAAACACTTAAAAGATTCTTAATGTTCCTTGGACTATTTGGTGATTATCCTTTGCTCTTAGGATCCTTACCCTATGCTTTGGAGTTATATCTTGAGACCTTGAATATTATTTGGCACTTTGACCTTGAGTTGACCTCTTGTGAAGACTTGACTTGGAGACTTGGATTTCATCCGATGCTTGGTTTTCTCTGCCTACCGTATTTCTTATCTTGTTGCTTAAGTCCAAAGGATGTGAGTTTTGGCTTGTTTATGTCAAAGGCTTGTATCTTGGTTAGGTTTTATTTTATGCTTTAGGTAGCCTCTTCATCTCCTCCCCTTCTTAAATTTTCAAAATCTTATCCCTTTTTCAAAATCTTATTCTTTCAAACTAGAACCACTTTCATGATAAACATTGACTTTGTCAAGTGCATTTTCAAACTCATTTTCTTAATAAATTCTAATCAATTTTAAGCATACTCAAATCATTTTCAAAAGACAAAAAAATAATTAACTCATTTTGAAATCGAGGTGAGGTATTGTGGTTTTGTTTTATGATTCATTAGGAGAGTATGGAGTTGTAAATTCCGAAAGCAGGATGTGAACAAGTGTTTTAGAATAGAATGTCATATGAATTAAGGAAAAGCAAGGTTAGAAGTTAACCACGCGTTGGAACGAGAGTATGGTCAAGACCAATAAATTTAAGAAGTTGTGGAAAACAAGGAATTCAATATGTGAAGGTAAGTTGAAAAGAATAGAGTATGTTAGAAGTTTTAACTGAAGTAAAGCATAGAGTATGCAAGAGTGATTTTATTTGAGTAGAGGAAATTCGGAGACGAATTTCAATTTAATGAGGGGAGTGTAATACCCCATATTTCCCTTAAATGCTTACTTGGATACCATTCGAATTTACTGAAGCTCGTAAGTGCTCTAAGTGTCATCAGTTGGGACCAATAGAGTAATTAGTAGACTCTTAAGAGATTACTTATTCATAAAAGAGATTGACCATTATTAATAGGTACAAGAGGGAACACGTTGGTAACACTAATAATGGGTCAATTGGTACTAGAAGATAAAATATCATTTGAGATATTTTATAACATTATATATATATATAGTAAGTATATTGTGTGATGGGTGTGAAAAGAATGAAGTAATATATATAGTAAGTATATTGTGTGGTGGGTGTGAAAAGAATGAAGTAGGTAAGAAGAGATAAGAAAAAGAAAAGTTATTAGAGAAAAAGAAAGAACAAAAAATGTGAGAAAGGGAAGGAAAAGAAAAGAGAAAGAGAAAGAGAAAAGGGAAAAAGGAAAAGAAGAGGAAGGAAGGAAGAAGAAGGAGGAAATATCATGAATGATCATCATCTCATCTTTATCACCATCAATATTCATTATCTTCTTCACCAAATATCATCATCTTCATCATCAACCTAGGTGAGTTATATAGATAGAATTAGCTTTGGGGAGAGAGATTTCATAAGAAAAGGGGAATAGGGTTTGTGTGTTTGTGTTGTATATTAAATTGAAGGTGAAACTTGATGTTATTTGTTGTGTTCTTGTTATATGATGTGGGTTGTTCTTGAGTTATGAATCTTAATCCCTTTATGATAGCGGGTTCTAGGTAGAAACTTTGTGATTGTAGAAGTTAGGGTTGTAGAAACATAGAATAGAAATTGATGATTCTTGATATTGTCATACTTTCCTCTATTATACCATGATGTTATGATGTTGGTGTTGTGGTTATTGATTATAATCATGATAAACTTGACGATTGAGGGATTAATTGTGTAAGTGTATACATTTTTTTATTATTGGATCATTGTTGTATGTTGAATTATGATGCCAATGCTTTTTACGGAATTGAAATCGGAGGTACAGAAGACCTCTAACGGTGAAAAACTGAGTTTTAGGCTAAAAACACGCAGTATTCATCGACCTGCAGAACCTATGCATCGACCCAGGGACGACGCATGCAAGGCGGTGAATTTTAAAACTTTTCCCAACAGTATGCGTCGACCTGGACGCTTTATGCGTCGACCTGGACACTTTATGCATCGACGGATAGCCTCTAAAATGTTAAATAATGATTTCAGTCATAACTTTTAAACTGTAACTCCGTTTGACGCGCGCTCGGAAGCATTGGAAAGCTCTTCCAATGCTCTATAAGATGGTAGGTTAGAACTTGTAGTTATAACCATTAAGGGTAAGGGTAGGCATGCATTAACAAAGATGTCATAAGTCGCATTATGATATATATGCTATGAATTGTGGTTGTGTTGGTGATGCATATTTTCTATCTATGAATTGTTGTTGGTATATGTATACATTTGATAATAATAGTAGAAATTCATAGGGAATGGTGAGTAAGCCCTTATGTCAATTAATGAGATGAGCTAGTGCTGTAACTAAGAAATGATAAGCGACGTTAGAAATGCTTAAAATGGGTACTACAATGAGTCTCATAGGAAGTATTGATAGAACACTTGAAATGGGTATTACATTGGGTCCCATATGAAGTGATAATCCTTAGGCTTGAGATGGGTATCACACTGAGTCCCATGGAAAGCAAAGGTAAGTTGCTGATTGAAGTATATGAGTAGAATGCTTGAAATAGGTATTACATCGAGTCCCATAGAAAGTGATATAAATGTGTAAAAATTAGTGATTAAGGGTAGAAACGTGTAAAAATTACAAGTAACATAGTTTAGACCTAGTGTATGACTTGTTTGTTGGCTCAAAATGGCGACCAAGATTTTTTTTTTTTACATTGTAAGAGGTACATTACGCCATTATCGCGACCTTTGAGTTGTAGAATATTCCAGAGATACATCTCCAGAATTGTTCAGCGTTTCATAACCTTTGAGATATTTTGGAGATGCATCTCTAGAAGTAATTGAATTAAATTTTTTAAGGAGTTTTCGGAGATACATTTCCAGAAATGGTCAACGTTATTGTTTTATGGTGTTTTCGGATATGCATCTTCGAAATTTCTTGCTATCTTTTTATTTTTTATTTTATTTTCTTGTTTATGTGTTTTGTTTGCGTGCACTAATGATACACCTTACTATATCTTACAGGAGTTATGGATGACAAAATCGACATGCTGAGACATGGTTGGGTTGCCCAGCACGCATCCGTTCGGCGGGAGCGGAGTCAACATGTTCCCAAGGTAGTAAGTACATCTAGTCAGGCAGAAGTGTCGACTTTTGGGACGCAGTCTACTCCTAGGGCTCGTCCTTCACCTCATACCACTTTATCTCAGACCATTCTACCTTCATCTCAGGCCATTCCTCCTTCATTCCAGGCCATTCCACCTTCTTCTTCTTCTTCTTCCCATAGGAGACGATATTCACTATCTGACGCGTAACTTCCTTCATCCTCCCGCAGGCGTCATGATTCATCAGTGCCACCTCCCGCTGATGATCTTGTGCCACCTTCAGAGGGAGAGGATGTAGCGGATGTCGAACCAAAGGGTTTTGGAGGAGGCTAATATGATATGTAATTATTTCCTCTATATCCAGACCACACTGGCATACATGTCTAGGACGAAGAGGTAACATTAGTTTGATTCTTTGTTTGTTTACGCGTTAATTTTAATTTATGACAATGATTATTACTGACATTGTTTATTTTTGGAAAATTTTAGAAGCGTGATCCATAGAAGTTTCTGAACCATGGGAGGAAGATTGTTGCATTGCCTCAACAGGAAGAGGATTGGTTTCAGAGTGTTCTTGGATCTCAATCAGATCCATGAGTAAAACTAAGGGCGACTTGCCTCACATATCTGTATTCGAATGGCTAGCTTGCGGATCACATAATTCTTACTCCTCATCTTTCTGAGCGCGTCATACGGCAGTTCGAGTACACCCAGACCATCCTTAGACACCCTATTATCTTTGCTCTTCCTTCCTTTTCTCGTAGATATATAAATGATATGTTTGTTGATTATGAGAGTCACCTGGTATTGGAGGAGGCTCGGGCTACCATAGTGTCGAACGACTGGAGCTACGCTGAAAGATACATCAGGTGGTTTTTTAGGGTCTCACATTCGTACATGGTGCAGATTGCTCTAGGAGACCCGTTAAGACCAGTTCATCAGGAGATTCTAGAGGAGGAGTAAACCCAACTAGATCATAATGAGGATATATTGCCTCAGTGTCGCCGCATAGTGGAAATGGCGTGAGGCATTGATGATGGTATTTTTCTAAGGGGGTCTGCTGTCAAGCGAGTCCTGGATGCCATGGTAACGGAGGCACATGTAACATTTTTGTACTAGAGACATCGTCGGAGGACGAGGGGGATTGATAGCCAAGGAGGCAGAGTAGACATAGGAGGTATAAGAGAGGTTGTCAAGCATACCAAGTACTTGTCTGTTATTATTTTGTTGTAAAACCTGTTGGCTGGGATTTTGACGCACATTAATGCTTGAAGTAAGCAATAGGATTTAAAGAAATATTCTGAAAAAGAATATGTTTATTTCGATAAAACAACGATACAAACATTTCGACGCAGGATCTGTGTATCAATGAAGTTATGGTCTAGGACTTAGAAATATTTTTGCCTTAGACTGGAGCTCGACGAAGCTTACCTGAAGTAGCTTTCGACAGGTGAAATTCAAAATAAGGTTGATAAATGTTTTTGGCTTTATCCGTTTTCAAGACACGTGAAGACGTGGCGTTTTCTGGCGAGAAGACTGTTAGATAGCAGTTATTTTTGAGTTAGTATAAATAGAGTCTTAGCAGTTAGGATTCAGGGGTGTTCAACCTTGTACAAAAAACTCTAAATTTACTCTAAGTACCTGTGTGTGAGAAACGAATGTTCTTGAGTGAAAATGTACGTGTGAATATCATACTTTACACTTTTTACCAGATTATTTAAGATTCTTCTTGTAATTTACGTTTGTTGCAATTTACTTTAAAGGCAGTTTCGATATTTAATATCTTGTTATTGATTTCAAATCCATTTACTTTGTAATATACACTTATGCATTTCTTTAAAGAATTGTAACGTTTCCTTAAACAACTTTTAAGAACATTGTCGAAATGTTCATAATTAACAAACCCAAGAACTAAAATAACAACACATGTTCTAGGATCAATCTAGTCGATCCTGTAAGTAACTAAAAATTTAACAAATTTGAAAGACTAGCGGTTGTTTACCAATTTCGACGGTAAACAGTACCATAGTTTGTACTTTATTTCTTACATTGTTACTACATTTTGGATCTCATTCTGTACGCCATTTTTCTATTATATTACTATATTATTTTCAACACACGCAATATTAGTCTCTTATTATTTTGTACGTCCATTATTTTATTCGAGATCATGCTTCATAATTTATCTGAAAACAAATACACAACTTATAGTAAAAAATACATGTTTGGATACATTTCGGAGATGCATCTTCGAAATATTTACAAAAATACATCTTTAAAATAATTCAAATATAAATAGTGTTTAAGTGACATGTTTAAAATGGTATGGTTCACACATTTTAGTACATATGATGCATTAGTTACTTTTGCTTACTCGTTTATTTGCACTTTTTCATATAGAGTACTAGTACTACTTTTTAATTTCAGTTATTTTCAGTTGATTTATTTTAGGTATAAAACGAACCGGGTTATTATATCCAACCCAAAAGCCCATAAACATCTATCTCTTCACATTGTAACGGTCAGTTGGAGCATTAGTGTTGTTTAACTCTTCCAATTAGTACTATTCACTTTAAAACTTCCCCAATTTTGTAAAAACTTAAACCCAAAGAAACCCGAAAGATGGAACACCTTGCGAACTCTTTTTCGGTGTTGGAACTCGACGCTGATGATAGCGACATTCAACCTCTTTCTCTTCCTTCTGGTAATCAATCTTTTATGCCTATTTATTCAATTTGCATTTTTTTTTAATTTGTTGTTTTGAATTGTTTCGTCATGCATGGTGCTTGAGTTTTTGTTAGGGTTTTGAATTTGTTCTTGTTCTTGATCATATGTGATTATTTCGTGTCAAATTAACTAAGTGTATGTTCAGTTTCATAGTTCACACACATATAATTGATTATGGATGTGTAGAATTTGTAGTTTTTGACACTTATATTTATTGTTCAATTCATTTTTTCAGAAATTTATCAAAACCTACATCTTTTTACCTTCAACTCGGTTTTAGCCAGAATCAATTCACTTAAAATCAATTTTCTTCATTGCAGAACCGAACATACATTAAGCCTGTGATTTGTTTTGAGGAAAGAAAGATGCAAAATCATGGTTGATTAACAACAATAGAGCATAAGATGTTCCTTTTTATTAACTGTTGCACTAGGAAATACTTGCTGTAGGAAAGAGAATAAGATAGTAAGTCCTTATTATTAGCATGATTAGAAAGACCTTGATCAATGGGTAAAAAATTGCAGTAGGAAAGAGAATAAGATGTTTATTTTTATTAGCAGTTGTTTATCACCAGAATGGTATTTTGCATGGAGGGAAAGGAACAAGAGTATACTTTATCAGTTTTGAATTAGGAGAGTTTTATAAATTTTATGATTTATGATAAATGTCACTCTTTCCTTTCATTCTTAAATTATCAAATTAGAGAATACTTTTTTGAAATAAATTTTTATCGCGCCCTTTGCTTTCCCTCCAAAGTCCCTCATCCAAAAATACTATAAATGGAGAAGTAGGAAGGAAAGAATATCTGCAACTGTAAGGCTTTAGGTCTCTGTGAGGTTATTGTTCAATGCATGATTCTATTGTTTGTTTTTGTGCCATTGATCAAACACCTATGCTTGGCTGCCTCTGCGTCGTTGAGTCGTGGGCGAGGCTAATCTAGTTGTATTGATAAATATTCTTTAGCTGTATTGTTATCTATACTTGTGTATTGAGTAGTTTTAAAATTCTGGATTGATGCTTACACGTAGTTGCATTAGAGATAGTATTATGTTAATTAGTATGTTTGTAAAGAAACAGCTCCAATATACTTTCTTGGTGCAGGTAGTAATGGAAAGAAAGCAAATGGCAAAGCTTTACAAGTGAAAAATGAGAGACATAATCTAGCGGCTTATTTGCCTGAATACAGGTTACCTCTTGTCTGGATTGACTTGGAAATGACTGGTAAGAATGTAGAATGTGTTATTTTAAGAGCGACAAAACTCCAGATTAGTACATTTGAACATTCGTGCTAAACCTTGTGTGATTTGGCAGGTTTAAATATTGAAGTGGATAGAATACTGGAGATTGCTTGTATAATTACAGATGGAAATTTAACCAAATCGGTGGAGGTATATAATTACTTGATGTTACAATTTGCATTGCTAGCTATTTTTTTATTTAGATGATTGTCTTCTTGCATCACTGCATTTTGAGTGAGATTCTACATTTTTAGTCTCTAGCTCATAACTTCCCCCTTTTCTAGACTTATTTCCTCTATTTTTCTATGGGGAAAAACTCGCTTATTTCATTACCTGCCTTGCCTGACATTTAGGCACTTGTAAGCTAAAATTTGTTACCGAGTACTAGTAGAGTTTAAAACACCAAATGATCCTTCAATATGTTGTACTGGTTAGGATTTGATTTTCTACAAGTTAAAATGCTTGAGTGTTGCTGCTAAGATGACAGAACCATTCTCAATCCACCCCTTGAAAATGCAGGGGTTTACCGGAAGAACCTAAAATACATCGGAAGGATCGTTCCGGTAGTGTATTTTTGCAGATTTTAGCATACATGGAGATGTGTTTTGGCACAAAATTGATGTTCATAGCTTCTAGATTTGAAAGTTATTAAGAAAGCTTCTGAAAAATTGATATGCAGAAATTAATTTTTAACTTTTACAAGAAGTTTATTTAAAATACTTTAATTTTTAAATGGTACTTTAATTTAAAATACTTCAATTTTTAATTTTTAACTTCTATTAGGTTTTAACTAGTGATCTTAGCCTCTTCCCTTCTTTAAAGGAGGAGGGAAGTGTTATTAGATCAAATGTTTTTAAACAGAATACCTTGGCACTAAATGGATTATGGAAGTGTTAATTGCAGTTGATTACATATCTGTATAAATTGTTTGAGTGAAAAACTGATTTAGTATGGATGGTTACATTGGAGTGTGCATGAAAGAAATTATCAACTGTTTTAGGGTCCTGATTTGGTCATACATCAAACTAAGGAGTGCCTTGACAAGATGGGAGAATGGTGTCAAAGTCATCATGCAGCTAGTGGTAAGCGGTACATGTTAAACTTTAATACTTGACTTCTTCTTGAAAGAAAAATAATTAATTAGAGAGAAAGCATTTTCATGAGGGGTATAAGATGTCCTTCAAAACAGATTAAAAATATTATTAATTCATTAACATGAAAAAGTTTGATGCTGATATTATTCACAATTTGATTCGTTGGTTCTCGTGAACAATTTTAAATTCCTTCTTTCCCCTCATTGAATTTAGTTTTGAATGGTACTGACTAGTGATTTTTAATGAATGTAGGGTTGACAAAAATGGTGCTTGAAAGTACAATTAGTGAAAGAGAAGCTGAAAAACAGGTCTGTAGTTACTATACCATGTGATTGTGACAAATTCTATTTCGTGGGAACTTACATTTTATCATGCTAAATAGGACCAATATTATCATTTGATTTCAATGTATTTTAAAGTATTGTTTTCTTTTTCATATTGTAAGAATGAGACAGATGAAATGGCTAAACTTGTCTATTTAGGATTGAATAATTCCACATCTCTGCGTATAGTTGAGAATTGAGTTCTCATTTTCCTTCATAAAGTTCATAAAGAATATGGGCGGGGGACTCGGTCCACGATAGAAAACTTTTGGCAGCTATTAGACATTATTAGTCTTATTTTTCCTATCACTGAATCTATTATCTTTATTCTAATGATTCATGAAGCCGGCATGAGTATTTTCTTATGAGATTATGGTTTGGATACCCTTTTTCCTGTACATCACCCCTTGTTCTATGAGGCAACTGATTAAGTTTCTACTTTGCAGGTTATTGAATTCGTTAAGAGACATATTGGTGGTACATATGCACCTCTTTTAGCAGGAAATTCAATATATGTTGATTTTCAATATCTTAAGGTATTGTGGCAGCCATAGTAAAGTAGTTACTAGTGATTCTAATGAAGTATTTGTTAATTCCTTAGCATCTTATTGTTGCTAGTGTTTATATGGCCTGGTTTACTGCTGAAGCCTAGATTCATTTTTTGATATGGTCATCTGTAAATTCTAGGTCTCATCAAATTTATTTTTTGTTTTTTGAATTGCATCATATTAGAATACTACATAACTGGGTAAATGAGCCAACCTTATAAATCAAGCTTGCCATGTCATTTTGTCAATCTAAAGAACATATCATAACATTATGAAGATGGACATCATGTAAAAGATCAGGTTAAGCCACTGCATGTAAACTTCTGTCATCTGAAATTCTGAGTACAAAATCTGCGTATCTAAAGATAGATTTTTTTAATAAAAAAATTGGGGAAGAAGGAAATTACTATTAATAAAAGTGACATTAATGATTGATGTCCATTTTACAATAGTTTCCAATAGTTTTGAATTCGGCCCTTGAGATTACATGGCGAAACTCTTACACCACTGAAGTAACACTTCATGGATAAAATTGGTGGAAGCAGCACCAGGAATTTCCTTTCTGTTTGTCACGTA
Organism: Lathyrus sativus; assembly: GCA_963859935.3. NCBI lineage: Eukaryota > Viridiplantae > Streptophyta > Magnoliopsida > Fabales > Fabaceae > Lathyrus > Lathyrus sativus. The sequence continues at coordinate 487,713,158 of OZ012736.1, forward strand.
TCAAGCCTACATATTGCTATTCTTATTTGCAACTATGTATCCTATTGTTCTTGCATTATATTGTTTCATTACCTGTATTGACTGGTTTAATTTCGCAGAAGTACATGCCAGAATTGGCGGGGATCTTCTCTCACGTGGTTGTTGATGTTAGTAGTATTTCAGCTCTTTGCATTCGCTGGTATCCCAAAGGTAAGAAATTACAGAGTTACTCTCGTAGTCATAAGAGGTTCAATATTTGTTAACTGGATGACAAATTTCAAGAGATGAGAAACTGGGATAAGAGGCATTCTGGTTATTTGGTCCTTGTTTATGTTTGATTCTTTTTAGCATGGAATATATATCCGGTCCTTGTAAAATTTGATAGTATTCTATCCTTCACAAAAAAAATAAGATTTTAAATCCTTTTTAGAATGCAAAAATTGTGTACTGATGTAAAGGGTTATGACTTGTGCAGATCAGAAGAGAGCACCTTCAAAAGAAAAAAGGCACAGAGCCCTGGATGATATTAGAGAAAGCATTGAGGAACTTAGATACTACAAGGAAAATATTTTCAAGCCAAAGATCAAGAAATGATGGGATTGCTAACAGCGTGAATTTTGATGGAAGGCTTCCAAGTCAAGTGTAAACCTCACTGTTATGACAGAGTTTATGCACCGATTGAATAGGTCTTGATTATGGATAAAGTGTATTTTTTGGCAGTTGTACAAACTCATTCTCAAATATTGAGAACCCTGACATGCAAATCTCAACTTATGTAAATCCATTCAAGGCAAAAACATGTGGTTTGCTTGTGTAAAATGCTATGTTTTTTAAACCATATCAGAGCTTCCAATCATATGTCGATTTGTTTTTGTTGCAAAGGTTTCTCAACATGAACAGCTAAACCTTAACTGAACCAATTATAGTTAAATGTATATTTTTATGACTAAGTTACATTTTCAGTTAAAAAAAAACTCAAAGAACTTTAAGTTTCTTTTAATCAAAGAACATTCTACAGTATAATAATTGTCTAAACAAAAGTATTGAAAACTTTCTATGACATCAAACTGCACTGTTCTATGGGAATTAAACTGATCATGGTCATCAACTAATACATTGCTACAATGGTGATTTCATCCAACTCAAATCTAAACAGCTTTAGACTTTGACTTCATGCTTCTCAAACTCTAGCAGTAAGAAATGACAGTGCTACACAAATGGAGCCAATAACTTTGGCGGAAACCAAAACTCAAAATTCTCCTGTCAACCGACACACCTGCATTCATAACACCATAAAAGACGACTTTTATCAGATTAAACTGATATTTTCTCCTTCAATGTTGTGGCAGATGAAAAATATGGTACGCAATATTGTTACCTGTTATATGCTATTTCATTTTGAATTTGACTTCACAATAACCTGCTGAGATTCTTGATAAGTACTTTCAAACTCTTTTTGGTACTTTCATCACCAGTAAAACCTAACATATCAGAGGTGATATTCTGCAGAAATACAACCAAAACGGAAAAAGAAAAAAAATTAGAAGTTTTTCATAATAGTTTAAATTTAACCATTTTCAGAACTAGAGTCATACCTCGATGTTCTTCAAGGTAAATATAAGTGTGTGTACAGACTTATGGATCAGTTCAGTGTTCTCAGGGGTCATAATAGATGATTGCACCTTTCTGCATACATAAAGGGGGTGATTTCTATTAGTTATCATACTTCAAGAGAGTTGAGTTTAACGTGTTTGATTTTGTGGAGAAAAAATTGATTTTGAATGAACTTATTTGTAAAATTGAATCGGACTAAAAGTGAGTTGAGAATAAGGTGATTTATGGTTCAATACATTTATGTAAGAGTTAGTTGAACAATAAATTAAAGGCTAAAAATCAATAATAGAGGCAAAAACTTCAAATTATAGTATTAAGTTAGAATCAATCATGGAGGCAAAATTAATTCTAGTAAAAAACTTTAAATTATAGCTAAGTTAGAATCAATTCTGGAGACAATCGATTCTAGTAAAAAAACATCCAAACATGTCAAAATTAGTACTACACCTACAGAATCAAATTTGTCTCCTCCAAATTGGAGCCAGACACACCAGAGACTGATATGACTTTCAAATTACAATACACTGAATTTTTGAACAAATTCGATTCAATTCTTACAAGTTATATATTAGGATAAACATAATAGGTTAATGTTTTTTCTCATGCAATAGGTAGAATAACAAGAGAACTTCATGTGCAATTTCCGTTTCAAGGTCTTCAACTGAACAAATTACAACCTAATACTCATCCCATTATCTTTGTCAAATCTCCTAAATCCTGATTGATTTCCAAAGGTTACCGAGTTAGTTACATCCCCTAAACTAACAATGATGTGCTACACAGCTACGTGTACGCAATCATGTATGCAAGGCAAATAAGTCGCACAAAATATCCATAGGCGTTTAGGCAACTGACCTCAAATCATTAGAAGCTTGGGTAAGGCTTTGGGTCAAACATTCAACTTCCTTCAACAGGCCGCTATCACGAATTTCAGCCAACAAAGGTTGAACATCTAGAGCCATGGCTTTCATCTGAGGCATTACTACACCAAAAAGAAAATCTAGGCATGAGGATGCATCATTTAACCATATTTTCTACTGGCATGGAACTTATCTGAATCAACAATATGGCAATTGAGAATAATTTCCATATGCCAAACACACAAGTCAAATAACATCATACCTGTGTAAGAAGTGGTCTTGCTTCTTCCATAACAGCGAAAACACGTTCAGCCAACGCATAACTGTTGACGACACCAATTCCCTCAACATCTCGTCCAAGACGGGTGTATATTCCTACCATTTCGTCCAAACTTACTCCTTGGTGACCCTTGATCTTTTCTCTATCACACACAATGAGACCTTCTTTAGCACATTCTTCGTGAAGAGGACCAACTGAAGGTGTTGGAATTGGATCTCGAGGATTGATGTCAATTTTAGTTTCCATCAGAAGACCGGACTGGTTTACCTCAACAAACGAGTTCCTTGGTATAATTGTTTTATCATCTTGTATCTGCAAATTGAAAACTTATGTTTAATACAATCCAAAAACTAAAACAATGAAAGTCACACCAAAGCAAGAAATAGATCCACACTAGAGATTTGTATCGATTGGTTCAATTTAGTATCGAATCGAGATACAAGATACGATTTGCACGAATAGTAAGATACTAATGACTATGTATTAGAGTCATTAATTGGATTATGGTACCGAAACAAACCTCAACAACCGCTTCAATACTTCTCAAGGAAGGATTCACGCGAGTGACATTGCCTACAGTGACCCCTCTGATTCTCACAGGCGTTCCAGTGCTTATACCAGAAGCCTGAGCAAACTCGAAAACCGCAGTATACTTCCTGAATTTAGAATTTATTTGAAACGCCCTTAACCAAGCCATACTAAGCACAAATAGTATCGTACCAGAAACCAAAAACAGTCCAACACCACCTTCCCAAACACTCTTGCGACCAAACCCGAAATCACTTAATGGACACAGCGTTTGCTTCCAAATCCGTCGAGGAATGTCAAACACAACTGCAAGAGGATTCTTTGCTTCTGAATTATATGTCTGTTTGACATTACCTCCATCAGCAGATGTAGCTCTAATCTTGTTGATTTTCTTCCGATTTCGAATCGACAAAGGCGCAAACTTCAATGAGTTGCCTGGTAGAGAAATCATCATACATGAAGAAACAGAAGTTGGCAATGATGAGACATTGATTGCAGGGTTCCCAACCATCTTCAATCAATCTCCTTACTCAGAAAGAGATCTTAATCTGCAATAATTTTCCAATTGAACCAGAAATCAAATCAAAATCAAAATAACCCCAAAAAAACCACAATAACATGAACCAATAATTGAATTCCAAAAATTCTAATAACACAAGTAAATTAATACAAACCCTTAAGATTCAAGTTATAGTAGAAATGAAAAAGGTAGCATTTTGAGAATAAAACAATATTGGGTTTGATTAGCTATCACCCAAATATGATTCTAGAAAACTAGGGTTACACGTAAATGCGCTGCAATTCCAGAAAATTGAAGACCCAAAAAAAGAAAAAGAAATTGATGAAGGATAGTGAAAGTGAAGAGGAATTGAAGTTTAGAAAACAGTGACAGTGTTGGGATTGGTGTGAGAGATACATACTTTGGTGTTAATGGAAGAGAGAGAAACCTAAGCAGTGTGAATCATAGGCATCGTAAAAATAAGAGTTTTGATTTTTGCCGAAAATATACTGATTTGTTTAGATTGGAAAACAAGCAAGAATGAAAGGTGGAAAGAACTATAGAAATAGTGAAATACTATAGTTTTTCGGTGACTCTAAGTAGTTTTTTTTTGTTTTTTTTTTAATAAAGACAAACTTAAATGCACTTTTTTATTCCTTAGTTTTCTAAATAATTGATCACTCTTGTTCTTAATTTTAATAGTTTTAGAATTTTTATGATTCTCTATCTAATTTTATTTATATGTGACATCTTTATTAATAAGGTGACAGCTTGATTTTAGATTTATGTCATAAATTTAAAATATTTAAAAAATAGTGTAATATTTTAATTATCAAAATATTTAAAAAGTAAAGAAAACATTTTTTAATTGTTATAAAATTGTTATAAAAAATTGAAAACGAAACAAAAGATCAAAAGGAGAGAAATTTGATTCAGTAGCTACAAAATGTCTAATCCTTTTTTCACATCCATCATTCACTAGTTTCTAAATTGTTCAAGTGTGCAAGTAAATTAGTTGTTATTACGAAGTTGGGTTTTAAAGTCTCCATTTTATAAAGCTGGGTTTCAAATTCTCCATTTTGTGAATCTGAGTTTCAAAGTTCTTGTGATTTTACACAGATGGCGCACTCACAATCTCAAAAGGAGAGAAACGAAGAGGTCAAATACCGTGTAAGGCATGTTTCTTTGTCTTTGTGGTCTCGATAGTTTAGTTTTGTTTATGTATACTTTGGTTCTGATTGTCAGTTTCTATTAATTTGAATCTTTTTTTGTCAATTTTTTCTCAGACCACCTATAACTAATACGATTAGGTTGAGAATACATCATATGGGAAAATCATTTGAGACACCTGTTAAGTGGCATGTTAATGGGGAAGTTACCGCGATGAATTGGAGTTGGGATGTCAATTATATATCATACATGGAATTAGAGAGTATGATTCAGAGTGAAGGTTGCACAAACATAAATGCTTGTGGTATTGGAACCCTGCATATAACTTTTCTCGTGGTCTTAGACCCTTGAACAATGATCAGGATATACTGCAATTTTCAAAAGATGTTGTAGGCTATGAAATAATGATGTGTATGTGGAGCATAATGTGGAAATTCAAGATATTGTTTATGATAGTGAACTAGATGCAAACATTGAGGGTGGTGGTGAAAATGAAGTACAATGCACTGGTTTTAAAAGTGCAAATGGTGTTGCTGAAGATGTTAGTAATGATGGTAATATTGATGTTAACAATGAAACTGGGCAAGAAGGTATTGTTGAGGATTATGTTGCAAGTAAGGGTAGTTTTGAGGATAATGAGTTTCAATTTAAAGAAGAATTTGAGGAGAGTGAGATGGACTGGACTAAAGTCCTTCCTCAAGAGACTTTAGGTGAAGTTTCTAGCTGCCCAAACAAGAAAGAGCAGGCTGAGATTTGTCTAGCATACCTTGTTGTCATGTAATTGCATGTATATGGAACATCAAGAAAAAGTATGAGGATTATGTTGTTGCATGTTATAGGTATGACTGATATGGTATCCTAACTCCATTTACTGAAATTTTGACTGATGTGGTATCCTAACTGTGTTTTGTTTATTTAGGAAATCAACATTTATGGACATTTACTTAAATATTGTATATCTAACCAAATGACCATAATTGTGGCCTATAGATGATCATAATACAGCGGCACCACAAGTGGTGAGAAAAGCCATAAGTCGGCCAAAAAATAGAGGAACAAGGCAAACGATGAACCTAGAAATTCTCACATACGACCAAGAAAATTTTCGTCTGTCACATGTGCAAAATGTGGTGTTGTGAGACATAATAAAAGGATATGTAAAGGGAAACAACAGTTGATAAGGCAATTCCAAAGGGTGGTAATAAACCAAAGAAGGCTAAGAAAGTGAAGGGTGGAAAGGGAACCAACAAGTCTAAAGAAAAGCAAACATAAATTGTTCAAAGTTCACAAACTCATCAACCTACTCAAGAATAATGACTTTGATTGTAGTTTTAAGTAGTAATGTATGGATCTTAAGTAGTTTCATTTTACTCAAGGAATTACTTGAATTTTATTTTGGCTGTATTGTATGGAGACATCTCAAACTTTTGAGAGACCCTGTGTAAAAGCTGGAGTAAGTTTGTGATTTTTTTAAATAAGCCCTTTTAATTGTAAATTAACCGTAAAATATATGTATGGAGACCCTTTTCTAAATAGCATAGTCTTGAAAAGTAGTGAGGCCCTGTGCTGTATGTCGCCTTGCACACCCTCAAAGACGGTCCTGGATTTTAAGTAGTTTCATTTTGACTCAAGTAGTGTCTTGAGTTTTATTTTGGCTGTATGAATATTAATGTTAAAACAATGTTAATGGTAAGTATTATGGTTTGGTTTATATCCCTTGTTAAGTTATTCGTCTTGGGTTTCATATTGAATACCTTGTGCAAATTACAGGTCCAAATGTTGTGTTATTACAGGTTCAAAATTATGGTAGCATTACTCAGTAAATATCCTACCATAACAGGTCCAAATTATAGGTCAAATTACAGGGAAAATTACATGGAAAATTATGGGTCCAAATTATTATAGGTCCAAATGGTTATTACAGGTCCTGTTCAAATTATGCAGTTAGGATTATACATTATGCAGTCAAAATTATGGTAGTATTATGCAATACAAATTTAACCATAACAATAAATTGAACCATATCAACAACTTGAACAATAAAACTTCAACAATAGCAATAACTTCATTCATAAAGTATTACAATCCATATTATTAACTCAATCACCTTACACCATTAAAGCAAACAACATAGAAACAGAACCTAAAATCTAACCACATTGTGAGATATTGGATAGGACTCTAGTATGATCGAAGGTAGCTTCTTGATTCTACAGATGTTTAGCATGCAGTCGAAGGATGTTCACATGCTTTTGTTGAAGTGTTACATATTATAGTCGAAGTCAATTCAAATATGTAATTGTAATGTCGAATTGGGTCTTGTATTAAGGTTCCAATTGTTTAAGTTAGCATGTACCCTAAGTTATCTTGTAATGGGTAATTGTTAAAAAGCTCATTAGTTTAGTATGTTAGGTTTTATTATAAATAACATACTAGTCTCTCATCTTAAGTGTGGCAAATCCTAATTAAGGTGAGAAGGTTATTTGTTATTCTTGAGTACTTGTAATCTGATTTAAAAAGAAAGTAAAGAATAGCAGTTATAACCAATCCTTGTTATTCTTCTTCTTATTTTTTCGTTAACCCTAACCCTTGTGTGTTTCTTGGTCATAAAGAAACCATTTATACTTTGTCTCAAGACATCATTTTCACAACAATTTAGTGCGGTGAGCATGGAGAAGATGCCTTCAATAAAGTATGAGATTGAAAAGTTCACCGGGGTCAACGATTTTGGCCAGTGGCGCTTGAAGATGAAAGCCCTACTGGTTCAACAAGGTTGTTTGGAAGAGTTGAAGGGAGAGGCAGCCATGAACGCTGCATTAACAAAAACTGAAAAGACGACAATGATAGAGAAAGCCCACAACGCAATATTGTTAAGCCTTGGTGATAAGGTTCTCCGACAGGTATCAAAGGAGACTACGACATCAAGGTTATGGTTGAAACTTGAAAGTTTGTACATGACCAAATCTTTGGTGAATCGACTATACCTGAAGCAATCTTTGTATTCATTCAAGATGAGTGAAGACAAAGTGTTTGCTGAGCAGTTGAATATATTCAACAAGCTGATTTTTTATCTTGAAAATACTGATGTGAAGATCGATGATGAAGATCAAACACTGTTGTTGTTGTGTGCTTTACCCAGAACACATGCCCACTTCAAAGAAACTCTCTTGTATAGAAGGAAGCCCCCGTGCTTTAAAGAAGTTCAATCAGCCTTGTATTCTAAGAACTTGAACAAACGAAAGGAGCATAAACCTTCGACTGTTGGTGAAGGTTTGATCGTTAGGAGAAAATTCTTGCAAAAGGATGGTAAGTTCGATAAGACGAAAGGTAAAAGTCAGCATGAGTCTTATAGTGGCGAGGCATTTGGTATTCAATGCTATCACTATAAGAATGATGGTCACACAATAAAGGTGTGCTATGAGCGCCTGAAAGATCATGGAGGTAAGGATAATGCCAACACAACCATTGTTCAAGATGACTTCGACTCATCTGATGTTCTTGTGGTTTCAAGAAGCGACTCAAGAAAGGGGTGGATTATGGATTCAGATTTCACTTGGCACATGACTCCAAATAAAGACGTGTTTGAGGAATTATGTGATAAAGATGACGGATCAATGTTGCTGGGAAACAACAAAGCTTGCAAAGTTGCAGGTATTGGATATGAGAGATTCAAGCTCCATGATGAGTCAATAAGGCTATTGACTGAAGCCAAGTATGTACCTGATTTGAAGAGAAATTTGATTTCTCTTGGTGAATTCGACAAGAAGGGATATGTTTTTCAAGGATAGAAAAGCATCCTAAGAGTCATGAAGGATCGAAGGAAGTCTTGAAAGGCGTGAAGAAACAAGGCTTGTATACCCTTGAGATTGAAGTTGTAAGTGGTTCAAAAAATGTTGCATCCACGAATCCTTTGTCGAAGACAGAAATTTGGCACATGAGATTGGGCCATGTCAACGAAAGGGGTCTGGTCGAATTGGGGAAACAAAATCTTCTTGGTGGAGACAAAGTTGAAAAGCTGAAACTTTGTGAACCCTGTGTACTTGGAAAATCTTGCAGAGTGAAGTTCAATAAAGGCAAACAAAGAACACATGGATCCCTTGATTATACCCATGTTAATCTTTGGGGGCCTGCAAGGTGTCCATCACATTCAGGAGCAAGGTGTTTTCTATCCATAGTCGATAATTATTCTAGAAAGTTATGAGTATTCATCCAGAAGACTAAGGATGAAAATTTTAAGAATTTCAAAGGATGGAAGACTCTGGTCAAAAATTAAACTAGCAGAAAGGTCAAGAGGTTGAGAACCAACAATGGCTTTGAATTTTGCAATGAGGCGTTCGACAGATTTTGTGCTGCCTCAGATATTGTAAGGCACAAAACTACTACAAGTACTCCACAACAAAATGGTTTGGTAGAAAGGTTTAATCAAACTATTTTGGAAAGATTCAGATGCACGTTGACTAGTGTTGGGTTAAATAAGGTATTTTAGGCTGAGGCTATTTTGACAACAACATATCTAATAAACAAATGTCCTTTGACTGTGTTAGATATGAAGACACTTGAAGAAGTTTGGTCGGGATATCCAACAGATCTCGACAAATTAAGAGTATTTGGATGCATGGCCTATGCTCACATTAGACAATACAAGGTTGAACCTAGAGCTCTAAAATGCATGTTCATAGGATATCCTGAAGGAATCAAAGCTTATAGGCTATGATGCTTAGAGCCAGGTCACATGAGGTGTATCACCAGTCAAGATGTAGTTTTCAATGAAGTTGAGATGACCTTCAAGAAAACTGATGATGCTGATAAAAAGCTGGAACATAGAGAGATTCTTGTTGAGGTGGAACATGTTGATGCTGAATTGCGTATCGCGGATGAAGTCAAAGAAGAAGCAGAAGCTGTTGTCGAAGATGAGGAGACTGATAATGACTATCTGCTAGCGAGAGACAGGTCGAGGAGAGTCATCAAGCCATCTCAGAGACTTGGGTATGGAGATATTATAACTTATGCCTTAATCTCTGCAAGTGAGGTTCTAGACGAAGAACCTAGAAACTATAAGGAATCTATAAGGAGCCGAAATAAGAATGAATGGCTGAAGGCCATGGATGATAAGATGAAATCTCTTCATGATAACAACACCTGATAACTAATCAAGAAATATGTTGGAGCCAGGTTAGTCAGTTGTAAGTGGATTTTTAAAGTAAAGGAATGAATCGAAGGAATGACTTTGAAGAGATACAAGGCAAGATTGGTCACTAGGGGTTTCACTCAGAAAGAAGGTGTCGACTTTAATGATGTGCTCTCTCTTATTGTGAAGCATAAGTCCATTCAAATGTTGCTTACCACGGTGGCATAACTCGACCTAGAACTAGAATAGATGGATGTGAAAACTGCATTCTTATATGGTGATATAGATGAAATAATTCTGATGAAGCAACCTGAAGGGTATGTCGAAAGGGGGAAGGAAGATTATGTTGGCAAGCTGAAGAGATCTTTATATGGACTAAAAAAGTCTCCTTGACAGTGGAATAGGAGATTTGACAAGTTCATGGCACACATAAGTTTCATTAGAAGTCAGTTCGACCATTGTGTATACTTCAGATTTCGACCTGGTAATTCATTTGTTACTTTGTTTCTTCATGTGGATATTATTCTAATAGCAAGCAACAATTTTGAAGATGCAATGAGGGTGAAGGCTGAACTCAATAAGGAGTTTTACTTAAAGCATCTGGGAGATGCGTCCAGGATTCTTGGGATTGACATTTGAAGAGATAGAAAGCAGTCGAAATTGTTCTTATCTTAAGAGGCTTACCTACAGAAGATTTAAGTTTAGTATGTTGAATTCAAATCCAGTTGTGACTCTGACAAACCCTCAATTCAAGTCGAGTATAGACCAATGTCCCAATACTGACGTTAAAATAGCTTATATGAATAGCATTACATTGGCTAATATAGTGGATTCTTTGATGTATGATATGATTTATACTAGACCTGACATAGCATATGCAGTAAGTCTTGTAAGCAGGTACATGGCGAATCCTGGAAAGGCTCACTAAAAAGCATTAAAGTGTATTCTAAGGTACATAAATGGGTCTCTAAACAGAGTCCTAATTTATGGTGGAGCCTTTGGTGAAGATAGTAAAGTAGAAATCGAAGCATATGTCGACTCTGATTATGCAGGTTGTATGGATTCCAGAAAATCTATTTTTGGATATATGTTCACTATGTTTGACACAACAATTAGTTGGAAAGCAAGACTTCAGAAGGTTGTTTCCTTATCAACCACTGAAGCGGAATATATCTCCCTAACTGAAGCTGTAAAGGAAGCATTATGACTTGAAGGTTTTGCAAAGGAGCTGAAACTTCAAGGTTGAGTAATCATTGTTAAATGTGACAGTCAAAGTGCAATACACCTGTCGAAGAATTTAGCCTATCATGAGCAAACAAAGCACATCAATGTGAGGATGCATTTCCTCAGAGGGATAATCGAGTATGGAGAAGTCCAAGTGTTGAAGGTTTCAACAAATCATAATGTTGTTGATATGATCACCAAGATATTGCCTAGTTGCAAGTTTTTCCACTGTATGTAGTTGATAAAGCTTAATAAAGAAACCTAGTTTGTTCCTTGATGTCATATAGTTTGTTCCAAGGTGGATATTTGAGAGATATTAGATCAAACACTATTATGATCGAAGATAGCTTTTTGGTTCGACAGTTCGACAAATGTTTAGCATGCATTCGAAGGACGTTCACATGTTATTGTCGAAGTGTTACATATTATAGTCGAATTCAGTTCTAGTATGTAATTATAATGTCTAATTGGGCCTTGTGTTAAGGATTCAATTGTTTAAGTTATCTTGTACCCTAATTTAGATTATAATGGGTAATTGTTAAAAAGCCTATGTTAGGTTTTATTATAAATAACATATTAGTCTCTCATCTTAAGTGTGGTAAATCCTAATTAGGGTGAGTAGGTTATTTATAATTCTCGAGTACTTATAATCTGATTTAAAGATAAAGTAAAGAATAACAGTTATAACCAATCCCTGTTCTTCTTCTTCTTGTTTTTCCATTAACCCTTACGCTTATGTGTTTCTTGATCATAAAGAAACTGCTTATACTTTGTTTCAAGACATCATTTTTCCCAACACACCTTAAACTTATTTCATCAATTTCGTCCTAACAAATAATAAAAACATAATAAATAACAACATCCAGTTTATCTTTAACACCTCCACTTTCATTTTCAATTCTTCCTCTTTTGCTTTGTAAGAATTAGCCAACATTTTCAATTCCCAGGCTTTATAGGTAACTTTAGTTTGACTAGATCTCTGCTTAAACCAGACATATCGTTGTAATCCCACACGAAGCAGTCTTTGAACTCCTTCAGTAGTTGGATTACTTCGACCCTGAATTGTGGGGTAATGTTGGCACTGATGTATGTTGGCTTTTTTGTTGCCTCCTCTCCCAAGTCGATTTCTTCTAAAGGGTCTTACCCCAACATCTTCTTGTTGTTTTCCAGCGGATCCTTTTCGAAACCCAAAGGCTCGTCATCATAGATGGCGTCAAGCCTTTGGCCTTGCACTTCACCTTGATTCTTGTCTGGTGGTTCGAGATCGAAGTCCTTACTAGGACCTTCAAAGTGCTTTTCATTGTTTTTGGCTTCGACAACCATGTACTTAACCTCAGCTTCTAAGGCCACTTTTATTTTATTTTCAGCTATGTAATATGAAATCTTTTTTAGTGTCTCTGGCTCAGCCATCGTCACCAAATTTGCTTCCCTAACCAGTTGGTTGGATTCCTTCCGTTCAAAACACGAAATCTTCTTCACCTACTACTTTCTTATCCCACTAGAAGCTATGGGTTAGATACAGGTAAAGGGAACAAAATGCATTGTTAGTAGGTGTAAGGTCGAACCATGCAGGATTGCAAGATGTAATATGGGCTAGGTTCTTGTCGAAGTGTCACTCATTCATATGATTGACCTCAGCCATGTAGTAGCTTTGGTTAGCTTCTATATTCTCCATAATTCCATTGCTTCGCCATATTGAGATGCGTTGGTGTAGTGAAGAAGGAACTGCACCAACACCATGAATCCATTCTCGACCAAGAAGCAGATTGTAGTTTGCCTTCAATGCAATTACCATAAACATAGTTGGCCTTGTGATGGTGCCAACTGTGAGTTCCACTTGTATTACCCCCATTGTAGTATCCATTTTCCTTCATAGTTCGAAAGAACCATGTTGTGGGGTTTGGTATCAGTATCATCCTTTCCAATTTTCTTCAACATGTAGTGCGGCATCAAATTTACATCCGCTCCGCCATCAACTAAGATCTTATTTATTCCAACATTTTCTATTTTGCCTCTAACAAACAAAGGCTTCAAATGGTTCTTCATGTATTCCTATGGCCTTTAAAAATGTGTTATGTTCTTTGACGCATCCATTGTTTAGAATGTAATAGCAAAATGGCCTGTGACTGGCCACTTCCAATTCAATTGCATCCTCAGGTTCCTCCATCTCCGTGATTTAGTTGTATTCCCTAGGCAATACAGACACCATGTTGCAAATGATATCCAACGAAGGCTCTAAACTTGAGTCGAAGTCATCTGTTAGCATGTCATCTTCTGCAACAACTTGGTCAGATTTCTCTCCCACATCCTCCTTTTGATCAACAAACAATTTTCTTTCGACATACTTCTTCTCTTTGTTCATGTTCTTCTTGAGGGGTACATTGTTGTTTGATTCAGCCTTTGCCTTTTCTGCAGCCTCTCTTTCAACTTTTCTTCTTCTTTGTTGTCTCCTCCATTGAGACCTTGACATTGAGTTGTTACCCTTATAATTTTCAGAGCACCACACTAACTATTTCAAGGTCTGGAACTCCTTATGGTATGCTAATGAATAACCTCTCCCCACTTCAAAGTTCTTCCATTTCTTCTAGCCTTGCTTCCTTCTTTCAACAAGTTTCACCCACATACCCCTAGAGGCGTCAACAATAGGCTTAAAAGTGACTGGTTTATTGGCACGAAGTCCCTGTTCAGCTTGTTCATTTCTCCCGGATGCTCCCCTCTTTTTGAAGGAACCGCGATTATGAGAATTCATCCAGTTACACTCTAATGGGGGCCCATGAGTGTTATTGAAATGAAGTTTGAAATATTGAATCAAAGCAAAACCCTAATATCATTTTTTTATTTTTAAAAGAACAAAACAATTAAAAAGTGATGAAAAATATCAAATAAATTCAAAAAGTAAGTTATGAACCATGATTAGGGTTTATAAAATAAGGTTTTGTTCACATGATGATTTAAAATTCATTTGGTTTTGAAAAATCAAGAAAAGAAATTATTTGAAATGTTTAAAACAAATTAAAATAAAATTCTTTAAAATATTTAAAAATATATCAAATAAAAATATTTTATTTTTATTTTTTGTGTGGAATAAAATATTTAAATATGTTAAGGATTTATGTTTAAAAAATCACTTGAAAATGATTAAAATTGAGAGAGAAATTAATTTTTGAAAATAATATGAAAATATTAAAAATATTTAAAAATTTTGAAAATTTGAAAAAAGGCGCCAACGACTCCTTCTTCTTCCTCGCGTCTCCCTCCATGGGCGTTTTGCAAAACCTCTCATATCTCCCTTAATACGTAATAATTTTGCTCGACGTAAACATGAAAGTTACTAATTTTTTAACGAGGAATTCAATGGTACCAATTAATTTCATTTCTTTTAAGTGTATAGTGAGTTATCAACCGATGAACAGATGAACCCTAGTTTTTTAAAGAACACTATGAAATCCTATACATAATTGATACATAATAATTGATTGAGGGAAAATATTCTATATAAGTGCAGAAACATGTTGGTAACTTGAAATATCATTTATGATGCATGATTCATAGAGTTTGAAAAGTTCAGGCTTACTTGTGCAAGAGGAATTCGAGTCCTTAGTTGTAAGTGTTATAGATGTGAAATGATGACCTGGACAACTTCCCTAGAGCTCAAGGAACGTGTTGATGTGCTTGGAATGGTTTGAAACCTTCTGGTTTGGTGAGCTCGAATCCAACTGCAGCTTGCTTGGGATGAGATATGAACTTGATGAATATGGTGTTACAGATGTTGTTCAAGGGTTTTGATCACTCATATATGATGTATGTAAGGTGTTAGTACCATTGGTTTGAGTTGAATTGGTCTCTATTGGAAAATTCGATTCTCACTTCTTAAGGTTTTGAAATTTTGAAGTGAAGAGTGAAATGAGAGAAAACATGTGTATGATGTTTTGGGGTGTTTTGATCAACCAGAAATGACCTCTATTTATAGTAGAGGAAGTTTGTTTTGCAAGGAATAATGAATGGAGGTTGAATCACTCTATTATCCAATGTGTTTTGTCATGTAGTCAAAGTCTCCTCTAGCCATTGACTTGAGCTAAACTTGATGGTTTTAGGTCTTTTAATTCTTAGATAAGTGTTGACTCATTTGGACTGATATGAACTGGTTCATGCCACCTCAATGCATCCTTTCAATGTCATATGACAAAATTGGATTTTGGATTTCCAACATTGATTTCCACATGCCTAAAGGACGAGGTTCTTGACTTCTTGGTGTTATGGTTCAGATTACTCATCATTCATGTTGATATTGGATAGAAATCTAATGATGCAAGTGTCTAAAATTGGCTCAAGAAATCGTGGGAGGCAAGTTATGTGCCAAATACTGTCAAAAAATAGTTTGTAGTAAGGCATGTTGTGATGTTCATAACTTCTTGCTCAAATTGAATCGATGGATGTTCTTGTTCTTTCTGGAAAGCTTATATATCATACTTCAAATTTGATATTACATTTCATCTTGATTCATCTTGGATCATAATGAAAAATGCCTCCAAAGTTGGGCAAAACATGAGGCAGATTCTGTCTAGAAATTTCTAAGTGTCAAAGTTTCAAATCTCATGAAACCCTAACTTTAATGTTTCATATCTCAAAATCTAGTCAAATCTCATGAAACCCTAACTTTCCATAACTTAGTGAAATTTCAAGTTTCTCAAGGTTGTCCTTTTTGCAAGTAACCTCAATTTTCTTGATTTTTCTTGATTGATCATGATACAAATCATAAGTTAACATTTTTATTGACTTAAAGAGGTCATGTTTGCCAAAAAAATTCCAAAAGTCAAACTTGGTTTTCATCAGAGTTGACTTTTTACATTAGATGTAACTTGAACTTTATGATCCTTTATGAAATCAAGTCCTTGGGCTAACTTGAACCTAATGGATGGATCCCATAGGTTTTTTGAGTGTCTTGAATCATGTTCCAAGGTTTGAGATCATGTCTTGGTCAAAAGTCAAAGGTATGGTTGAATTTTTCTCAAGAACCCTAGTTTGTGGTCCAGATGAATTTGAATCCTTGTATTGCTTATGAATCAAGTTATTTGAATCAATCCAATCTTGTAAGTAGATCAATATTATGTATTTGAGGTCCTTGAAACATATCTTGAGGTCTTAGATCATGCCTTACTTCAAAAGTCAACATAGGGACTGAATTAGGTCAAAACCCTAATTCCTGATTTTTTATAAATGCAAACCCCTGAGGCTATTTTGAACTTATGAATGGACTCATGAGGTTTATTTGAGCTTCTTGAATCATGTATTGGAGTATTGTCTCATGCCTAGATGAAAATTTCTCTTTGGAAGCCTTGGTCGATTAAAACCCTAATTTGGTGACACTGATGGTCTTAAGGCTTGATTAACTTGGAATGATACAGTCTTGTGTTATATTCTTGATGGGGAGGATCTATTTATCCTTCATGGATTTTTGAGAGGATTGAAAAGTTAAAGATCATGTAAGTTCTTGATTGATCCCTTGCCTGAATGCTCTGAGAGGGCTCAAAACCCTAATCCTTGGTTAAGGTGAATACTCAACAATTTTTTAGAAGATTTGTGAGGTATGAAAATACATCCATATTATGGTGATGATTTGCACAATGGTGTGAAGTCTTGTTATCAAAATTTAAGGTATGAAAACATGTTGTCACATTCTTTTACCATGCTCACATGTTATTACTTATATGTTATATTGAATGCTTACATGCTATTGTCATAAACATGTTTGGACATGCCATACTTAGGTTGTCACTTTAGTCTTGTTAGAACTATGCCTCATGTATGCTTAGGTGTTGTAAAATCCTTGGTTACATGTGTTTACCTTGGTTGCCACCATGCTTATTTGTAACTTTGTTAAGTCCTGAATGTTATTATGTCTTTGTTCATTATTGTTACCTTGATCTTTTGTGACTTTGTCAAGTCTTGTCTTAGATGTTGCCACATCTACCTTTGTGTCTTGGTTATTACCATGTGTATTTGAACTTTGTCATATGTTATATGATTCTTTGATTCACATCATGCTTGAATGTTATCTTTGTCACTTATAACTGATATCATACTTAAATATCATTCTTGTTCATTTCATCCATTATCACTAATGAACTCATGTTTGTTTTGACTTTGTCAAGTCATTCTCTTTTCCTCATCCTTTCTTTTGTTGCCTAAATCCAAAGGAGAGATATTTTGTTGACTTTATGTCATAGGTAGCTTAACCTTACCTCAACTTCCCTTGTGACCTTGTTAGAGTCATTAACTTTTTAACTTCGCCCTAGGTTAGAGTTTGTAAACTCTATGTAAGTGTTGTTGTTACAAGCACTTGCCTTCCCTTTGAAACCTTGATCACTATCAAGTGTTATTCACTCTTATTAAGGTGAGTTACGATTGCTCTGATTTCGTCCTTATAAGGATACATAGCCATAAGACTGTGAAGTCTTGGCAAGCATACTTAGGAAAATCTTTAGGTCCTTCACTATAGAACATTTCCAAGAATTAACAAGCAAATTAACATAACACAAATACTTACAAGAGGTTCATATAGAGTACTATAGATACTTAGGGTGCTAATACCTTCCCTTAGTATAACAATCTCCCGAACCTGTAGATCTCTTTGCATTGTTGTTACATTGCACAATTAGTGTTTTATTCGATCTTTTCCCTTTTCTTTGGATAAATTAAAGTTCGATGGTAAACATTCAATGTTTTGTGATTCAAGTTAATATAATAGCTTGACATCTGATTCTCACCGCAACAAAATCCTAACCAATTTTTCACAAATATGAGGACCTAGATCAAAGACCACTTTCACCCTATCTATATCAAAATGTCGGGATTCTTTTGTTCTTGAATCCCCTTCCAACACGCTACCAAAAACATTACCAACACTTACAAAGAGATCACTTGTCCATGCATGAATAGGAATGCCAAAACAAGAGATCCACACTTCCTTCTTGGATGAAAGGAAAGAAGAAGACCACACGAAAATAGCTGATTCCAAAAGGAGACTTTTGTTTTCCAGAATGTCTCCCATTCCAACCCATATGAAATATGACAATGTTTGAAATGCAACTATTTAATGATAATAATGATAATGAGACATGCAAGAAGTTGCAGTGGTAAGCTTCAGGGCCAGCCATTGGGCCAAGCTACTAAGGTTAGGGCTTTAGGCCCTTAAATATATAATTTTCCATCAAAGAAGTTAAGGGCTAAAAAAAGTCTCCATCAATTTAATATTCTCATTAAAACTGTTCAGCAGTAAAGTGAAAAAAGAAAAATCGTATCTTTTTAGTTTGCACCATATTAATTGAAATTGATTATAATAACTTAACAAAAAAATGTTCAGAGCAACAAATGTTTCATGTCATCAGAAACGTTTATATAACTTAATAAAAAAAGAAATAAAAATTGATTATATTCTCATGCAATAAATGTTTCATGTCGGTTTTTCTATAAAAACTGATGTGGAATTATTAATAAAAATATAAAATATAAAAAACATAATAGCATATTTTAGGAATTCAATTAAAAGATATATAAAGCCGATTTTTGTTGTAACACTGAGGGGTTTGAAAATATCAAATAAAAAATTAAAATTGAAATTTAAAAATAGTATTTTGAAATTGATTAATGCAAAATATATTACCTCTCAGTTGGACAATGTCACCGAGTTAAATACTAATTAAAAAAATAAAAAATATATATATAAATGATAAAAAAAAGGAATTTGGAGAGGCGCCAAGTGAGAAACACAAACCAAAAAACTGAAAGGAAAAAACATAAAATGCAACGACTATGTGTCGAAGCGAGTTCCCTTATAGATCTATTCCCTCGCTTTTCTGAAAAGCTCAGGTAAATGGTTGATAATTTTTATTAAAAAAAATAAAAGTTGACGCTCGCAATACATATTTCCTCATTTTTCTATTGTTTGAGTTGTAAGTTTTGTCCACTGTGCCATAAAGACCTTTAGCAACGTTTTTTTTTTGTGCTTTTAGCAGCGCCACTTAGGCAGGTAAAGGCAGCGTTTTTTAAAGGGAAAAGCGCTACTAAAGGTCCCCTTTAGGCAGCGCTTCTTTTTAAAAGCGCTCTCTAATGTCACCTTTAGAGAGCGTTTTTTCATAGAAAGCGCTCTCTTTTTCCCCCTTTAGACAGCGCTTTTGTAAGCACTTTCTTATGTATATTTTCTTCAAATTTTAGGCACCGCTTTTGAAAGCGCTTTCTAATATATAGTTTCTTCAGATTTTAGACTTTTCTCCCCATTTTGGCAGCGCTTTCTATAAAAGTGTTGCCTTAGGTCCATTTTAGACAATGCTTTTCTTAGAAAGCGCTTTCTTTTCTACACGTCATTTGATGTTTTCAAAAGCATTTTTTTAGAAAGCGTTTTTTTTATTATAAGCGTTGTCTATTGTGCATTTTTTAAAGAAGTATTTTTGTTAAAAGCACTGACATAAGTCTTATTTTTTACTTATAAAATAGAAACACAAACCATTAAATCTTTATAATATTTCAACACAAGCCTTTGTTTCAACACATATAAACCTTACTTAAAAAGGTACAATTTTTCTATTGCAAGATAATATAAACCCTTACTTAAAAATCGCATCTTTTTCTAAAGAGCACAAAAAGATACACATTAAAAAGACCCTCAATTTCATGTAACATGGACAAACACGAAACATTTGTTCATTAAAAAGATACGATTTTTCTAGACAATATAATATAAACGTGTATGCTCATTAAAAAAATGGACAAACACGAGAAGAGTTGTGGTGGAGCATACATGTTTGCAGGAGATATACATGTTGTTCAGTTTATGATACAACATGTATATTACAAAGTTTACTATACAAATAATTTAAATTGAAATCAAAAATAAATAAAAAATATATGGTTGTATTTTGACGCATGTGCACATTAAAAAAAGCGGGCAAACGGACACGCCGTCTAGACGCTAGTATATTATAATAATTTTAAATACATACTATAATAATTTAATTTAAATTTTTTATTAGAATATAAAAGGCCTCAAAATTGTTTTAAATTTCGTAGAGTGTTAGGCTGTCTCTGATAAGCTTTAATCCTATGAAGATGCAAGCAAGGAAAAAAGCAGGTGGATGCAATGGGAAATGCAGGTTGGTTTGCATCTGATTAATGGTTATGAGAAAATGCAAGAAGTTGGAAAGATATGGTTTCCATAAAAATAAAAATAAAACAAGAATGGTTGCATGTAAAAAAAAAACCCATAGAGAAGTTAGAGTGTCTCTCTAACCTATCCTAAAATTCTTACAAAGAAAAAATAATAGCATGCAATACAAATACTATATCATATTACTAATAAATATGTAAAATGTCCAAACAAACCTACATGTAGAGAAAATAACGAATAAAGAAATTGAAAAAATAGTAGAATATCATACTAAAACTACTAAACTTTAATAATGATATTAACAATAATATCATTAATATCATTTTGCTTCTTTGTATAAAAACCTTGTAAAACTTCAATGCATCTCCTTTTTGCTTTCCTTACTTCAACCATGTAAAACACCTCTGTGGCAAATTAAGCTTTCTTTTTCTTTTGGGTTTCGAATTCTCAAGCATCGACTGCAGCATCATAGTTTGTTGATTTCACAAAACATCATAAAATTTAGAGCAAAGTGTTGAATAAGAATGTCTTATACCTTTAACAAGTTTTCGAAGTTGAGTGCTTTCGACATGGCAATCAGTTCAAACGCATTCATTGATAGTAGCAGCTTTTTATTTTCTGTCACATGCTGCTGAATATATTTATAGACACAAACCTTTACTATACAGTGAGAATTTAAATAAAATGAAATACAAGAATCATATTTTAAATTCTTCGACGTACTTGTGAGTCTTTAACGACAGCTTCTTCTTCGTCGAGGTTGGTTTCGTCACTCTCTTCGAAAACTGTATCTAACCTTCTTCGAAGTAATTTTGAATCGTCGAGGTTGGTTTTGGGTTTGATACTCTCTTCGAAAACAGGAGGCATATAGAATTTCTTAAACCGTTCATTTTCATAAATATCAGCCATGGTGATTCGCTGCCATATAGTTAAAATGTTGTCAACATTTCGGCAATCAAATTTTACATGATAAACAGAAGATAGATAATCAAATGTTGTTTCTTACCTTGCTTAGGATTGGATACAAGATTCTGTTTTATTAATTTTCTCGCACTGAAAGAAGCCACGAGAAGTAAAATCAGCAGACCGAGATTGGATCAAGAAAGAAAGGAAACTCACAAAATGAAAACAGATGTAAGTGTAAAATAGGAAAACTTTGTATACAGTTCCTTAAGAATAGGATCATCAAAAGCTAAGTAAACTGTAACCAATATGAATAGGATCACTCCACATGACAACAAGTCCGCATTTGCTCTCCATTATATATATATATATATATATATATATATATATATATATATATATATATATATATATATATATATATATATATATATATATATATATATATATATATATATATATATATATATATATATATATAACTTCTACGTTGAGGTTGTTGAAATGATTTTTTTTTGGGTAGTTAGTGTTTCATGTCAATCAAAAAACACTATTATAAACCGTAATGGTGCAGACCGTGTTACTATTTGTGTCCGTTCATACTTCAATGTTTTCAACTAAATATTATCCGCCTTATTTGTTTTTTTTTCTTATCCAATTTCATATTTGTTTCGTGTTCAATATATAACTTAAGAGATAACGTCCATCTACTCGGTATTGGTTGTGTAGGTCATCTAAGGGTATAAAAAAAAATTCATCTTCATTGTGTTATTCCTTCACCTAGATTTATAGTGGAATACCATCGTCTTCTTTTGCATGTAGTTGTTCATATCTATCTCAGTCTTAATATTTTTTTAAAATCTAGTTGATTTGAGTTATTATACATTAATTATTGAATTAAGTATTTGGTTTGTACTTTAAGCTGAAGTTGATTTGAATTCTTACCCAAAAAAAAATCTATTTGGTGATTAAGATTTGTATTTTAAGTTGAAGTTGGTCTGCAATTTGAGAATTGGGGTTTGTATTTTAAGTTGAAGTTGATTCAATTCTTACTCAAGAATTATAGAATTGGGATTAGGGTTTATATTTTTAGAATTTTATAAAAATTCTAAAAATTGCATTTGCATTGAATTGGTAGATAGTAAAATAATCTTAATTTAATTGAATCTTTAGGGTTTCAATTGAATGGTTCATTTTTCAGTTGCATAAAGAGAAATTTATATTGTGATATTATTCAAATTTATTTAAGTTGCGTGCTATTGTGAATTATTTTGATGATTTATTCTTCAAATATCTTGTAGTTAAGTAATGACTGCGAACAATTTACTCAGAGTGTTTGAACTTAAAAACACACGCTGAAGAAGGGCTTGCATGGGTAAACAAAACAGAGTTAATTCATGTAACTTAATGGGATAAGGTTTGATTGTTGTTGTTTTATTTTTTTAGATTAAATATTTTGATAACCAACAATAGATTGGGAGGAATGACACAATAGATTGGGAGGAATGACTTGTTTAGCGGACTATGTAAGACTTTAACTTTGCTAATGTGTGATTGTTGGATTTGGATCCTCTCCTTTTTTATATATCCTGCCATCTCTCATGTTTCTAATCTAAGGGTTCAGAATTTATGTTGAAGAACTTCCAAAAATAACAAAGACAAAATACTTATCCATTTCTCTCTCCTATTAAATGACTTTTTCATTTAATTATTCATTATAAATTCTGAACCGTTAGATTAGAAACATGAGAGATGGCAGAATATATAAAAAACGAGAGGATCCAAATCCGTGATTGTTGGACGGTGTTTTTCACCCTTTATTTATGAGTGGAATAACATATTAGTTTTTTGTTGTGAATTTGTGCAGTCTTACTATTTTGGTTTTGTACAAATTATTTGTTTTTACATACTAGGGAGTTTGTGATATGAGATCATTTACTTTGTTAAAATCATACAATTTAGTAACGATAATCTGTAGTGGAAGTGGTATCATATGGCTGCTTTCAAAGCATTTCGGACCTATCTGATTGGTCATAGAGTATCTAACTTTTGGGGACCTGTTGCCAACTGGAGGTTCGCCCTAGTTGTGAGTTTCAGTCGTATGATCATCTGTTTTTCTTGTTAACAAACTTTTTAAGCTAATAGCCAAACTTTTTTTACATCGAAAGGATTTGGCTGACATCAATATACCTCCTAAAATGTTGAATTTCTTCTTAGCATATTGGTATGTGAATTAATTGTTTCATCACCTTTTTTAAAGTTTTGCAGCAATAACATCACTCATGATGTTTGCATGGATGATACAATGATACAACTATCTACTTCTTGCATGTCATGCTTCAGATGAGATTGTTCAGCTCTATCAACAAACCCGGTGTTCAAAAAAAGTTTGAACTCGAAAACATACAATGAATAAGGGCTTGCATGGGTAAACAGAATAGAGTTAATGTGTCTTATTAACAAGTACAAGTGTTGTGTCTATGTGGTTAATGAGAGACAAAGGTGACAGCCCCTTTTAAACTTGAACTCCTCCATGACCATGAGCTTGGTAAACCCCAAGTATTGATCAGTCATAATACATGTAAGCTCCTTGTTAATAAGAGAAATGATGAAGAAGTTCCTGCAAGAGGGAGATGGAAGAGATAATAGACATTATCTATGGTAATCGTCATCTCACCAAACAGAATATGAAAGGAGGATTTATCCTTAAACCATTGCTCAAAAAGCGTGGATAGTAGTGGAGTGTCTAGCATGGTTTAAAAAACACTCCACCAACGAAAGTAGATTGACATCAACAACAATTTTTCTAACGTTATTAGGCATCTAGACATTTGATAATTTCTTCAAATTCACCCTATGGGTGGGAACCTTTAACGGGGCATGGTCTTGTAATAATTAAAGTGTACACCATAACCTATTTTCAACTACTCAATAATAAAAAGAAGGTTAAAATAATATATTTATACCTCTCCCTGCCAAAGTCTAAATGCCACATGATTGACATATGTAGTGAGCAAGGTATGGTCACCAGTCCCACCAAGGAACCCCTCATATGTGTGTATAGACGGCTATGTATCTGCCTAAGTCGTCATATATGTGTCAATCTGAGCCTCCACCTTAATGTTAGCTTGATGAGCAACCTTTATGTACGAATGAGCCTCCATCTCAATGTCATCGTGAACCTCAACCTGAGTCTCTATATCCTCTTAAGCATCAGGCTCTACATCAAGATCTTTTCCCTTTCTAGCTCTACCTTCTCTACGCTAGATGGTACAGGGTTCCCGTGACTACTCAATCATTCTTTTGTGAGAAACGTTGGGGACTACTTTACCCGCCCAAATATGTGAGTCATCCTTGTCATTTTCCTGCAGACAAGAACTCTCTGCAGTTGTTCTATCAGTTAGTCTAGAAGCAATTGTGTCATCTCTTTGTATGGTCCTCACTACACTAAAAAAAACAAAGAAATGTGAACTACCAAAATTTTCTAAAAATCTGGAAATAAACCTGGTTCTACTAGATTTTTTGAAATATTTGGTATACATGTATGCATTTTTATCGGACATGTCAAAAATTCTGATAAAAGAGCATGTTTTTTTTTACCGGTTTTTAAAAAAATTCATGTATATTGGGAGTGTCAGGTTAAAGTTTAAGAAATTCTCTAAATGGTGGGTATCACTTAGGGGTGATACCACCCAACATCAACAAGTGATGCATTGTATTTGTTGCCTACTAGTAACATAACTAAACATAAATTTGTGGAGGGCCTGGATTCGAGTTTGTGTCTTTTCTAGTAGTGTTTATGTAATGGGTGCCCTTTAAAGGAGATCAGTATTCAAAAGGGGTTGAAGCAATGAGATCCTCTATCCCCCTTTCTTTTTCTACTTATGGTGGAGAGGTTCTTTGAAGAAAGTTGTCTCAGTTGGATTTCTGGAAGGTTTTAAGATGGGATCAGGTGGGTTTGAGGTGACTTATCTTTGGTGGGTTTGAGTATGCTTTGAGGATCAAAGTGAAAATTTCCAAGAGTAATTTGTTTGGAGTTAGTGTGGGAAGGTCTTTTTTCGAGTTGGCCAAAGGCTATTTGCACTATAAGGTAAGTGTTCTACCTTTCAAGTATTTAGGGCTTCCAGTGGATGAAAATCCAAACAAGAAAGGTAATTGGGAGCCTCTAGTCAAACTTTTCTATAAGAGATTAGCCACATTGGGGAATATATTTGTGAGTTTATGAGGTAGGTTGGTTCTCCTGAGTTCGATATTGAATGTTATTCTGGTGTTGTTTTTATCTTTTAGGAAGATGCTTGTCTCGGTTTAGAAGAAGTTGGTTAGTATGCAAAGGCGTTTTCTCTTGGGAGGTTCCAAAGGAGAGGCTAAAATTGCTTGGGTTAAGTAGGAGGAGGTGTGTAATGCCAACAAGGAAGATGGCTTAGGAATGAGAGATCTAAAACTAGTGAATCTTGCTTTGTTAAGCAAGTGGATGTGGAGGATTCTCCAAGATCATCTGTCACTTTTGATTAATATTGAGAAGGCTAGTTTTGGGTCTCATTATTTTGTTTCCCTTTTAGGAAGGTGTCTCATTGCTGGAGAGGATTTTCTCTCCTTAGGTCTCCTCCAAATCTGGAGATTTATTAGTTTGCATCTTCATGTCTTAAGTTGGTTGAGGATGGCCAAAAAACTAGGTTTTGGCATGGTCTTTGGGTGGGGAATACTCCCTTTAGGTGTCTCTTTTCAGAGGTTATTTCTTATCTTGGAGAAAAAGTTTCATTTGGTGAGCTCTTTAGGTTCTTAGGTTGAGGTGGTTTGGGTTTGGAGTTTTGTGTGAAGGAGGTATTTTCAAGATTGAGAGGATCAAATTTTTTAGGATTTTCTTAGTCTTATTTTAAAGGTTGTTAAGCGTGATCATGAAGACATCTGGGTCTGGAAGTCAGATCCTCCTAGGGGTTTCTCGGTCAATTCAAGTTATGATATCCTTTTGGCTTTGTCTTGGGCCAGAGAAGGTAGATCCGAGAGGGTTCTGTAGAGTCTTGTGAGGACTCGGAAGAGCTAAGCGTCGTCCAAAGTGGTTGTTTTTTCATGGCAGTTGATCCAGAATAGACAACCGACTAGGCAGAATATATTGAAGGAAAAATTATGTTTAATTCTAGGGATGCAAATTGTGTAGTGTGTGTGTGTGTGTGTGTGTGTCTGTGGAGCAGATAGAGTCGGTTGATCATCTTTTTATCCTGTGAGATTGTTTCAGGTGGGCCAGCTAAGGCCTCTGCCACCCTCGATTCGAGGGGTGTTTGAGCTGTTTCAGGGTTTATGTCATAGAAAACATATGTCTTTAGGCTTGGTTTTGATTTGGAATTTGGTGGTTTGGACAATTTTAAAAATGCTGAATAAAATATTTTTTTTATCCAAGAAAGCTCTTCAATTAATCATTGGACGTCTATGATTATTAATTTGGCATAGAAATGGATTGAAGCCCATGCTCTGGTCGTTTTGTCTGAGGCTTCAAGTTGTGTTTCAGATATTCGTTGTAGTTTGAATTTTCTATTACATTTTTTTTCTCCAACTTTAACCAGGATCTTCCTCTTGCACGCTTCTTATATTCTTTCTCTTTTCTGGTTGTTCTTGTACTGCAGTTTTTATTTTTAATTTATAATTTCTACCTTATTAAATAAATAAATAATTCATAACTATTATGCTAAAACAAAGTTAATTGAATATTATTTAACATAAGATCAATTAAGAGAAATATAATTAGAAATTATTAGTATAATTTTATATATATTTATATATATTGTTGGAAGAACATTGTTCTAAAATTCTTACATAAACTTCATGCCTTCAAAAAAATAACAGCATGCAATACAATACTATATTACTAATAAACATGTAAAATGTCCAAACAAACCTACAAAATAACGAATAAAGAAATTGGAAAAATAGTAGAATACCATCATACATTAAAAATATTACACTTTGATAATGATATTAATAATATTATTAATATCATTTTGCTTCTTTCTTTGTCATATCTTCTTCTGTTTTCCAAACAACATCATCCAAACTTGTTGATAGTTTCTTGTAGAACTGCATAGGGTTAAGCAAATGCTTCCATTAGATTCAAAATCGAAAAGATGTGTCCGGTCGCGCGTGCTAATTTCGTTCTTATGATATGCTCCCTCTCGTTATTATCATAAACAAAATTTACTTTTTAATTCATTGAATAACTGATGTATTTGATCTTTCTGAATAACTGATGTATCTGATCCCTAGAGATTAGATATATCAGTTATTCAATAAATAACGAACGGGAAGGAGTATCTATACACACGTTTGTGTAACACTTTCATTTTATACTGTCAATCAATCAACACTTTCATTTTATACTGTCAATCAATCACGGCGTTATCTGCACGGTTTTTCGGTAAAATATGAATAAGGAGACAGAAGGAAACCTTATGAAACTCCAATGTATCTCCTTTAGCTTTCCTTACTTCAACCATGTGAAGAGAAGGTGCCACTTGAAACACCTCTGTCGCAACATTAAGGTTTCCTTTCCTTCCGGCTTTCGAATTCGCAAGCCTCATCTGCGTAATAGTTTGTTAGTTTCATGAAAATACCATAAAATTTCGAGCAAGGTGTTTGAATAAGAACGGCTTACCTTGAAGTTTTTCTTCTGCACATCGAAGCCGAGAGGCTTAGCAGCTTCTTCAATCTTGCTGATGATCACGTCGGCCGAAGATGTTGATGTAAACCTTGTTTCCCTTTTAAATCCCTGTAACAGAAAGTTTAACAAAAGGAAATGCTAGTTTACATGTTCATCGCAATAGTGAAACAATTGCGAAAGAATCTTTATAATGTGAAGCTTCGAACCTGTTCTATATCAAACAAGTTTTCGAGGTTGAGTCCTTTCGACATGGAAATCAATTCAAACGCATTCATCGATGTTGGCTGCTCTTCTTTATTTTCCGTAACATGGTGCTCCTGAAAATATAGACAGAACACTTGAAGATACAATGCTCAAGAATTTTTAAAGACGGCTTCTACATCGTATCTAAAATTCTGTACGTACTACTGAATCTTTAAAGACGGCTTCTACGTCGTCGAGGTTGGTTTCGCCACTCTCTTCAAAAACAGGAGGCTTATAGTCTTTCTTAAACCATTCATCTTCCAAAATCTCGGCAATTGTGATGCGCTGCCATATAGTTAAGGTAAGTCAAATTCGCGGACTGAAATTTAGTCATTTAGTACAAAATGTTGTCGACGTTTCGGCAATTCAATTTTACATGATAAACAGAAGATAGATAATCAAACGTTGTTTCTTACCTTTGTAGGATTGGGTTCCAAGATTCGAGTGATTAATTTCCTTGCACTGAAAGAAAGCCATGGGGGGCAAGTAAATTCGGCAGACGAGATCTGCGGAACAAGAAACAAAAGTCATAAAACGAAAACAAATGAAAGAGTTAAATAGGAAAAATAATGTCGAAATGTCACGCGCGCTCACTTTTTTATACAGTTCCATAAGATTAGGATCATCAAAAGGTAAGTAACCTGCGACCAATACAAAGAGTATCACTCCGCATGACCACAAGTCCGCGTTCGCTCCATCGTAGCCTCTATCAGTAAGAACCTGTATATGTAAAAGAGTATATATAGTTAGAAAGTGAATCGAAATATATGAATTTACGAATAGAAACAACGAAGTAGCATGAAATAATGCGGCATTTGTTTGTTTCCACCTCTGGAGCAACATAATTCGGAGTTCCGCATGTCGTATGGAGAAGTCCGTCGTCCTGTAAAGAAGACAACCGTTTTGTAAGATATGAATCAACCATCACGATGCATGGAAAGTTCATCGAGTATAACAACCAAGAAAACTAAAATTCAGAAACGAATCGCGCTTGCTTACCCTAACTTGCTGGGAGAGTGCACTCAACCCAAAATCGGAGACTTTAAGATCACCATTAGAATCTAAAAGCAAATTTTCTGGCTGCAAAAAGTTCACGAATAGTAAAGTAATTTACACTAGAGCTTTTCTCGAGATTAACGATTTGGACGAAAGTATGGTACTGAATAGAACATTATGGTGGAAGTTGATCTATCAGCGTATAGAAAATGTCTGACAAATAGCTCTTACCTTAAGGTCTCGGTGATAGACACCTCTGCTGTGACAATAATCGATAACGTTTATAAGCTGCTGGAAATACCTACGCGCTTCATTTTCACCCATCCGTCCATGGTTTACCTTCACATCGAAAAGTCTATTAGAGTATACACAACATTTTTTCGAGGTAGATTGACAATGATGATAATCACGATGACAATGATGCTTGAATAAGTAAAAATGCTCACAATTTTGTCGAAAAGCTCCCCGCCAGTCACAAACTCCAATACAATATATATTTTTGTTCGGCTTCCCATGACCTGTAAGCAAAAATGCTTCTTACTTTAGAAACATAATTCGACAAAAGAGTAAACTACGTTTTAAAAACAGAAAATAAAATGTCATCACGTGAGCGATTGATGAGACCTCATATAGTTGAACAACATTTGGATGCTTGATTAACTTCATCGTAGCTACTTCCCGCTTGATCTGCAAAAATACATTACAAACATGTAAGAGACTTCATTCATCGATAGATTATCCTCCAACTTAAAGAAATTAGTTGAAAACAACTTATGAACGCGTCACAAGTTGTTTCCATAAGTTATCTCAAATAAACAAACAAGTGTTTATATCGCAGATAAGTTCAAATAAGTCAATTCAAACACCTGCTCAGCCATCTTGTGCCTGAGAACTTTCTCCTTGTCAATAATTTTGAGAGCCACGGCTTCACCGGTCTTAGAGTTCCTTGCGAATTTCACTTTCGCAAACGAACCCTCCCCGATTGTCCTCCCAACGTCATATATACCGACTCTACGCTTAATCTTCGGCTGACTCATTTCAACACCTTCTATAAAGCTTCACAATAAACAAAACTTCTGCTCAATATAAACAAACCTCAACCTGAAAAACACATCACAATTCAGTTCCTAACTAATAAAAAAACAAAATTCATCTTGAATATGAAACAAACACACAAAATCACTAACTATAAACACAAGATTTGAATGAAAACCATCAATGTTCATAAGTTCAAAATCATCATAAATTACTCACAAACATCAAACATAAATCACCCTCTACAAAAAAGTTGGTTAGACAAAAAGGACACTAATAAGACCCACCCCACCAAAAAAAAAAAAACTCTTCAAATCACATACACAAAAAGGTACCAAAAAAACCTAAAAATTCAATTTTTAAAAGGTAAAAAAATTGAACTTTATAGTAATTTTGAAGAAATTAACAGAAAAACAGCTCAGAAAACCAAACATAATCCAAAAGGGTTGCTGAAAAAGAAACAACAAAACAAACCCATAATTTTTCTTCCAAAACTCATTAACCATTAACCATATGAGTGTGTGTGTGTGTGTGTGTGAGAGAGAGAGAGAGAGAGAGAGAGAGAGAGGGAAATACTTAAGCTTTGAGAAGATATCTAAGTGGAAGGTTGATGATTATGTGAAAAGTATGAAGAGTATTGGTTTGGCTTTTGATTATAGCAAAAGGGTATAAAGAACTTAGAGACAAGAACAAACAATGAAAGACACAACAACCAGACAAATATTTTTGTTACCTAATGATGCATTTTCAGCAATGGAATTATGAGAAAAAAGCTTGAGCGGTTACACATCAATGCTTATCACCTTTTCATCACCATAAATAAAAAAACAATATTTTTCTGTGGAAAATAATATTGACAGATAGGAAAATCTTTCTGGGGCTGCTCTTTTTTATCATAATTGTTGTGTGGTCTCAATGTTCCTTACAAACACTATTCTTTTTCACACTTGAATACAAAAACTTGAGTTAAAAATGATGTGGTGCTGAATTTATACAGTCACAAATATTTCTTTTTGTTTTTTATTTTTGATACTTTATTGGAGAAATTAATTCAAGGAACAAAAAAAAGTTACTTTTTTTTTTCTATCAAACAAGTTTATTCTTGATGATAGAAAAGTTTCAAAAGCAATGTGTATTAAGGAAGAGAAGATGATGTAAATTGTATATTACATCATCTACATGAAAATTAAAAGCATTAATTTGGATGAGAATGTTTTACTTATAGAAGTAGTTATATACTATTGATAAATGTGGGAAGGTTTAGGAGATTGATATCCACTAACATGTTCTTAATACTCTCCTTCAATATAGCAACATGTCTAATTAAATTTTCACTAAAACCATGCTATATCATCCATTGTGTGACAATTCTTTGTTAAAAATCTTTTTACAAAAATCCAATGAAACAAAATCATGACAAGGAAAAATAGTGCATGGTATTTTTAGTTTAACCTCTCTTGGAGAGAATCAATCATCTCTAAGACAAAGAATGTCAATCTTCTATAGGATTTTTGTTAAGAGTTTTATGGATATGTAACAATAATTTATTCTATCGTTCAATAAAAAATCATCAATTTATTAAAAAAATTTAAATTGTTTTAAATTATCAATATGGTTGATATACATTTTTTATAAGTATAGAACAAAAACTAACAAGAGAAAAAACTTAAACAAGTAATGAATGGGATCTAAAGGCAAATCCTTCAAATTAAAATCAATAGACACAAAATTTTAACGCATAACCATTCTTAAGCAATACTTTTTGCTAATACTACAATATTAAATACTCATTTATGGTCTTCTTTGAAAAGAATATGATTTCTAGTCAACCAAATAGGCCAAGCAACGAACAAGCATAGAAGGAGTCACAATATTTTCTTGATATTCTCTTTCAAGAAGATATCAAAAGCAATCAAATGAGACAGATGATCCACTTGAAATGGCAAATGACTTATACTAATCCAATTCAACATGATGAGGGACACACGAGATACAATTGGGCAAAACAGAAATAAATGATCAAGAAATTCCGCTTGGCCAAAGCAAAGAGAACCATTATGTTATTATTGTATTAGATTGTGATTATAAATATATATGGTTATAAAATAGTAATGATTGTATAGGAAGCTATTTATCAAAATTATGGTTGTATATAATATCATAAATTTCATCAAAATTACTTTGAGCATCGAAAATGGTCAGTATAACATATGATATGAACTCTTCAAAATTTATGTTCGAGTTCATCAAGTTATTGATCACATTATTCTGGTCAAACCTGCATCCCTTCCCGACCTTAAAATCATTGTCCCTCTCCTCCGGTAATGTTTAGATGTTATCATGGACCAGGCATGTAATCGGTTATTCAATATTTTTTACGACAACAAATTTTTTAGGGTTTTCTACCTAGAGCAAGAATTTTTTAGTACTCGTATGGAAAAATTTCCCGATGCATCTACCTACGGTCAACGTCTGAAATCACTATTCGATTAACTCTCTAATGTCGGCGCTCTTGTGTCAAATGAAAGGCTAGTTCTTCAACTCATCTTTTGCCTTATTGGTGCGTACGCCACAGTCGGATTGCAAATTCGTCACATAGATTCTCTTCCCCATTTTTACAAATCTCATTCCATGATCATCCTATAGGAAACAACCAAGGCCAAGACGACAGCAAGTTCGGCCGAGAACTCTACTTTTCTATCCTCTCAAGATGATGTTCCAGCATCGGCATGTCATAACTTCAACAATAATAATAACAACAGTGCTCGTGGTGGCTGGAACAATGGTTGTTGTGGTCGTTGCAGGGGAAGGCACTGTGGTTGAAGTGGAGGTCTCTCTCAACCGCGTAATAATGGTTTTAATCTCCCTATCACCACCAGCCATGGGCATATCCATCGAAACCATGGGCAAACTCCGCCATGTCCCTATCCGACAGTAGGTGTGTCACAAAAATAGTCTGGCATACTTGGCCCCAAGCCTCAGCAAGCCCATATAGCCACTACTCCATCGACTTCCACCGGTCATCAAACACCACAATACTATGCTCCGAAGGACATCCAGGATGATATGCACACTTCTTCCATCTCTCCTCCTAATGATCAATGGTATATGAACAGTGGAGCAACTTCTCATATGACGGGAAATAGAGATAACCTCACGTCTTATTTTAATATGAGTGATAATACTATTGTTGGAAATGGTAATCATATTCTTGTTATTGGGTGTGGACATGCATCTTTACCTAATTCTCTAACCTTAAATAATGTTTTAATTTCAACGAAACTTATAAAAATCTTGTTTCTGTCAGAAAATTTACAATTAATAATGGTGTTTCTGTCGAATTTGATCCTTTCAAATTTTTTGTGAAGGATTTTTAGACAAGAACACTTTTAATAAGATGTAACAGTTATGGTAATCTTTACCCCGTTCCCACAAGACAAAACACAACAACATCACCACCATTTGCTTTTGGCGCTTCCTCTATCGAGTTACGGTATAGTCGTTTAGGGCATCCAAGAGCTCCTATTTTAAATTCTCTTCATTGAAACAAACTTTTGCTATGTAATAAGTTTTGAAATGATTTCTTTTATCACTCTTATCCACTTGGGAAACAAATAAAACTATCTTTTTTCCAATTCTTTGTCATTTACTTGTATGCCTTTTGGCATCGTTCATAGTGATCTTTGGGCTTCTCTAGTGTTAAGCTCTAAAAGG
The DNA here is from genome assembly GCA_963859935.3 of Lathyrus sativus. NCBI lineage: Eukaryota > Viridiplantae > Streptophyta > Magnoliopsida > Fabales > Fabaceae > Lathyrus > Lathyrus sativus. Next base: position 487,747,143 of record OZ012736.1, read on the forward strand.
GCATCGTTATTATGTGTTATTCCTGGATGATTTTATAACTTTTTGTGGACTTTTCCAATCTCAAACAAATCACAAGTACATTCCATGTTTTTACAATTTCGTGCTCACATTAAAACATAATTTAAATGTGATATAATTTTTTTTCCAATGTGATAATGTCAAAGAATACGATCATGTTGTCTTTCAAAAGTTTTGTGAACTAAATGGAATATCCTTTAGATTCTATTATTCTCACACCTCCCCTCAAAATGGAAAATCTGAAAGAAAAACTCATCCAATCAATCACATCATCTAAATCCTCCTTGCTCATGTTTCTATTCTGCCAGTTTTTTGGCACCGCACTCTTCAAATGATCACTTACCTACACAACATACTTCCAAATAATAAACTCATTCTCCAATCACCCACAAAAATTACCTATAAAAAATGCGCCTCTTATTCACACCTCTGAGTATTTTGATGCCTTTGTTATCCCCTTATTCCGTCAACCACTATGAATAAACTCCAACCTCGATCTACACCTTGTGTATTTCTAAGCTATTAGTCTAATCATAGAGGTTATAAGTGTTGTGAATTGACAATTTGTAAAGTCATTATTTCTCGACAAATAATATTTTAAGAAAATATGTTTCCCTTTTCTATCATAAATGCTCCTACAACGACTAACTACAACTTTCTAGCTGAAGACATAATATTTCTTATCCCTTCACAATTGTACACTGCACCTCAAATGACATCTTCTCCCCCACATAACTACCGACCAACAAACTCTTTCAACCTCTCAACCTACACTTACGGTCCCAACACCCTCCCCGGCCCAACACACCTATCCCTTTCAACCATCACTTACGACCTAACATTCTTCTTCCTCTCAACCTACACCCATGGTTCAAACAAATCCCCCATCCCAAACACCAACCTCAATTACAAAAACAATTCCTACCTCCTTACCTCAACCTATTAACACACATATATCCCCTCATACACCTTCTTCTCCTCAAAAGACTAACATGCACACGACACGGTATTATCAAACCTAATAAGTTTTTCAACCTACACACATCAGCCTACCAATCTATTTCTCTTTTACCTACAAATATCATTGATGCATTAAATGATCATAATTGGAAAATGGACATGAAAGAGGAATATGATGCTCTTATTAGCAATAAGACGTGGGAATTAGTTCCCCGTCCCTCTAATGCTAATGTTACTTGAAGTTTGTGGATTTTCAGGCATAAGAAGAAATCTGATGGTTCTTTTGAGCCATACAAAGTTTGTCTTCTAGGTAATGGTGAAAATCAACAATCTCGTGTTAATTATGGTGAAATGTCCAGCCTCATTGTTAAATTGGTGACTATTCGCATGGTACTTGCATTGCATTATCTAAGTCATGGTATTTTCGTCAACTAGATGTCAAGAACGCTTTTTTGCATGGAAATCTTGATGAAATAGTGTATATGCACCAACCTTCTGGATTTTGTGACCCACGGTACCATGAGCACATTTGTCTCCTCAAGGAACCTCTTTAAGGTCTTAAACAAGTACCTTGCGCATGGTACCAAAGATTCACTCACTATGTTGCCTATTTGGGTTTTTCTCACAGCTTCTCTGAACACTCTTTATTCATTTATCATTGCGGTATCGATACTACTTATAATCTTCTATATGTAGATGACATAATTATCATTACTTCCTATTATGATCTTTGTGACTATATTATGTCTAAACTCATATCTAAATTTTCTATGAAGGATTTGGGTCCTCTGAGTTATTTTCTAGGAATATCATTCACTAAACATACAAGTGGTCTCTTCTTATCTCAAAATAAATACGAAAAGGAAGTTATAGAATGATCGGGCATGTCCTCTTGCATGTAATCACCTACACCAGTTAACACCAAAACAAAACTCAGTAAATCTTTTGGAAATCCATATCATGACCCAACAGAATATCGGAGTCTTGCATATGCATTACAATATTTAACTTTCATAAGACCTGGTATATCTTATGTAGTACAACTGGTATAATTATTCATGCATGATCCTAAAACGCAACATATGCCAGCTCTGAAGCATATTATTTGGTATATTCACAACAATCTTGATTTATGCCTTCATTTATATTCCTCTTTTGTCAGCAAACCGATAGCTTACGCTGATGTCGGTTGGGTTGGTTTTTCGGACACCAGGCGATCCACATTTGACTATTGTGTCTATCTTGGTGACAATTTCATCTCATGGTCTGCCAAGCGCCAACACACACTTTCTCGGTCAAGTGCAAAAGCCGAGTACCGCGACATCACTAATGTTGTATCTGAATCTTGTTTGATTAGAAACTTGCTATTTAAACTACATTTCCCTGTAACCACAACCACTCTAGTTTATTGTGATAATGTAAGTTCATTCTATCAATTCGGCAACCCATTTAAACATCAACGCACAAAACGCGTTGAGATAAATATACATTTTATTCGTGAAGAGCAGGTGGCTTGCAGCCAGGTACGAGTCATACATGATCCTTACCTCTACCAAATTGATAACATCTTTGTCAAAGAACTTTCGTTACAACTCTTTGATGATTTTCGTGATAGTCTCAACATTCGTAAACCTCCTGTTTTGACTAAAGAGGTGTATTAGATTATTATGGTATTATATTATATGATTATACATATATCTATTTATAGAATATTAATTATTGTATAGGAATCTATTTATGGAAATCATGGTTGTATTTAACGTTTATTAAATCAATGGAAAAGTAAATGTCTATGATTCTTACAAGGAAAAACATGATTATGATGACCAAAGAAGATGCCTCTTTTAAGTTTAACCAATTCATATCTAGTTGGAAGCCTTTTCGAGAGAAGCCTCCAAGCAAAGAAATGGATATTGATTAGGACCAATAATTCCAAAATAAAGCTAAAGCAGAGGAAAACTTAACATTCATAAGCAAACTTGAAGGAGAAAGAACAAACAATGTTGATTAAGCTGATTTTGCCGAAAAACCAAAAGAGTCTCGCCAACAAGTAAGAGAGTCTGTAGCTAGAGGATCAAGGAAGATATTTAAGAGGATAGCTTGAAGGCCTCACAATTTTATCATTGCATCTGCAGAGATAAGGGAAATGGCAATCCTAAGATTCCAACTATAATTTCCTATAGAACCAACAGTTAACCTATGATCACAAAATAAATCAAAATCTACTAAGAACACATCTTTGAGAGGTTGGGGACCGAGCTATTTGAACCTCCAAAAGTAAATTTCTGAACCTGAACTAAGTTTATAAGAAATGACATTTTGAAACTAAATGTCTTCAAGCCCCTTATAAGCTACAATGTCTCTCAAATCAAGCCATCAAAGATAAGAATTTATAGTCATTGAATGTATAAACGGATCAAGAATCAAGAAAAAGGCCCTTTATATTTCCATGCTTGAATGATAAAAGATGGAACCATGGAGAATCCTGCTTGTCAATGATTTTTCATACCCATTTACTAAGTAGAGCCAAGTTGAAGGACTCACAATGATTAAGCCTCAAGCCTTCCTCAACTTTAAATGTACACACAGACGACCAAGAAACTCAGTTGATCCTTCTCTTACTCTATTCCCCTTTCCAAAGAAAAGCTCTTTGAATCTTGAGTATTTCTTGAATCACAACATTTGATGCTTTGTAATAGGAAAAGAAATAGAGAGGAATGAAATTGAGAACAACATTTAAGAGCACGTCGCACCCTCCAAAGTAGGTGAACTTACTTTTCCAGCTTGAAAGATGACCCTGAAGTTTGTCAAGAATCGAAATCTAAGAACTATGCCATCTAGGATTCTTGTCTATGAGAATTCCCATAAAATTTAAATGGAGATGAGCAATAGAACAAGAAAAAAAATTTGATGATGCCTCAAAGAAAGTCGAATCAATGTTGAAGCCTAAAATCCTGCTTTTGTGGAAATTAATTCTTAACCCTGAAGCCATTTCGAAACCACGAATAACTACTTTTAAAGTCCACATGTTTTCTTAGTAAGATTGGCCTAAGATGATATTGTCATCAGCGAATTGTTGCTGATCAAATTGAAGGTTGTCTCTAAGAGAGAAAGGTTGATACGTCAATTGGGAAATAGAATGTTTCATTAGACCCGCAAGCCTCTCAACAATAATGATAAAGAGGAATGGTAAAAGAGGGTCCCCTTAAGGGAGGGCCATTTTTGCTTGAAAAGCTATAGTTAGGCTCTTTTTGACAAGGACAAAGAAGAAGCTAGAACACATGCATGATTTTATCCATTTGATCCATCTATTACCAAAGCTCACTTTCTTGAGAATAAAAAATAGGTAGTCCCAAGACACAAAATCAAAAGCCTTCTCGAAGTCGTCTTTGAAAAGGAACGACTGCTTCTTGTTTCTACAAGCACAGTCTACTAGCTCATTTATCACAAGGACCCCATCCAACATGTTTCGATTAAGGATGAAGGAAGATTGATTGTTAGAGATAAGGCTTCTAATACCATTCTTCAATCTTCTTGTCAGCAATGTGGAAACAATATGATACACGCTTCCCACAAGACATATTGGCCTGAAATCATTTAGGTCCTAAGGGTTAGGCTTCTTAAGAATTAGAGAAAGAAAATATGTATTGATCGCCTTAAAAAGATAACTTGAAAAAATAAATTTGTTAACACAATCAAATAAATCGTTTTAGATGATGTCCCAAGAAGATTTGTATAACCTCGTTGTGAATCCATCTGGATCGAGAATTTTGTACTTAGTTGAATTTCAAATGACTTATTTAATATACAAAAGAGATAAAGGGGCTTACAACATTGTTATGTCTTCCATGGAAAATTTGTTAAACCCAACTCCTTCCATCTCGGGCCTCCTATGATTAGAATCTTGAAATTTGCTTTTGAAATGATTAAACATTCACAATAGTTAATAATATGTATAAAATTGATTTATAAATGAAAACACAAATTAATACTTATGAGCGGAAAAATGGTGCCAAATAACATTCTTTGTTCTTGTTCAACAACTTATCTTGTACGTAAAGCGTGATATTGTTTGCTACCGTACCACCATGATGGCTAATGTGCATTGGATCTATAAAACCATACTTTCTTAAATTCCTTTCATCATACATCTCATGCAAGAACCTACAAGAGTCAAATTCTTATGTTAAAGTATGATAATGTATAAACATAAATATAAATCAACCTAAAAATTATACTTATGAGCACCACAATTGTAATATGGTATTAATCCCCTTTCAAAAATTCCATAATAGAAGTCTTAGGAAGTACGAAAAATGATCTGGATTATGACTTAATTTTATAGTATGGCAGATGTCTGGAATACTATCTAATGTCATTGAAAGTCTCTTAATGTTATCTAGTTGTGGTGTTGTAGTTTCAATATTGTCCTAGTTCGAAAAACAACTCTCTTTCTTGCTTCTACCACCCATAACTTTATCATGAATTCACAACTGAGTATTTAAAATTGTTTGTTTGAGTAGACCCAATGAATTCAATTTTTGTATAAAAAAAAATAACAGAAATACAATACAAAAATTAAAATATGCAAACAATAATAACAACAACATACAACACAAATTTTTTAGCTTATACTTATACCTCAAGCACATCACGGGTACACTTCTCAGACATCTTCTTAAACTCTTCCTCATTCGACTTCTTTCGCTCTTCCTCGGCCAACCTCTCTCGCTCCTCTTGCATCTTCTAGACAGTCTCTCGCACCTGCTACAGCAAACTCTCCCTCTCCTCCTAAATCCACTTCTCCCTTACCTCCCACACCCTTACCGTAACTATCTCTTTAATCTCTCTCCTACTGTTTACATGTCTATATGATTTAGATGGTCCAAAATGTGACTTGAAGCAAACGCCTCTTTTAAGACCACAGATACGCCCAGGATGCTCCTCAATTACAATCGTTTCTACCAAGATGTCATGACAATCTTGTAGAACGAAAATGCCGACTTTGGATTGTTCAACCATTACATCCCACAACGCATATAAAATTTCATTTTTACCAAATTGATTAACTAAAATAAATATTATTGAAAAAGTATCTACTTACAATCTTTTCGTCCACTTTGCGTGTAGTCTCTGATGCGAATTCGCCACCTTTTCTTTGACGTACTCTCTTCCATTTCTCATGGCGTGATGGAGGAGATAGAGTGTGATCAAGGGTCTTATAGAATCTCCCAGCTCCAATTCCCTTTGTTTTCTTTTTTCTTCAATCATCTTCTTTTCAAGTTTTTCATATCCTCCATGAGACAACCTATGTGGATAAATATTTCTAGATCTATTATCCTTTCCTTTTTGACTCTTAGCCAAGAATTCAAGAATGGTGTGAGAACTTACAAATTTCTCCTAAACATCCTAATCAATAAATGAATACATAAAGTATGAAGGCTTATCTTCCTCTCTTGGATGAGTAATATAATCACGGGTGAGTTGTGTCTTAAATCCCCTCAAACGCTCATTAGCCTATCTAAGCAATTTCTTTTTCACCATACTATCATCTAGACTAACATCAAATACCACATATGTTTACACAATACAATTTTTATTAGTATTAAACACAAAAAATATGATCATATATACTTGTAAAACAAATCATAAAAATCAAAACAAATATCGTAATATCGGTCCATATGTTGTTTTTTAAATCATCGTCAACGTCGTTCCAACTATATATTAAAATACTCACTTTACTTATACCTTGTAATGAAATGTATCCCATAACGTCCTCAACATTGTCACCATAAACACTGTTGGCTGCAACATCAATTGTCACCATAAACACTGTTGGCTGCAACATCAACTATATATTTCTAGTTTTTCTTTTGCATTTTGTATTAATTAAGGTTGCAGTAGATCTTGTATGAGAGGTGCTTGTCAAATTGGCCATTACTATCTAAATAAAGAAATAACACGTAGAAACATACTAACTAACACCATTTCAGTGATAAACAACATGTAGATACATACTAACTAACACGTAGAAACATCATTCCATTGATAAAAATGGAAAAGTAAATGATCAAGAGAAACTAAAGCCAGATACTAAAGCCATTTCATTAATATAAACCATTTCGGTGACCAAATGGAAAAACAAATGATCAAGAGAAACTAAAGTCATTTCAGTGATATAAACCTACTGTTGCAAGAAAAACAAAGGTGAAAAAGAAAAACAAATGTACCTCAAATGGTAAGTAGATGAACTTTTATGTTTGAGTGTTGATGAATGTAAACTGTTGGAAGAGTTTTGATGAGAGTTACAATGAAAAACGCTTAGGGGTTTTGCGAAGAGAATGACGATATGAAGTTAGAGCATTGATAGGTAATGAAAAGTTAGAGTCTATTTCTCTGAAGTATTTATTGCAAAAGAGAAATCACGTCGGTTTTTCAAAAAAAAAAATTGACCTGTATGTTTTAATTAAAAATAAAAATATTTAAAAAGCACCATAGCACCATATTTTGGAAACACATTTAAAATATCTATCATGTCGATTTTTTAGAAAAACCAAGGAATTTGAACATATAAAATAAAAAATAAAAAAGGGCTTTTGAAAAAATTGAGTTGAAAAAACTAATACAAAATATATTACTACTCAGTTGGACTATGAAACTGAGGTTAATACTATAAAGAAAGAGAAGGAAAAAATTAACAAAGAAAACAAAGGAAGTTGGAAAGACGTCAATTGAAAAAATATTAAACCATTGAAAAATACATAAAATGCAGTAAGTGAGATTCGAAGCAAGCTCCCTTATAGCTATATTCCTTTGATTTTTAAGAAAACCGAAGGAATATGTTGTAAAAAAAAATTTAAATAGAACATGATGCTTCTAGGATATATCCCACCGATTTTTAAATATTCTAGGTGAAAGTTTCGTCATGAAATGTCTTATTTTTTGTAGTAGAGAGAGAGAGAGAGAGAGAGAGAGAGAAGTACACCGGAATTTTTAGTGGTTCATCTATCATCCTCGCTAAGCTTAATCTAGTTTCTAATTGTTTGCCATTGAAATTTTTTTTGTCTTCCACTAGGATTTGTGACAAAATTACACGAGTTTAGAATAATCACAATATCTATATTAACGCTAAAAATATAAAAAATATTTCATTCAGATCCTTGACTTGTACAAAGTCTACGAAATGGACTCTTTGTGATATTTATATGCGAAATCACCTTGAATCTTCCAGCACCAACAACCTACTCCAAAGTCTACATTTTGCAGTGATTTTTCCTTGATCCTTCCAGAATATTGAGTGTTGGTATGTCTAACAGTTGATAAGAACTCCCACCATTTTTGTAGGCTTTCATATGTTGGACTTGTGACTCCACACACAATAGGAATGGCTGAACTATGGATTTCAAAAAAAATGATAGTTCGAAAATGTTTCATTATTATTTTCAGAGTTAAAAATTTTTTTAATAAAAATGTTCGAAGATAGCACCAGAAAGTAAATATGCGTAAAGTAAAGAGTTAAGGGTAAGCAAAATGACTTCAAGAATTATAAAGGCTCGGTTGAAATGGAATTACCTAACTCTCTCCCCAATATTTGATATTGAGAGTATCTAGTAATTCTTAAGAGTTTTTAGTAGGTTAAACTCTTAAACCTCCTTATACAAGTAAAAATGAAGTTTCAAGCTTACTTTCAACCAGACTACAAACAACAAAGAGAAGCAATTAGTTTTCCTTCCAAACAACAGATTGAAGCAGTTAGTCTTTCTTCCAAACATAAAATTGAAGTGGTTAGTCCCCGAGCTAAACCGAGACTTTCTACGGGTTTATCTAGAACCAAGATGAGCTTTTAACCAGATTGAACTCACAAACCAAACCGAGTTTTAACCAGACTAACCATAAACTAAAATGATATTTTAAATTGGGTCATTCTCGAATCAAAGCAAGCTTCTACAGAGGTTGAGCTTACAAGTCGAATCAAGGTTTTAAACAAGCTAACCACGAACCAAGTTGAGATTTTAAATCAAGATTATCTCAAACCGAAATAAGCTTTCAAATTGCGTTGAGCCTATGAACCGAAACGACGACTTAAGAACCTAAATAATCTAACAAAGATTTTAACTGATTTAGCTTTTGAACCCAAACAAACATTCCTTTAAGAAGAAATTATTCAACCAAGAGAAAAACACTCCTAGGTAAATTTACAATAATGCCCTTTTCAGAATACAAACTTTCTTACCAAACACAAAGACTTTCTCGAAGCGCTACATCTAAATTAAAGTGAGAGAAAATAATAAATATTATATATATATATATATATATATATATATATATATATATATATATATATATATATATATATATATATATATATATATATATATATATATATATATATATATATATATATATATATATATATATAGAGAGAGAGAGAGAGAGAGAGAGAGAGAGAGGAGGGGTTATATAAAAGGCTCATGTTTTTGAATGTGAAAATGTGAAAGGAGAGACATTTTTTTATAGGCCAGAGGTTGACACAAAAAAGAAAAGATCCATGAGCCAAGATTAATATATCAATTGATTGACTTCTTGTCCCAATCAATTGGAAGCCCAAAATTAATAATTTACAAATGCTCAAAAAGGAAAAAATAAATACAAAGACATTGCATTCATTAAGGCGTTGTCTTAGTCGTTTATGGACGTCGCTTACACTAACCCAATCAATTGAATATAGGTGTCAATTTATTAGACAATTCAAAAAATTGTCCAAAATTATTCTAACAGTTCCTGATTCAGCCGACACGAATCCAAAACATTTTAAGGATGTTTTCTTTAAGAAATAGAGGCTTAAAAACTTATTTCAATGTGTGTGTGATTTATCCATATAACTTTACGAAAATTCCCTTATGATTTTACAAACCATGGTTCACACAGACGTGACTTGGCGAACTTTCACTTTTACACTTTAAAGCTTCAAGACTTGTCAAATAAGTCAATCACATAGTCACTTGCTTGAGTCTTTTTAGAATTAGGCTTGAGATATCTTCAAGTTGAATATCATCATCAAAGGATGTTTGTAGTGGTCACCAAATCCTAATTCATCTGCTTTTGTCTCTAACCGCATGTCATACTTGATTAACTCAAAGGTTGTATCTTTAAGTTGTCATCAAAGGCTTCTTTAAGTTGTCATCATCAAAAGCACATTATCAAAGGCAAATCATGATAGTCATTTTTATTTTTTATCACGTCTCTAAATAATCTACAAAACATGATTTCATACCACACAACACTACCCAGATGAATCTGGAGAGAAGAACCTCATTATTTTCTACTAGAATTATCAAAATCAGTCACAACACCACACACCTTTGCGAACCTCTGAAATCTTAAACAAATCCTCAAACAAACATTAAATTAACTAAACAAATCTCCTCGAAAATCACAAATCTCAAAAGATGAGATTTAGATCTATATAACAATGAAAAAAGATTGAGGTAGAAGATGAAAGAAATGATTTACAAGTGTTCAAGAAATATTCAAAATACTTTTAAAAATATGAGAGAACAAGTGGTTTATGAGTTTTTAAATAAAAAATGAAAGTGTGTAATTTCTAACATTATTAAATTTTGAGAGAAAACAGTATTTTTTATTTGTTGGAGATCTAGCACACAAAAAAATGATAAATAATTCGAGTCAAGAGTAAAATTTATGATTGGAATAAAAAAACTAAATAATTTAAATCTAAAAGTCAAAACTATATAAAATTATTTGTGTGATTCGAGTCAAACAATCTATTAATTTAGAGGAGAGTTCTAAAAATTTACCGAAAGTTTTCAATTTTAATATCGGCTAGGAGAGTCATACAATCTCTCATATTATATTTCTCTTGATGCTTTTTAAGATTGAAATCTCTAATTTCTATTTCTTAGTTAATTTATATCAATTGGTATTATACAATTAATTATATATTGATGTATAAAAAAACAAGTGGATTTATTCAATTAGAATGTCAGTTTCATAGTTGATTGCCGTAATGCATTTTGCATCTCAAATTCCAATCTATGGAGACATAATTTTAATGACTTCTAGTACCATTTTTATTTTAAATTGATGTCTAGTACCATCTATTTTGGTATTTATTATATTTGAAATAATACGACAAAAAAAATAATGTGTGACTAAAAGAGCATGCTGTTAGTGTTGGAGTGGGTGTGAAAAGTGTAAGACTGGTTTCTGTCATCAAATTATCATTTAATATTTGATCTAATCAATAGTCGTTGACTTGAGTTAAGTGTTTAACACGTATTTTAAAATTAAATTCGAGTCAAATCAATCCGTTTATTAATGAATTGAATAGAGTTGAATTTGCGGATTATTTACTAATTTTTTTTTAAATAGAGTTGAATTGATTGGTTCGGATTGAACATCTACTTGATTGGATTGAGTCAAAATAAAGGTTGAATTGATTTAGATAACTGAATTTAATGATTGATTCGTATCTATGAACACCCCTAATTTCAAATCAGATCGTATAATTCAGTGATTATTAATTGAGAAGCAACATTAATCAAAATGATATCAAAACATATAGATTACTAATTAAAAACGATGGTGGACATTTTGTACCTAAAATATGATTATAACTTTTATCTTAACTTAATAAAATTTTGATTCTCTATTTTATTTAATTTGTATTTTAAATTCAAACAATTTTTATATTTTATCATATTTTTGTATTAAAAATAAATGACGTATTTATTTTTTAATAACATGTTATTTATATTTTTTATTTTTGAAGGTTCACAAACATTTTTTTAACTCATTCTCACATTTTCGATTTAATAATTAATGGCAATTCCATTTTTTTTAATGTTATACAAAAGTTTTGGATTTGAATCCTCTTCTTTTTTATATATCCTGTCATCTTTCATATTTTTAATCTAACGGTTCAGAATTTATAATGAATAATTAAATAAAAAAATTATTTAATAGGAGAGAGAAATGGATAATTAATTTGTCTTTGTTAAATAATTTTTTATTTAATTATTAATTTTAAATTCTGAACCGTTAGATTAGAAATATGAGAGATGACATGATATATAAACAAAGGAGAGGATTCAAATCCAAAAGTTTCTATTTGATTTGTAATATTTCATATATGATACATCCTTTAAAGTTACACATGTCATCAATTTTAAATTCAAACATGGAAGGAATTAGTAAAAATATTTGAATTTGACCTATTAATTTATTGTCTTGCTACATTTTAACTTCTCGTTATTATATATACGTGGCACCGCATGTTTAACTCATTAATTTACTATTTTTTTCTTTTTCATAATAGGTATTTTATTTTTTTATTTTTATTTGTTTAAAATTATTTATCTCTTTAAAATACTAATGTAATATTTATTATTTTTTCTCACTAACTTATCATTATTTGTTATATTTTAATTCATGTAAGTATTTCACTACAAATTATTAATCAAATTATTTTAATAAATAATATTCATTTTATCATTCAAATCAACACAATTATTTATTATCTTAAAAATGTGAAAAGTTCAAAATAAACACCTATTGCGAGACGGAAGAAATATCTCTTAACATTTCAATTTTCTTTATTTGTGTAGTGCTATTATCTTATTAATTCTTTTGTAAAATGTAGTCATTCAATTTATTAGAATTACAAATATGGAATGTTAGAAATTTAGTATGATAATTTTGGATAACTTCGAGGAATCGTGTTCGTACACTTTTCGAACAAAATATTTCGATCCTATTATTGTCTGGATTCACGAAATCTTTGTGGGGATAATTCTTGAATAACAATTTGCTTCTGTCAATAGAGAACAGATCAGGAATGTAGAGAGAAAGTATGGTTTTTGTTTTGTGTGTTTAAACTGAGGCAAAATGAATCCTTATATAGGAGACTAATAACAGAAACCGAAAAGACACAACTGTTCAAAAATTTCGAACGGGTTCAACTGTTCAGAAAACTTTCGAACGGGTTAAACTGTTCAAAAACTGTTCAAAAAATTTCGAACGGGGCACTGCCCCGCACCCCGCCAGGGACCCTTTTTCAATTATTCGCGTCCAATTACACGTTGGCTCTACGAGTGTGCACTCCGCACTACCCTAACTCGTTTCCAAGCTTAACGCATAATTGCATCGACCTACAATAAATCACATTACTACTAAAATACATTGATAATACTAAAATCACCAACATAGAATACTGTCAATTATTAATTTATGTGTCTTTTACTATTTTTATAGATTTGAGAAAGCCTCGTTTATTTCATATTCAACTATTTTTAGGTTATAAATTATTTATTCAACTATTAAAAATTCATATTCAACTATTTTTAGTTTATATATCATGTATTTAAATGTTTAGGCATTTTTAGATAGTTAAGATAGATGTAAGCTTTGTCTTATATAATGAATTGATAAAAATATGATGAAAAGTATGGCGAAATTGATGTTGGTTTGTTACAATGTCGATCCTTGATGAATTGGTGCAATGGTTATGAATTGTTGTTAATCTTTGATACTATACCACAATAAGTGATTTTAGAATGATTAGATAGCAGAAAAATTTGGTATAATTATGAATCTATGCTTGAGAAATTGATGAATAACATGTGTTTAATCTCCTTGGATGATGTGTTATATGTTATGATATGTTTTGGAGTTGTTGTGTTCAAAACATGGGGTTTGGGGTCTGTTGAAATGCTGAAAATCGGGGAAGATCGCACAAAATCGTGTGAAAAAATGTTTTTCTGGGCTCTATAACGGCCCGTAACAGCCATCACGGGTGGCCGTAATAGCCCTCTGATCCTAGTATAAAAAACGAGCGGAAAAAATGGAATTCTGGGTTTGGAGTATTACACGCCGTAACAGCACTGCGGGTGGCCGTAATAGCTCCCTGGATTTTATACTGCAAAATCGTTTTGCCCATGACTTTGTAATCGTAAGTACAAATCGAGTTTCTTTCGAAGCGTTGGAAAGCTAACGCGAATTACTATCAAATGAAATTACTTTCAGAGACTGATCATGATAATTAGTTGATGCTTTTGATGTTTGAAAGAAATGTTGAACTTGAAACTTATTTATCCTCCGACGATTTTTATTATATCTTTCTAACCGTGTATCCAATTGACGAGCCGTTTGAAGTGTTAGAAAGCTAACGCTCAAAGCTATAACATAGTAGTAATTGGTGAAATGTTTATGTATTATTTCTATGCCTAATGTATTGATGTAGTGTTAGTTTACATATTCGAATAATGAATCGTTGTATTATTGTGCTAATATTATGTGATAAGGATGTTGTTATATTGATACTATTATGATGATGTTGATATGATATGATGTGGATGTTGTTGATATGATATGATATGATATAAATGATGGTAATAGGAGGGTGTCTTAATGATGTTGTTGTGATTGCATAAAAGATATATATCTATATTGTATGAAATATATTTTATGCTTGTTGGCCACTTTGGGCGATGTACAGTAACCATGGTGGTGGGTTACTATGCATAATGATATTGTTGATATGGTATGCATAAATAGTCGCATTGCATACATTTGTGGACAATGGTCTGTTGTTGTTGAGCCTAAAATCCCATTTTGTGGATTGGACCGGTAGGTGGTTTCAAAGGTGATGGGTCAGCGAGAGGTTCTGATCCTAGGAGGTGGGGATCAGAACGATGAACCTGAGTGTTCACAAAAATCGTTACCACATTGTCGTACCTCGAAAAATACGATCCTCGCGATGGACGCGGAAAATACGTTCGAACAGAGTCGCCACCGAACTTTATTCATTCCAAGGATGGAATAGGAAAATATCGATAAAACCTTTAAGAGAGTTAAGAACATGGTCATCGCAACCAATGTTCTAGATTCGGGAGTCGGTTACATGAGGGGAAGGTATTAGCACCCCTCGTGTAACCGACTCCCGAACCTAGAACATTGGTTGCGATGATCATGTTCTTATCTCTCTTAAAGGTTTTATCGATATTTTCCTATTCCATCCTTGGAATGAATAAATTTCGGTGGCGACTCTGTTCGAACGTATTTTCCGCGTCCATCGCGAGGATCGTATTTTTCGAGGTACGACAGATGGCGACTCTGCTGGGGACAGTATTTTTCCGCGGCCATCGCGAGGATCGTATTTTTCGAGGTACGACAGATGACGACTCTGCTGGGGATGGAATTCTTTGAACACGTGCGGGGTATCAACTCTGTTTAGAGAAATATTGCCGACTTTGATAGAGGACCGGTCAGGATACTCGTGAACTGATCCTTGATCCTGTTATGCTATGTCGCTGGGGATAAAATGCAATGCTTTGTATGATGCGCAAATATGCAAATGATGCAACTGCTAGGGAAATAAGATGCACATGGGAATGAAAATGTAATGCTTGATATGGAATGCACATGAAAATGCAACCGGGTAACCAAATTGGTAAGGCTTTATTTCTAGTTTAAGATTAGATGCAACAAGGTGAAAAGATTTACGGGGTATACTGGAGCATCAACTCAGGGGTTGAGAAGAACAAATATACTATCGACTCGGGGGTCGAGGATAAATCAGAATAACAAGTCAGCTTGAGGATTGAAGAAGAATAGCAAATATCGACTCGGGGGTCGAGAGAAAATAAAGGCAATATCGACTCGGGGGTCGAGGAAATAAAGACAAGTATCGACTCGGGGGTCGAGAGAAAAAGATAACAAAGATATCGACTCGAGGGTCGAGAAAATAAAGACATATCAACTCGGGGGTTGAAGAAAGGTGAATATCAACACGGGGGTTGGAGAAAGGTAAATATCGACTCGGGGGTCGAGGAAATAAAATATCAACGCGGGGGTTGAAGGAGGAAAAGGCAAATATCGACTCGGGGGTCGAGAAAATAAAGACATATCAACTCGGGGGTTGAAAGAGGAAATGATCGTGCTATGTATGCGTATGATACATGTCAATTGTATGATGCATATGTGAATGCAAGTAGGAGATTGGTTTTTTGAAGGTGCCAACAAGGGTGGACTTTGGTAGTTGCCAATAAGGGATTGGACTTTAAGAGATGCCAAGCGGGGTTGGACTTTTGGGTGGTGCCAAGCAGGATTGGACTTTAGTGGTTGCCAATACGAATTGGACTTTAGGGGATGCCAAGCGGGGTTGGACTTTTAATGGTTGCCAATACAAATTGGACTTTTTGAGTTGCCAAGCGGGGTTGGACTTTAGTTGGTGAAAGTATTTGACTTCCCGACAATCGGTATCTGATGATTCTATGCTCAGAAGGCAGATGTGGATGTTCTTGGTTTCCCCAAGTTAGATCCTTGCAGAAGTTGGCTGCTCGTTCCTGGGAGAACCTTAACTTCTAGCCAATGTGCCATGACGGCTTACAAATGTTGAGCGTAGCGACATAACCAAAGCATGTTGAACATGCGAGCGTAGCGACTTAACCAATGCTTGTTGGTCATGCTTTTGCTCTGCCCCAAGGCTTTTGATGCTTGTTGACGTCAAAAATTGCATGGTTAGCTTGGCCAACTTGAAAATAAGGAGGGAAATTGCCCCTGTTCAACCCTGGTTCAACTAGCCTGCCCCAGTCTGTAGGGTGTTCGAAGGATTTTTCTTGGCATGTGATCTCGCCATGATATAGTCTGAGATGCTTCGCCCCAGCGTCTAGATTTTGCAACAATATGCCCCTGTTTGAAACTCGGAAGAACTTGCCCCAGTCTGAACGTTGTAGTGGTCTGCCCTGGTTTATAAACCTCAGAAGGACTTGCCCCAGATTCGCAGGGTTATAAGAAAGTCTTGATTCAGGTCAACACCAATGAGTGATCAAGTTCTTCTTTGATTGCACTTTGTTGGTAGTTCTATTATGTCAAGTGCTAATTTGCAGTTTAAAATTGTTCATTCAAAATGGTAATTTTAATGCAACATTTATGCAAAATTTGAAAGGATCATTTATTAGAATGATGTGACAGTGTGTGACGAGCGGACTATTAGTCCAAACGCAGTGCTAACTTATCTGGTGCGAAAGATATAGCAAGAATAATGACACCAATGCTGGTGATTAGCAATCATGTGAGGAGTCAGGTTACGCAACCTTGCTGTAGATATGCTTTCAGAATAAAACCCCGCCTCAATTAGGTCTTTTAAAGGGCTGTATCATGGTCTGGTTCATGGTTATAGAAACAAAGGATATAAGGCTCAAAGTTTGATTTGTACCCACCCCTTCTTCTTAATGACCTCCATACCTACGTTCAGTTAATTTTGCCCCTGTTTTACCTTGACGGTGTAAGCTAGACGGTTTAAGGTTCGCTCGGGATGGCAGTCACCTTGTTTTGATGGATGTCAGTGACCCTCTCGATTCTGACATAGTGGCCACTGAATCTTTTTTGTTTTTGTTGAGGGTTTCGAGGGCCTCTTTTGCTTTGTTTTTGATCCCTAACTTTTGCCTAGACTGATCTTTTTTTTTCGAGTCCATCGGGATTGCCTTGATTTTTGCCTAAGTCTCCTTTGAGGTGCTTGACTTAGCAGGCTTTTGATTTTTTTTTGGATTTTGTTGCGACTACCACGTCATGAGTCGTTAAAGAACAACCGTCCCCTGGATTTTGCTTTGTTGGTTCGAATACGGGATTGGATTAACTGAACACTACCCATGCCCCAGGTTAAGTGTAAGGGTTTAGAAATCCGAAGAAAAACTCCTACTTTTAGGCTCGAAGTGGTTGACTAGGGACTAACTCCTTATCTCTCCGGTGTTTGGGGGTTTGAAGCAATGCCTGTACATCATCGGCGAGATCTTATCCAAAAGCATACTATCAGCAATTATGGGTATTTCGTTTTCGTCATCCTCCGTCAAATCTTTGCTAAACAACAGTGCGATAAAGGAAGTGGAGTGGGAAAAAAATTTGTGATTTTTTGCAATAAGTGAGAAAATGTGAGTGAATACGAATGGATTTGATCAAAAACATGCATAATTATCACATTAACAATACCATTAATAAGAAACAATGTCTAAAAGCAAGTAGCATTATAACAAAAAAGAAACTACAAATGCGTAAAAACAATATGGAAATTGCCAGTATTGAGGAACTGGGATTTTCTCTCTTGCATCACAGTTGAGCTACCCTCCTTGCTCATCGAGACCAGTATGATAACCTTCTTCATATCTACTCTCTGCAGCTTCTTCCATGTCATGGACTGATGAACTCACTTGACCGGATGATGGTTTGATGTTGATATGAAGTCCTTGAGGTGTGAACGAGATTAGCTTGGACTCGATCAGATCTTGAACCTTATTCTTGAACTGTTTGCAATCCTCGGTCGAATGCCCCATGGCATCAGCATGGTAGCCGCATCATGCATTGGTGTCAAAGCCTGGTGGATATGGTGGGATCACAGGATCTAAGCTCTTTGGCACTATCAGTCCACTACTAATCAAACGTGGTAACACGTGATTGTATGGCATTGGTAATTGTAATACCCCAAATTTTACCCTTATATTTAGCCAGTCATTTCGCATAGCATCTCATCTGTGCATCTGCTAACCACTAATAAGTCATGGAGGTGTTTGTTTTGCAGGATTGGTTCCAGGGGTATTTTGGTCATTTTATGTGGATTCTGCTAATTCCTTGAAGACGGGCTGTTATTAGGTTTTGAGGCATTTGATACACTATTTCTGAGGTATTTATTTATCACCGGGTTTGATTATATCAAGGCGCCAATTCGATGTGTTCGGTATTGAAATTTGTCGAGCACAACTGGATTTAAGACCTAGTTTATCGCTCGTGGTTTATTTCCAGAGAACTCCCGATGCTGTTAACAAGGCACAGTTTAACTGGGTGTTATTGGATTGTTTGCTCTTAGCATTTGGTCAGTGGAGTTCAATTACGGGCAATGTTATTGTTGATACTGAATATGTTGTGATTACGGCGCGCATTCGTGTTTGGTTATAAAATTGTTGGTTAGCACTTAAATTGGAATGCAATTGAATTTAATCGAGTGACGAGATTAGTACTATAAAGGAGACAAGTGCACAAACAAGAATATCATTCGGGAATGTTTATGGTTTATGACTATGTTAATGAATTTAAATATTTGTGGATTTATTCACAAACGTTTATAATTTTTTTTAACTAGAAATAAATATAAATAAATTTAAAACTGAGCAGTCATGGATATATAAAAGAAGTTCTGGCATTTTATTTCATAAGAACATCATGGTACAAAAGGAGTTGATTTGTTTCACATTCTGAATTGCTGTTACAAGGAATTACATTAACTCTAAAAAAGGGTCCTAAATCCTAAAGACTTCTAAGTGTCCTTCGCGGTGTCCCTTGAGCTTCTCCACGAATCCCCGATTCACCTGCACATCAAAAAAGAACAAACAGAATAGAAAAAATGTTAGGGTTTGTTTTCGACACTCTCAGAACAGTGTCATCATCGAGTGCCGGGAGTGGCACAACCGAAGCTGCGTCCTACCCCCGTTACCGATCCGCGCCATTGGCGTCAGATCAGGTAACACCTGTTCTTATCATTACGGGACATCCGAGAGATAGAAGTGATAAAAGAAGCGGGACTGATTCGCTCTTGCCGCCATTTGAATTTCCAAACTGATACCAAGGAGAATTTGGACTCAGACCCGGATGCCGGCAGGTCTGAGTCATTTTTCGAAATTTCCAAACACCTGAAATTCCACAAACAGCATCAGTACAAAATTGATAACAAAACTCAAAGTAAAACAGTTCACAAGCTGCATAAACAAAACAGCAACTAGGCAAAAGGAAAGCCCGCGCCAGTACAATTGTGAAAAGGCACAAAGAAACAAATCTGCCACAAAAGTTCAGAATGCAAACCAAACCACATCGGAACGGCAATCGTAACAGCACCATCAAAAATCACAAAGGTGAACTCAGCTCACAGAGATCATGGAATTCACATGTCATTGGAACAGCAGACACAAGGATAAGCTTACCGCAATTGAAATCCAAGCCAGCACATGTGTTATCACAGATGCGGGAAACCGGGCTCAGCGCGGAAAACATCATTGCCCAACAAACAAGTAGCGAAACCAGCTCAATTCAGAAATGGAAGAGTAAGTGCAGGTCAGAGGATTAAGTTCAGATAACAAACTATAGCAGAAAGACCTCCAACAATCCATCACCTGAAATCCGAAGAACAAATCAATCTGGATAACCAAATACACAACAAAACCATATCAGAAATAGTGGAAAAAAGGTTCAGATCAAACGCATCAGTTCGATGAGTTCACAAAACCATAGCAGAAAAAGCAGGAAATCGCAACAAGCCCAGAACTCCTGTTCTGAACCACGACATCATCGAAGAATATCCCTCGAAGGCTCAGAACATTGTCATCATTGCCGTATACCTTCCTCGGCAGCGTTTGACGCGACCGAAGCCATAGTACTTATCCTGAAAGAAGAAGAGGAAAAATTAATGTATGTTTCAAAACCGGAATCCAGAAAATCAGAAGCAGATATCCAACGAAAATCCAATCCAGACTGCATCAAAAATAGTTCAAATCGGTTCGAACGAAACAAATCAGAATAAAAACATCAAAGCAAATCGGTTCAGATATCGAACGAATCAAATGAAATCCGAGCGAATCCATCAAGGAGTTCTGGAAAAGGAAAGTGTGAATCAGTATCAGATAAAATCAAATCATATCAAAATACCAATCAACACGAAATCATCAAATCAGAAAGTAACGCAAATCCAACATCCAAAGGCCCAAAAGATAAATCAGAGAGATATAAAAGGGACAATCTCACAATGGTAAAAGGCTAACGGGTAGCCGCGAGAGAGAAAAGGGAACGATCAGAAATCGCAAGTGAAACCCTAAACGGCGCGGCTGAGACTCAGAGGAAACCCTCATCATCGTCTTCGTAAGCAACGGCAACGAAGATCATCGACGGCGAACAACAATCATCACCGAACATCAATATCATCTGAATCACAGACGGCCGCGAATCACAGACGAGAAGATCGCCTTCGCCGTCGGCGGGCAATCAACTCTCAGCCTCAGTTCTACATCATCGGCTAGGATCAAATGTAAACTCACACATTAACTCACTTTTTTTCATCTTTTTTTCATGTTTTGTAGAAGAAGATGCAGAGAATTGAGAAAGAAGAAAGACGAGAGGAAGAAGAAGAACGGCGCCGCGGAAGAGGTTTCAGGGTTATGAAACCCTAACAAGCATTTTGTTGCAATTAACAGGACCGGGTTGGGTCCGGGGTGATGACCGACCCAACCCCTTTATTTCTTTTTGTGTTTTTAAAAATTGTTTTTTTAACCTTTATTTTTGTTTTTTAAGTTGTTTTTTTTAAACCATTTTATTTTATAATTAAAAAACTGTTAAGAAAAACCTTTTTGTAAAAAATATTGAAATTGTTTTTTAAAATAAGTAAAAACTTTAAAAACCTTTAATAAAAAAAAAAACCTCTTTTCATATAATAAAAAATAAAACCCTTTTTATAAATAATTTAAAATTAAACTTTTTTTTTAAGATAAAAATTAAACCTTTTTTAAAATTTAAATCTCTTTTTTTTAAACTAATATTAATTTCTCTTTAAAATTTACTCTAAAATCTTTTTGCATTTTTGTATTCCCCTTTAATATTATTTGTTTTCATCTAACCTTTCACTAACGATTTTTTTTCAGTTTCTCTCTGCAGATTAAATTCCAATTCATTATTATATATGTATCTGTTTCCCGGTTGTAATTTTGCGAGACAATTGTCGCATTATCTTTTTTTCCAGTACTTTATATTTCATAACTGTGCATTTATTCACCTACCATCACATTTTACACTTATCAATTATTCTGTCACATTACACACATCCGAAGGTTAGGTCTAGCTTTTGGTCGCCGCTCCAATATGTCCTCAACTTCAAACCCTTACAACTACAAACCCTAATTTCCATAAATGTCTCGCCGCAGGCAAAGTTACCATTCTACCCCTAGCACTAGGTCAAAGAGCCGCCGTGCTCATTTTAGGGTTTCCCGCCGCGGAATCCCTAACCTAATTTAACCCTAATTCACTTAACATTTCAACGTAGAGATTTGGAGTTTCTACACTCCACGTAAGCGTGTCCTTAAGATGCGTTTATTCCCCTTGAGACCTTGACCACCGTCAAGAAGTCTCTAACCTCCCTTTTGAGGGGAACTACGATTACTCTGATTCCACTCCCATAAGGATACGTAGGCACAAGATGCGATGTCTTGCCGAGTAAACTTAGAATTAACCCCTTAGGTCTCTTTTCTCACTTTTAATCCTTTGTATATACCTTAAAGCAAATAATTGAAGCAAATAGTAAAAAATAAACAAAAGGTTCCTGTAGAGTACTACAGAAGTTTAGGGTGCTAATACCTTCCCTAAATTTAACCAACCCCCGAACCCTAGATTTTTCCTCGCATTGTGTTTACGATGCAAAAATAGGTTTTCCCTCTTTTGACCTTTTCCTTCGGATAAATCAAAGAGCGGTTGTGAATTGAATCGCGATTCAAACTAATTAATAGTTTGTGATCCTATTTCCACCGCAACAGAAAATGGCGACTTCACTGGGGACTCTTAACTTTTAAGGGTTATCCCTAACTTGTTCATATTTATTACCATCTGTGTTATTATTCATTTGCATGTATATATTTGTGCTTTGATTGTGGGACTGTTCCTTGTGCTGTGAGATAAGTCCTACGCCCGGACTAGTGACATTATTATAGGATGGGGATATATTCGATGAGGCTTATAGGGAGTGAATCCCGACCAAGCTGATTCGAGAATCACCGCTCAGTTGAGACCCTTTCGAAAATGGTTCGGTTGAACGAGTAATCGTTGAAAACTTTTTCCATGGTCGATTGGAGTCTGTGATATTGGGAACCGTAGTACCTTTACACCACCTCGGCCTTATTTAGGGCGTAGTGCGGGAGCTATGTGGGAGTAATCCTACAATGGTTGCTACGCGATACTACACTCAAAAGAGGTCCCCTTGAGAATAATATTAACCCCCGAGTCAGTCGGAAGGTTGATAATATCCGAAAGATGGGCTGATGACTTTGGGCACCTTTTAGAACCTTGTTCGGCAGGTACAACTAACCTATAGTACACTCCTTTTGGGGATGGGTAGACCTTAACTCCGCTCACGTTCCTTTAACCTAGGACTTTATGTGTTTTCATGCATTGCATCCATAAAGCATCATATTGCATTAAGACTTCATGGAATTCAAACTCTATTTATGAACATTGCAGGATACCATGGATCACTTTAGGAAGCATACTTTGAAATTTACTTTTAAGGGTTTTAATTTGGAAGTCCTAGAGAAGCTAAAGGATTTGGTTCAAGATCAAGAAAAGTTCCAAAACAGATATGGAAGGCTATTGTCTTTGTTGAAGATTCAAGTAAACGAAGGACTTCTTGCGACTTTGCTACAGTTTTATGATCCAGATTATCACTGCTTTACCTTTCCAGATTATCAGCTTTTACCTACCTTAGAAGAGTACTCTCAGTTGGTGGGATTACCTATCTTGGATAAGTCTCCATTCCCTTTCTTGGAGGAAGACCCTAAAGAACGAGATATTGCTAAAGCCATTTGTCTAAGGATATCCGATGTCAAAAACAATATGATCACCAAAGGGGGGACCTCCGGTTTTCTCAGGGACTTCCTAATTAAGAAGGCCCAATTTTATGCCGATCATAAGGACATGTTTGCCTTCGAGACAATATTTGCTTTGCTCATTTAGGGGTTGCTGCTTTTTCCTAGTTTTGAGGGGTTTGTGGACCTTAATGCAATCAAGACCTTCATGAGGAGAAATCCAGTTCCAACACTATTGGGTAATACTTATCATTCAGTACATCTCCGAAATTTTCATGGTGGAGGAATGATTACATGTTGTGTGCCATTACTATACAAGTGGTTTATTTCTCACTTACCTAAGTCCGGTCCGTTCTGGAGACCTAATCAAGAACGTTGGTCGCAAAAAGTTATGGCTTTAACTCACTCTGATATTGATTGGTATAATCGCATGTACGATGGGATATCGATCGTTGATAGTTGTGGAAATTTCAACAATGTGCCTTTGCTCAGTTTCAATGGAGGAATTAGCTACAATCCAGCCTTAGCTCGCCGACAGTTGGGATACCCCTTGAAGGAACCGCCTAAAGGTATTCATGTGGAGAAAATCTTTTTCAAAGACGACAAAAAGCTTCAAGATCAGATTCTATTTTCTTGGAATCATCTGCATAGGAAAGACAAAGAAAGTTTGGGAAGACCTAATTGTGTGTCCATGGAACCATACCTTCAATGGGTTCGAGGAAGAGCTATTGAGTTGAAGATGCCCTACTCTCGCCAAGATCCTTTACCTCAAAGAGAAGAACATGTCCAGTATTTCATGACTGAAGCTGAGACTTTGAAGATCACTTTGAAGAAATCACAATGCGAAGCAGAATCATGGAAGAACAAATACCATGTGATGGTCAGCAAGTACGAAGAACTTCAAAAGCAGATTCAGTCGAAGAATGATGAGATACAATCCTACAAGAAGAGAAGGCTCTACGAATATTTATTTTCCTCCGAATCTCCGTCTGCTCACTGAAGTTGTGGAAGATGCTTCTCTAGGATTTTCTAGGCTTTTATTTAGCTATTTTGGTTGCAAGAATATTATTTGTAATCTGTCTTCAATGAATTAAAAGTTTCCTTGGTATTCCGCAATATTCGTAAATATTTGAATTCCATGAAATCTTCATTTGCATTCACATTTTAGCATCTTACTTTTGCATTGCATGTGTCTCCCGATTTCTCATACGCGGTTCTCTCACCTTCCAGTTTTGTCACCCTGAGTTCTCTGCATCAATACGACCCTTCGAAAGGATGGGAGATCAAAACCAAAAGATCAACCGTGTCAGCCATGAACTCGAAGATCTTCGAGGAAGTGTAGGGCAGATTTTGGAGATGTTACAAGCTCTTAGTGTGAAGGTGGATGCTCAGTCTACTGTTGTTTCTGAGACTGCTAATACCGTTATGGAACCTCAACCAGCAGTTACTGTCGAGAATGTACCTCCTCATGGTCTTCAATCCGGTTTGGTGTCTCCTAGTGCTCAACCAGTTCGACGAGCTACCCCTCCAAAGTGCAAAACTCCTAACTCCGACCATGGTAAAGGACCTGCACGTTCGAGGAACCGCAAAATGGCTACTCCTCAACCTTGGCAACATCAGCAGAGTTATGTTCAAGGTTATTCGCTTCCATATGTCCAACAACCCTATGTAGCTACTGTTGCACCTCCTTTCGATCAGCAGTTTTCTACATACCAGCCTGTGCAGTCAGCTCCGGTATATCAAGCACCGATTTATCAACAACCTTCTGGTTATCCGCCCATGCAAGTTCCTGTCAACAGTCAACGAGTGCCCAACGCTCCTGTTCTTCAACAATCACAGAATCAGGTTCCTTATCCCCGTAAGAGTCAGTATAAGCCTTGCCCTCCAATTCCGATGACTTTCACTGAGTTATACCCCCATTTGGTACAACAAGGTCTGATTACCACCCGTGCTTTGGGTCCTCCGCCTAATCCGTTACCTGCAGGTTACAACGCTGCCGCTCATTGTTTATTTCATGAGGGTGCGCCCGGCCATGATCTAGAGAATTGCTACGCTCTTAAGAAATTTGTCAGAAATTTGCTAGAAACAAAGAAGTTGTCTTTTAGCGATGCTCAGCCGAAGATCGAGACTCCTCTCAGGGTTCCCCGCTTATCGAGCTTAAATTCTGCAAAGTAT
Source organism: Lathyrus sativus (assembly GCA_963859935.3). NCBI lineage: Eukaryota > Viridiplantae > Streptophyta > Magnoliopsida > Fabales > Fabaceae > Lathyrus > Lathyrus sativus. The sequence goes on from OZ012736.1 coordinate 487,772,921, forward strand.
GCTACTCCTGCAGCAAATCAGTTGAATCTAGTAATTATTCAAAGGCCTAGCTCGCTTCATTTCAGCAACCCTCAAGATGATATGACCGGGATCAACAAAGAATCTGGGAAAGTTATTTTGAAGCAACGACTGAAAACTGTTGAAGATGTGACCAGCATAACTGGGGCAAGCCATGACGACTCACAGTGATCATAAACCAGACGTCCTTTCCATTGAGGCTCCGCCAAAGGAAACTGTTACTCTTGAATGCAAGATTTCATAAACATTTAGAAGGATTTTTCCGACAGTTCATTTGTTTATTTATGTGCATTTCTCTTTGATTAAGCATATTTAGTATGCACGAACTTGTTTATCTTTGATTAATTAATGCAACGCATATGTTTGTCTTGAATAAATCCATTCGTTTCACTCATTCAAAAAACGTTTTCATAAATCATATTGCCAACTTTACCCGATCTCTTGTTCTGATGGAGAATTGGGGGGAGGATGACGAACCTAAAACGTCAGATTTCTTGTCGTATGCTTTCAATTAAAACCCGCTGATGATGTAAGGCATTGTTTCAAATCCCAAACACTGGAGATATAAGGATGTTAATCCCTCGTTAAACCCCTTTGAGCCTTGAAGTAGGAGTTTTCTTTCTTTTAAGAACCTTCATCCTAACCTGGGGCAGGGTAGGTTTCAGTTAAGCCGATCGAGCACTTAGACTCTAAAAAAGGAAGAGCAAACCTTCGAGGATTTATCCTTAGCATATTAAGAAGTCCAATACAATGATTATCCCTCGGTTACCTAAGGAGTGGGGCAGTCACGAGCCTGTCAAAAGATTTACACGACTTGTGCATAAAAGAATATTCAAAAAAATAAGAGCCCGCTAAGTCAAAACCTATGAAGGAGACTTAAGCAAAACTGGGGCATCCCGCTGGACTCCAAAGTCAGATCAAAAGACGTTGTCCAGGCAAAAGTTAGGGAATAAGAACAACAAACCAGTAGTTTTTTTTAGAATCCCTATGAAGAACAAGGTCGTGTGATCGAATTGCCATTAGAAATAGGTGAGTGACTGCCATGTCCAAAGCCTTGATAAGTTCTCGACCATAGCAAATCCGCTTGAGATATGAGCGTTCATATCCGATTAACTAAATTAGGATTGGAGAACATCACGAAGAAAGGGTGGGTACAAATATAACTTTGAGCCTATATCCTTTGTTTCTTAAACCGTGAACCGAGCCACGATACAACCTTTAAAAGACCTAATTGAAGTAGGACTTCGGTTGAAAGCATACTCGACAAGATCACGTTTCCTGACTCCTATGAGCTATGCTCAGAAAAATTTCATGTTGGCGTTATAATTAAAACTTATATCCTGACTAGTGATTTCGGTCACAAGTTTTGGCGATATCTTTTTCAAAACAAAAATTCAAGACAAATATATGTGTACATTGACAAACTCAGGATAGACATTTCAGGCATGACGACTTTGCTTGATATCTTAGAGATTTACATATAGACATAACCCTTGGAACTTGAAGATCCTGCTAAACAGGGGCAGACAATTTCCCAGTTCGCTTACCAACGCGAGTCTGACGTTCTTAAGAGCTATTTCTCAAAGATTTCGTCGTAACACGCTTAATCTGTGCGAGACCTGACAAATCTTTCCAAGAGTTGGAAAACAGTGGGGCATCTGGACTCCATGTTTCTCTGTAAAATCCTCTTGAGCTGACTTTTCCTCACAACACGAGTATCCTGGGGCATCGTGTTTTTTAAAAGAAACAAATGGCGACTACTATAAGGTCCTTCAAGATCAAAACCATGTGGTTTCACGACTTTCTTCATGCACCGATGGACTTTACTCACGGCGGCCTTCACTCCCCAGTAAATCTCAGCGTTGCAACAGGCTCCTAAACTATTGCCTCATCACAGTCCCCAGCGAGACTATAAGCTGACAACTTCTTCTTGGGTAACTCGAAAGTGGCCCTCAGGATTTTCTTCTCCCCATGTGAAGACGTGATACTGTGCACCCAAGCAGATTACCTTCTCCCCAGAGAATTCAGAACTTTAAAACCAGATTTGGTTCTACCATTGATCGTTCTTACCCATGATTGACGTATTGGTTGCAGAGAACGCCGGGTACCTCCATCGAGATGTTTATTTCATCTCTCATCCCGTCTATAGTCAGTTTCGTCAGCATACGCAGGGGCATAAGCATCACATGCCTATTTCACATATTCATTTCGCATACTCATGACATGCTCATTTCGCATACTCATTACATACTCATTTCATAACATCCTGCATGATTAACTACATAGACATTAACATACATTCCCATTAACATACGCAGTAACATATGCGTTAGCATTCACAGGGTCATTGTGTTTCACCATCATTGGCTGTTACCGCCGAGTAACTGGGTTTGTCCATTCTCTCCAAATAGATTGTCAGCCCTAAGCATAAAATACTTACTTGTTTCCAGTTTCCCCACAGAGCTCGACCCTCGTGGATGATGGTTACTTCAGCTATCTTTCCTCGCCAGGATAAGATATTTACCCTTAGAGATCATTCCCTCGATGGAGTCTTGATTACCAGTCTTCTTTCTAGCTCGATCCTAGATTGAATCTCAGTCTTGTCGGTAGTTAACCCCAACCGGACGTGCATTTATTTTGCACCATCTAAAGGTTTTCACCATACCATGACAGATACGCGACTGTTCTCGCCCGAGAAGTTTATCACTGTACCCGAACGTGCATTTATTTTGCACTATCTTTCAACCACAATCCTTGACAGATACGCGCCAGTTCACGCCTGGAAAATCTATCAGTACAACACTTTACATCTTACAGCATCGGTATGCGACATCTCTCGCCTAAGAAGCCAATCCTATCTTCGTTATGACTCGCAGCAAATGGCCATCTCCATTGAGCAGTTGGGCTTCCATTTCCCCTGTCGTCTTGAAGTATGGGAAGGTTTGAACCAAATCGTATTCAGGAGAGCACGATCTTGAAATACGGGGAGGTTTGAGCAGAATCATATTCAGGAGAGCACAATCTTGAAATATGAGGAAGTTCATTTACCCTTTAGTAAAAGAAGGAGCGGAATCATATTCAGGAGAGAACGATCTTGAAGTATGAAGAAGTTCATTTACCCTTTAGTAAAAGAAGGAGCGGAATCATATTCAGGAGAGCACGATCTTGAAGTATGAAGAAGTTCATTTACCCTTTAGTAAAAGAAGGAGCGGAATCATATTCAGGAGAGCACAAATCTTGAAGTATGAAGAAGTTCATTTACCCTTTAGTAAAAGAAGGAGTAGAATCATATTCAGGAGAGCACAGATCTTGAAGTATGAAGAAGTTCAGTTTACCCTTTAGCAAAAGAAGAAGCGGAATCATACCCGACGCGCTGTCCTCGGAACTATGAAGAAGTTTATTTTATCCTTTAGTAAAAGAAGAATCTGAATCGTATTCCAGGCGCCGACCTTAAATACGAGAAGATTTATATATCAGATAAGCAGCAGCCTCTTTATTTGAGTGCTTATCTGTTTTGGCATGTAAGTCCCTTCCAACGATAAGTGACAGTTCTCCCTCGAGAAGCTTATCAGGGCATTTCCCATCAAAGCCCATTTATTTTGGCATACAGCCGGTTTTCACCCTGTATATTTGCTACGGATTTCCGAAAAGTCCGTTTGATCCCATCACGAAGGATAGTTTATAGAAGCTTGGATGTTATTCTTTGCTCAATGCTCCAACTTTCTACAATTGATCTTGCAATCGTGTAGATCCAGTTTTATCGTTAGATATTCCCAAGTGGAGGCCATCTCATGGGCGCCATCTCCATTTAGGATCATGTTCTAACCACTTTAAGTCCATTTATTTTGGCATACAGCCGGTTTCTTACCCTGTATATTTGCTACGGAGTTCCGAAAGGCCCATTTGATCCTGTCACGAGAGATAGTTTACAGAAGCTTGGATGTTATTCTTTGCTCAATGCTCCAGCATTCTGTGATTGATCTTGCAATCGTACGTGATCTAGTTTTACTTTTAGATTCCCAGTGGAGGCCGTCTCACAGGTGCCATCTCCATTTGAGAATCTCATTCCTTTTCTAAAAATGACAATTGGTCGTGTTCGCACCAGTTGACCATCATTTTAGAATTCCCCAGTGTTGTACTGTGTCCCAGCGTGTTGTTTTCCCCAGTGTGTTCTTCTCGTAGCGTCTGTCCCTGTGTCGTCATATTCATCATGCCAGGATGCGCACCATATCATATTCATGGCATCATCTGCATTAAGCTGTTCTCGTTTTGTCTATAGCATTGCATATCGCCACATATAAGGGCAAAATTTTCGGTTATCTATATTTAAATCCCTCCACCATGATTCCTCGAGTCTCCGCCACTCAAATCATCCGGTGTAGCTATTTAAATAGGGGCAACTGTAATACCCCAAATTTTACCCTTATATTTAGCCAGTCATTTCGCATAGCATCTCATCTGTGCATCTGCTAACCACTAACAAGTCATGGAGGTGTTTGTTTTGCAGGATTGGTTCCAGGGGTATTTTGGTCATTTTATGTGGATTCTGCTAATTCCTTGAAGACGGGCTGTTATTAGGTTTTGAGGCATTTGATACACTATTTCTGAGGCATTTATTTATCACCGGGTTTGATTATATCAAGGCGCCAATTCGATGTGTTCGGTATTGAAATTTGTCGAGCACAACTGGATTTAAGACCTAGTTTATCGCTCGTGGTTTATTTCCAGAGAACTCCCGATGCTGTTAACAAGGCACAGTTTAACTGGGTGTTATTGGATTGTTTGCTCTTAGCATTTGGTCAGTGGAGTTCAATTACGGGCAATGTTATTGTTGATACTGAATATGTTGTGATTACGGCGCGCATCCGTGTTTGGTTATAAAATTGTTGGTTAGCACTTAAATTGGAATGCAATTGAATTTAATCGAGTGACGAGATTAGTACTATAAAGGAGACAAGTGCACAAACAAGAATATCATTCGGGAATGTTTATGGTTTATGACTATGTTAATGAATTTAAATATTTGTGGATTTATTCACAAACGTTTATAATTTTTTTTAACTAGAAATAAATATAAATAAATTTAAAACTGAGCAGTCATGGATATATAAAAGAAGTTCTGGCATTTTATTTCATAAGAACATCATGGTACAAAAGGAGTTGATTTGTTTCACATTCTGAATTGCTGTTACAAGGAATTACATTAACTCTAAAAAAGGGTCCTAAATCCTAAAGACTTCTAAGTGTCCTTCGCGGTGTCCCTTGAGCTTCTCCACGAATCCCCGATTCACCTGCACATCAAAACAGAACAAACAGAATAGAAAAAATGTTAGGGTTTGTTTTCGACACTCTCAGAACAGTGTCATCATCGAGTGCCGGGAGTGGCACAACCGAAGCTGCATCCTACCCCCGTTACCGATCCGCGCCGTTGGCGTCAGATCAGGTAACACCTGTTCTTATCATTACGGGACATCCGAGAGATAGAAGTGATAAAAGAAGCGGGACTGATTCGCTCTTGCCGCCATTTGAATTTCCAAACTGATACCAAGGCGAATTTGGACTCAGACCCGGATGCCGGCAGGTCTGAGTCATTTTTCGAAATTTCCAAACACCTGAAATTCCACAAACAGCATCAGTACAAAATTGATAACAAAACTCAAAGTAAAACAGTTCACAAGCTACATAAACAAAACAACAACTAGGCAAAAGGAAAGCCCGCGCCAGTACAATTGTGAAAAGGCACAAAGAAACAAATCTGCCACAAAAGTTCAGAATGCAAACCAAACCACATCGGAACGACACTCGTAACAGCACCATCAAAAATCACAAAGGTGAACTCAGCTCACAGAGATCATGGAATTCACATGTCATTGGAACAGCAGACACAAGGATAAGCTTACCGCAATTGAAATCCAAGCCAGCACATGTGTTATCACAGATGCGGGAAACCGGGCTCAGCGCGGAAAACATCATTGCCCAACAAACAAGTAGCGAAACCAGCTCAATTCAGAAATGGAAGAGTAAGTGCAGGTCAGAGGATTAAGTTCAGATAACAAACTATAGCAGAAAGACCTCCAACAATCCATCACCTGAAATCCGAAGAACAAATCAATCTGGATAACCAAATACACAACAAAACCATATCAGAAATAGTGGGAAAAAGGTTCAGATCAAACGCATCAGTTCGATGAGTTCACAAAACCATAGCAGAAAAAGCAGGAAATCGCAACAAGCCCAAAACTCCTGTTCTGAACCACGACATCATCGAAGAATATCCCTCGAAGGCTCAGAACATTGTCATCATTGCCGTATACCTTCCTCGGTAGCGTTTGACGCGATCGAAGCCATAGTACTTATCCTGAAAGAAGAAGAGGAAAAATTAATGTATGTTTCAAAACCGGAATCCAGAAAATCAGAAGCAGATATCCAACGAAAATCCAATCCAGACTGCATCAAAAATAGTTCAAATCGGTTCGAACGAAACAAATCAGAATAAAAACATCAAAGCAAATCGGTTCAGATATCGAACGAATCAAATGAAATCCGAGCGAATCCATCAAGGAGTTCTGGAAAAGGAAAGTGTGAATCAGTATCAGATAAAATCAAATCATATCAAAATACCAATCAACACGAAATCATCAAATCAGAAAGTAACGCAAATCCAACATCCAAAGGCCCAAAAGATAAATCAGAGAGATATAAAAGGGACAATCACACCATGGTAAAAGGCTAACGGGTAGCCGCGAGAGAGAAAAGGGAACGATCAGAAATCGCAAGTGAAACCCTAAACGGCGCGGTTGAGACTCAGAGGAAACCCTCATCATCGTCTTCGTAAGCAACGGCAACGAAGATCATCGACGGCGAACAACAATCATCACCGAACATCAATATCATCTGAATCACAGACGGCCGCGAATCACAGACGAGAAGATCGCCTTCGCCGTCGGCGGGCAATCAACTCTCAGCCTCAGTTCTACATCATCGGCTAGGATCAAATGTAAACTCACGCATTAACTCACTTTTTTTCATCTTTTTTTCATGTTTTGTAGAAGAAGATGCAGAGAATTGAGAAAGAAGAAAGACGAGAGGAAGAAGAAGAACGGCGCCGCGGAAGAGGTTTCAGGGTTATGAAACCCTAACAAGCATTTTGTTGCAATTAACAGGACCGGGTTGGGTCCGGGGTGATGACCGGCCCAACCCCTTTATTTCTTTTTGTGTTTTTAAAAATTGTTTTTTTAACCTTTATTTTTGTTTTTTAAGTTGTTTTTTTTAAACCATTTTATTTTATAATTAAAAAACTGTTAAGAAAAACCTTTTTGTAAAAAATATTGAAATTGTTTTTTAAAATAAGTAAAAACTTTAAAAACCTTTAATAAAAAAAAAACCTCTTTTCATATAATAAAAAATAAAACCCTTTTTATAAATAATTTAAAATTAAACTTTTTTTTTAAGATAAAAATTAAACCTTTTTTAAAATTTAAATCTCTTTTTTTTAAACTAATATTAATTTCTCTTTAAAATTTACTCTAAAATCTTTTTGCATTTTTGTATTCCCCTTTAATATTATTTGTTTTCATCTAACCTTTCACTAACGATTTTTTTTCAGTTTCTCTCTGCAGATTAAATTCCAATTCATTATTATATATGTATCTGTTTCCCGGTTGTAATTTTGCGAGACAATTGTCGCATTATCTTTTTTTCCAGTACTTTATATTTCATAACTGTGCATTTATTCACCTACCATCACATTTTACACTTATCAATTATTCTGTCACATTACACACATCCGAAGGTTAGGTCTAGCTTTTGGTCGCCGCGCCAATATGTCCTCAACTTCAAACCCTTACAACTACAAACCCTAATTTCCATAAATGTCTCGCCGCAGGCAAAGTTACCATTCTACCCCTAGCACTAGGTCAAAGAGCCGCCGTGCTCATTTTAGGGTTTCCCGCCGCGGAATCCCTAACCTAATTTAACCCTAATTCACTTAACATTTCAACGTAGAGATTTGGAGTTTCTACACTCCACGTAAGCGTGTCCTTAAGATGCGTTTATTCCCCTTGAGACCTTGACCACCGTCAAGAAGTCTCTAACCTCCCTTTTGAGGGGAACTACGATTACTCTGATTCCACTCCCGTAAGGATACGTAGGCACAAGATGCGATGTCTTGCCAAGTAAACTTAGAATTAACCCCTTAGGTCTCTTTTCTCACTTTTAATCCTTTGTATATACCTTAAAGCAAATAATTGAAGTAAATAGTAAAAAATAAACAAAAGGTTCCTGTAGAGTACTACAGAAGTTTAGGGTGCTAATACCTTCCCTAAATTTAACCAACCCCCGAACCCTATATCTTTCCCCGCATTGTGTTTACGATGCAAAAATAGGTTTTCCCTCTTTTGACCTTTTCCTTTGGATAAATCAAAGAGCGGTTGTGAATTGAATCGTGATTCAAACTAATTAATAGTTTGTGATCCTATTTCCACCGCAACAGTAATGGATCAAAGTGTCTCTTTGGTCTTTGATTATAGTAACGTCGTTGTTGCGGACGTCTATTGACAGGAGGATATTGACCATGTGAAGAGATTGGAGTCACACAGATAGACCCATAGGATTGCTGGCTTTGAACAGTTGAGATGATTGGGTACTGAAGATAAGGTACCGAGGATGGAGCATGGGGAATGTCCCTGATCGTGTTTATCTCATCCTCTTGGGCACTGACAACTGATTCATTTTCACCAGCTGGGATGTTCGAGGTGTCTTGAATCTTTCCACTCTTGAGATGGCTCTCAATGCGTTCTCCTACTGAAACCAAGTCAGAGAAGTTTGATGTCCCATTTCCAATCATCTTTTCCATATAGGGTTCTTGCAAAGACTCTATAAACATGTCAACCAATTCCCTGTCCAAGAGCGGTGGTTGGACGCGAGCAGCTACCTCTCTCCATCTCTGAGCATACCCTCTGAAGGACTCGTTTTCCTCTTGAGATAGGCTTTGCAACTGTATGCGGTTGGGAGCCACATCAAGATTGTATTGGTATTGTTTCAGAAAGGCGTTGGCTAAGTCCGACCACGACTGGATATGGCTACTTTCTAGCTGCATGTACCAACTTAAAGATGCCCCACTCAAACTGTCTTGGAAACAGTGAATCATAAGTTTGTCATTGCGAGCATAGAACGTCATCTTTCTGCAAAACATTACCAAATGTTGCTTTGGACAGCTATCTCCTTTGTACTTTTCAAAATTTGGCATTTTGAACTTTGGAGGTATCACAAGTCCGGGTACCAAACACATATTCAAAGCATTCAGATCAGCAGTATCACGCTCCATCATGGCTTCAACTTTCTCTTCCAACACACGACATTTTTCAGCAAACTCATCATCCTGAGGTCGTTCAACATTCCCCACCAAGCTTGCCACTCGGGAATTTGGTGTAGTGAATGCGAAGCTATGGTATTCAACAGCATCATGAGACGAGGTATGTTCATCCTGAATAATGTGACGCTCTTGTATGACCTGGTCTTCAACAGGAATCTGCACAGGCTGAGATATGACGTTCTTAGTGACTATAGGCCGTTGAGATTTATTTTCTCTCTTTGAAAAGGCTAACATAGCTTTCACAAGCTGGTCCAACTGGTTCTTCATTAAGTCAACATCTGCTCTTGATGCAAACTGGTTCTGCTCTTCTGAACTCATGATTCTTCCAAAAGCTGCTTCAAGTCCGATACGGGTGTTGGGAAATCAACTGCGGATTATGGACAAAGGATGGATGAGCTTTCTGGTTTTGGAAGACGATATGCAATGCAAATGAAATGCACATGAAATGATATGCAAATGCAATGCAGGCACAAACAAGATCCAGGAAAACATAAGCAAGTCAAAACGCCCTAACCGGTAAACTATACAAGGCAAGTTCTAGATTCTTTACCCACAGACCCACTCACGAGATAGCTTCTATGTTGATGGATAAGGTTCCCAGGATCACGGACACCGATCGCATCAATATTACGCAACAGGCTAGCTGTATTATAACGAGAGTACGATAGGGTCTCTCCTGAGCGGAGTCCTCATGCTAGGAGACTAACACTACACGACTACCAATATAGAAACTGGTTCTAAGAGCGGTTCCTAGAGTCATGGATCCTTCATGAATCAAATCGTGTAACAGGCTAGCTGCGTTACGATAGGATCTACGAAAAGGTCTATTCTGGAGGAGCTTTCATGCTAGGCACACAAGGAGCGAGTCCTTGGGGACTAACACTACTCGACTACCAATTCTAAACTATGTTTTCTCTCTTCTTTTTCTAAAGCTCGGGTGTAGAGCTTTACTTGTGATATTTTCCCAGAATCCAACAAGCAAATATACTACAGAGCATATAATAGAAAGAGAAAGCAATAAATAAAGAACAGGAGAAAATAAACATAAAGAAAACAGTTAAGCAAAAGGTTAGTACTCTCGAATCGAGTCAAGTTAGGCTTGACTCTCTCTTGCATAGGGCAATGCGTCTCCCCAGCAGAGTCGCCATCTGTCATACCTCGAAAAATACGATCCTCGCGATGGCCGCGGAAAAATACTGTCCCCAGCAGAGTCGCCATCTGTCGTACCTCGAAAAATACGATCCTCGCGATGGACGCGGAAAATACGTTCGAACAGAGTCGCCACCGAACTTTATTCATTCCAAGGATGGAATAGGAAAATATCGATAAAACCTTTAAGAGAGATAAGAACATGGTCATCGCAACCAATGTTCTAGGTTCGGGAGTCGGTTACATGAGGGGCACCCCTCGTGTAACCGACTCCCGAACCTAGAACATTGGTTGTGATGACCATGTTCTTATCTCTCTTAAAGGTTTGATCGATATTTTCCTATTCCATCCTTGGAATGAATAAAGTTCGGTGGCGACTCTGTTCGAACGTATTTTCCGCGTCCATCGCGAGGATCGTATTTTTCGAGGTACGACAGATGGCGACTCTGCTGGGGACAGTATTTTTCCGCGGCGATCGCGAGGATCGTATTTTTCGAGGTACGACACACATGCATTTGATTCAAAATGTTGTTGCACCCTATGTGGCACTGCATAAACTATTGTTGATGAGTTGTGACATGATGATCCTTGTGAACTATGTGAGTATATGATGAATTTTGATGATGAAAAAGATGTGTTATTATTGTGATGTTGTGTAGGTGAGCAAGATGCATTGATGTATAATATGTGTTGATATAATTATATTTTCAACCACTAAGTTTTTTCCTTATATCTTTTATAATGAATTGTGATTACTCACCCTGCCTGTTTGAATGTTGCCTCCACGTGGGTAATGTGCAGATGCTCTGGAGTAGCTTATAGAAGCGTTGAAGATAGCTTTGGAGTATTTTTTTAGTTTTCGTTAATTAGAAGGTGCCTTGCTCTGATATGTAACATCGGACTGGAAACGCTAGTTATGTGAATGTTGTGTTTCCTTGACTAACATATCTTATAAGGATTTTGAAGTTGTTGAACTATTGTAATTCCAAATTGGATGGGATTTAAATTATTATGAGTTTGTTTTATCGAGGAGCTTATTATGATGATGTTTTTGCTGCGATGTTTCTGCTTTTTAAAAGATGTGTTCATCTATAATAAGTTATTATTCCTACATGAAATTTACCCGTGCTATGGAGCATAATGATAATTATGATGTTTCTATAAAGTGTGGCGCCAATGAGTGGTGATCTTATTTTATTTAATTCCCATATGTTACGAGAAATATATGTTAGGTTAGAAGGGTGTTACATTAGGGTATCAGAGCAGGTCGGCCCGTCCGGCCAGGTTGTTTAATTATGTTATTCCCTAGTATGCGACATGTGTATGAAAACATTGTCGATGCTTGTTTTGCTTTTCATTTGCAGGTTGGGAATGAATCAATTGGGGGAGAAGCTTGTTTTGCACCCCTCGTGTAACCAACTCCCGAACCTAGAACATTGGTTGCAATGACCATGTTCTTATCTCTCTTAAAGGTTTTATCGATATTTTCCTATTCCATCCTTGGAATGAATAAAGTTAGATGGCGACTCTGTTCGAACGTATTTTCCGCGTCCATCGTGAGGATCGTATTTTTCGAGGTACGACAGATGGCGACTCTGCTGGGGACAGTATTTTTCCGCGGCGATCGCGAGGATCGTATTTTTCGAGGTACGACACACATGCATTTGATTCAAAATGTTGTTGCACCCTATGTGGCATTGCATAAACTATTGTTGATGAGTTGTGACATGATGATCCTTGTGAACTATGTGAGTATATGATGAATTTTGATGATGAAAAAGATGTGTTATTATTGTGATGTTGTGTAGGTGAGCAAGACGCATTGATGTATAATATGTGTTGATATAATTATATTTTCAACCACTAAGTTTTTTCCTTATATCTTTTATAATGAATTGTGATTACTCACCCTGCCTGTTTGAATGTTGCCTCCACGTGGGTAATGTGCAGATGCTCTGGAGTAGCTTATAGAAGCGTTGAAGATAGCTTTGGAGTATTTTTTTAGTTTTCGTTAATTAGAAGGTGCCTTGCTCTGATATGTAACATCGGACTGGAAACGCTAGTTATGTGAATGTTGTGTTTCCTTGACTAACATATCTTATAAGGATTTTGAAGTTGTTGAACTATTGTAATTCCAAATTGGATGGGATTTAAATTATTATGAGTTTGTTTTATCGAGGAGCTTATTATGATGATGTTTTTGCTGCGATGTTTCTGCTTTTTAAAAGATGTGTTCATCTATAATAAGTTATTATTCCTACATGAAATTTACCCGTGCTATGGAGCATAATGATAATTATGATGTTTCTATAAAGTGTGGCGCCATTGAGTGGTGATCTTATTTTATTTAATTCCCATATGTTACGAGAAATATATGTTAGGTTAGAAGGGTGTTACATTAGGGTATCAGAGCAGGTCGGCCCGTCCGGCCAGGTTGTTTAATTATGTTATTCCATAGTATGCGACATGTGTATGAAAACATTGTCGATGCTTGTTTTGCTTTTCATTTGCAGGTTGGAAATGTTAATATATTTTATTATATGGAGTAGTATGCAATTGTTAGTTTTGTAGAATTTTTTTTTGATTTTGTGTTGTTCCTGAGTTCAAAGAACTTGAAGGAACCTTGGGACTATTGCAAGATTAAGGAATGAACATTCATTTGAGTGGTAATGATAGGCTTGAGCAAAAGTATGGTTGCAAGTTACATTTTTATCGTTTTAAAACTTAACATGGAAATGAAACTTGTGGTTTGTGCAAAACTTGTTGTCACAAATTATTTGAAATACTTTTTCAATTATGAATCATTTAGAACATAACCTTTGTGAGGAAGCTTTCATTGTATAATATATGCGGGATACTGACATCCCTGTTTAAATCGTTCCTATTATGTTGAAATCATGCATGTGTGTTGATTTATGTGAAAGGAAGAAAAGTATCAAGGCATTTTTTTTGTATTTTGAGAAGAACAACTTGAACAAATAGAATGATCAATCTGCCTTGTGAGTCAGCGAGAATTTGCTAGCTCCGTTGAGCCTTTGTATCAAGATCCATGTGAATAATTGAATCTTGTAAATATTGTACATGAAAAATAAGTGAATTTTTTTTATTGGATCTTGATTGTTTGTTGTGAAACCTTTGAACCTCAAACTTTAAGTATGGTTGTTTTGGTTGTTCTTTGCCTTAGATGACTGAGAGCATTCTTAACACTATATTTTGATTGTATTCAAAGTTTGGGAGAAAGAGGTAGATTGAGGCATTGTGAAAAACAAAGTGGTTGTGTGTAATACCCCAAATTTTGCCCTAAGATTAGTCGTTTCATCTTGCATTCCATTTCATTGTGCATTGCGTTTAAACTAACCACTAACGGGTTGTGTAGTTGTTTGATTGTTGCAAGAAAATATCATGTGGCGCGCTCTTTTAGTTTACAGGGTTTCTAGTGCCATTTTATTTTGAATGAATAAAATAGCACAATTGGCAAGAGACTGTGTGTAAGGAGTTGTGAGTGTGAAAGGTTACGAGTTCGAATCCTACCTTCTTCACTTTTTGTTTTGGTTCTTTTATTTTTATTCTAACTTTCTATTTTCATGAAAAAAGATAACAAAAATAGTTTTTTTTATTATTTAATTATCATTTTCGTATTTTATTTAAATTATTTTTTTAAAAATATTATTTTTTCACTTTTTTTCATATTATTCATAAAAACATCCAAAAATCATAAAATTAAAAATATTAGAAAAGATTTTATTCTTTTTATAATATTTTTAATGTTTAGTATAAATAAATAGAATTTTACGTTTATTTTAAATTGTTTAAATTTTATTTAGTTTTAACTAATTATTTAAGTTGGGCTTTTAAGTGGGCATTAGGTTAGAGTTAACCCTAATTTGTTACCTATATAAACATAAGTTGTATTTGAGAAATGGAGGAAGGAGACAAAAGAAAAAACGGCGGCCGTTCTCACGACTTATCAAAAGAGGAGAGATTTTTGAAAAAACCATCATTGTTCATCATCAACGAACTCCATAGAAGAAAAGTCACTTCAAACCCGTGAAAGGTGAGTAACTCTTATTTCTAACGGATGTTTTCTTTTGATGTTTTTTTGCAGGAAAAGAAGAAGGGATCGTTGGCATGCAAAGAAGAAGAAAAAGCTTCAACAGGCAACAATGGTAGCGGCGCCACATGCAGCAGTAACCATAACCCAACCCAATTTTTGTTTTCCCTTTTGTTGTTTTAGTAGTACATTTATTTTTAATTGAAAATTCTGTTTTTAAAAATAAGTGAAAGTTCTACTTTTATAAAACAAATTAAAATTTTTTTCTCAAAAGCTTTTCCAAATTAAAAACTTTTTCTTAAAAGCTTTTCTAAAATAATTTTTTTTTTAGATAATAAAATAAAAACCTTTTTTTTTTAAATACAAATTAAAACTTTGTTTTTTTAAGTATAAATTTTTTTTAAAAAAATTGATAAATATTTTTAAAAAAATTAAAGTTAAAACTTTCTTCCTCACAAAATAATAATTAAAATTTGTTTTTTCTAAAATATTAAAATTAGAGTTTTGTTAAAATTTAAAACTAAAACAAATTTTTAAAACTTAAACTAAACCTTTTTTAAACTAAGATTAAAATTCTTTTCTTCAAAACTAAAACTAAAATCCTTTTTCAAAACTAATAAAACAATAATAAAAATTTCAAATTGCAGTTTGTCTTTCTTTCAATACTAACTGTTCCATTTTTTTGCCATATTTCTGTCTAACCCTTCTCACAAATGTTCTCTGTTTTTTTTCCTCAGACTATACTTAAATTATGATTAGTTTATTCAATTTATGTTGGTCCATGGATGTAATTTACGCGAGGCCATGGTCGCGGTTTTATTTTATTTTCCATTTTTTGGGGTTTGTAATTTACGCAAGTGATCGTCGCGATGCTTTCTTTACTTTCTGCACTTTAATTTCTGCCATATAATATTTTTCCATGTTTGCATGTTTTACCGTTAATTTTCTCCTCCGAAGGAATTAGGTTTAACCGTTGACCGCCGAGTCATTAACTCTAATTCTTGACCGTTTCCAAAACCTAATAGCCTAGGTGTCCCGCCGTGGACGAAAATACCATTTTCCCTAGCTCTAGGTCAAAGAGTCTCCGTACTCTGTTTTAGGGTTTCCCGCCGTGGAATCCCTAATTTAACCCTAATTTTTAATTAACAAATTCAACATAGAAATAGGATTTTTAGGACTCCCCGTAAGCATGTCCTTAAGAAACGTTTACTCCCCTTGAAACCTTGACCACAGTCAAGAAGTTTCTAACCTCCCTTTCGAGGGGAACTACGATTATTCTGATTCCATTCCCTATCCCGGATACGTAGGCACAAGATGCGAATCTTACCGAGTAAACTTAGGACTAACCCTTAGGTCTTTTAGGTCACTTTATCCCTTAGCTCATTATATATTAAAGCAGATAATAAAATAAAAAAGCATACAATAAACAAAAGGTTCCTGTAGAGTACTACAGAAGTTTAGGGTACTAGTACCTTCCCTAAATTTAACCAACCCTTTACCTAGGTCTCTCCTCGCATTGTGTTTACGATGCAAAAAATAGGTTTTCCCTCTTTTGATCTTTTCCTTCGGATAGATCAAAGAGCGGTTGTGAATTAAGAATTGTGATTCAAACTAATTAATAGTTTGATATCCTATTTTCACCGCAACAGAAAATGACGACTTCACTAGGGACCGCCATAACTTTTAAGGGTTATTCCTATTTTATTTATTGTATGATATTTTTCATTATTTATTCTCTTGTATATATTATTATTGTGCCTTGCTTGGGGGTACCCTGTTATTGTGAGATAAGTCCTAACCCGGACTTGAGTGACCTTATTATAGGAAGGTGAGATATTCGACGAGGCTTGCCGGGAGTGAGTCCCGACCAAGTTGACTCGAGAATCACCGCTCAGTTGAGACCCTTTCAAAAACGGTTCGGTTGATCGTGTTAGTCGTGAAAATTTTTACTATTTTTGACTAGAGTCTATGATATTGAGGACCGTAGTACCTTAACACCACTTTGGCCTTATATAGGACGTAGTGTGGGAACTATGTGGGAGTAGTCCTACAATGGTTGCTACGCGATGCTACACTCAAAAGAGGTTCTCTCGAGAATATTATCAACCCCCGAGTCAGTCGGAAAGTTGATAATATCCGAAGGATGGACCAATGACTTTGGGCACTTCTTAGAACCTTGTTCTGTAGGTACAACTAACCTTAGTACATACCTTATTGGGATGGGTGGACCCTAACTCCTTGTACATACCTTTAACCTAGGACTTTGTGTATGTGCATTGCATCCATAAAACATCACATTGCATTACATTTCATGGAATTCAAGTTTTATTTATGAATATTGTAGGATACTATGGATTACAACAAGGAAAATACTCTAAAATATTCTTTTAAGAGCCTTAAGTTAGATGACCTAAGGAAGCTAGGAGCTTTGGTTCAAGATCAACGAAGGATTCAGAAACAAATATGGAAAGTTGCCATTTTTGTTGAAACTTCAAGTAGACGAAGGACTTCTTTCGACTTTGTTA
Organism: Lathyrus sativus; assembly: GCA_963859935.3. NCBI lineage: Eukaryota > Viridiplantae > Streptophyta > Magnoliopsida > Fabales > Fabaceae > Lathyrus > Lathyrus sativus. The sequence continues at coordinate 487,790,037 of OZ012736.1, forward strand.
CAGTTCTAGGATCCAGATTATCTTTGCCTTATATTCCACGAGTATCAGCTCTTGCCTACCCTAGAAGAGTGCTCTCCATTGGTGGAGGTTACCTATTCTGAAGGAATCTTTGTTCCCTTTCTTGGAGGTGAACCCTAAAGAACAAGACCGTTGCTAAAGCCATATGCTCGAAGTTATCTGATATCAAGGGCCATATGATCACCAACAATTGTGAAGATTTTTCCAACATACCCTTGCTTGGTTTTGATGGAGGATTTTATTTTCCTCTGATTTTCGATCTACCTTTTTGAAGGCCCAGCTAGAAGAGCAGATCAAGGGGCAGAACAAGAAGCTTCCTTAGGGTCATTATTAGCTTTTATTTAGATATTATGCCAAGACTTTTCTAAGAATATTATTTGTAATCCATTTCAATTAATAAATAAAATTTCTTTGTTATTCTGTAATATTCGTAAATATTTGAATTCCATGAAATCATTTCATTCGCATCTTGCATCATATTTTTTGCATTCCATGTGTCTCCCGGTTTCTCATACTCGTTTCTTTCGCCTTCCAGTTTCGTCACCCTGAGTTCTCTGCACCAGTACTACACTAGAGCTCAAGCTCGAAAGAGGATGGAAGACCAAGCTCGGGAATTTGATCGTGTCGACAACGAGCTAGCAGACCTTCGAGGGAATGTAGGAATAATTATGGAGTTGCTCCAGATTATCAATGCAAAGATGGATACTCAACCTACCGTGGTCTCTGAGATTGCTGTTACTGTTGCAGATCCTCCACCGATTGTTACTGTTGAGAATGCATTTCCTTATGGTTTAACAACCGGTTTCGTACCTCCTCCTGTCGTTACATCAGCTCAGCAAGCTACTCCTGTTGCCACATCAGTTCAACAAGCTGTTCCTGTTATGCAAAATGTTCAGCAAAATGTGCCTTTGGTTTCTGAGCCTCCTAAAGTGGTCCCTACTTTCACACAAGCTAATGTTAGCACTCATGTGCAGCCTTATCTTAATGAGCCTGTTTATGAAATTCTGGATGATAATGATGAAGGGTACCAACCGCGTGATAGGCTCCGTGAAGAGGTGGTTACTATTGATAAAAGATTAAGAAAGATGGAAGGAGACCAGATCTTTGGTACTGCTGCTAGAGACATCTGTTTGGTTTCTGGTTTAGTTATTCTGCTAAAGTTCAAGACTTCGAACTTTGACTGCTATGAAGGGACTACTTGCCCGAAAAGCCATTTGATCATGTACTACCGTAGAATGGTTGCCCACGTGGAAAATGACAAGTTGATGATTCACTGTTTTCAAGACAGTTTGAAAGGTGCCTCGTCGAAGTGGTATTTGACATTGGACCAATCTCGCATCAAGTCTTTTCAGGATTTGTCTGACGCTTTTATTAAGCACTATAAGTACAACATGGACTTGGCTCCTGACAGGAGACAACTTTTGAGTATGACTCAGAAGGATTCTGAGACCTTTAAAGAATATGCTCAGAGATGGAGAGAAATTGCTTCTCAAGTCGAACCTCCGTTGACCGACAAGGAACTAGCTGATTGGTTTGTCGACACCGTTCGTCCTGAATTCTATGAGATAATGGTGGGTAGTGTAACCACGAATTTTACTGACATTGTTGCTATTGGAGTAAGGGTTGAATTGACTATGAAAAGTGGAAAAATATCTAGTGGTTCAAGTTCGAAGGACCAAGCTAAGAGGCCTTCTTTCAATCCTCAGAAAAAGAAGGAAGGAGAAACTCATGTTGTATCTTCAGGCAGAAGGAGGGAGCGGCAATATCAATATCTGCCGCAGTATGTTCAACCACGAGGTTATCCGGCTCAGTATGTTCCGCCTCTATATATAGCTGCTGTTGCACCATCTTTTAGTCAACAGGCTCCTCAAGCTCCTGCTTACCAGCCTAGGTAGCAGGCTCCTGTTTATCCGCCTTCGGTTTACCAACAACCTCCGCCTAACTATCAGCAAGCGACCAATCCTCCCGCTAATCAACAACAGAGGAATCAGGCACCTCACCAAAATGCTCCGACTAGGACACAATACAAGTCATGTCCGCCGATTCCAATGACGTTCACCGAGTTGTTTCCTTACTTAGTGCAACGAGGTCTGGTTTCTACCCGAGCAACGGGTCCGCCTCGTAATCCTTTACCTGCTAATTACAACGCCGCCGCTCATTGTTTATTTCATGAGGGGGCGCTCGAACATGATTTGGAAGATTGCTATGTTTTGAAGGATATTGTCAGAGAGCTGATGGAAAAGAAGATTTTGTCTTTCAACGATCCGCAACCTAATATCAAAAGCAACCTTCTGCCTAACCATGGGGATGTTAGCTATGTTGACGACTCGTCCGTTGAAAGGTCTTCTTCTTGAGGTAGCTCATATCAACATGGCTGGGGCAAGCAAGACGACTCCTTCATGTGAGGCTCCGCCAGAGGAAACCACTACCATGCCGGTCTCAAATGCGAAGACTTCATGAACACCTGTTGAAGGACTTGTCATACAATTCATTTTGTTTATTTATATTCTGTTTCTTTGATTAAGCATAATTAGCATGTACAAACTTGTTATTTTGATTAATTAATGCAATGCATATGTTTGTATTGAATAAATCCATTTGTTTCACTCATGAAAAATATTTTTTCCATAAACTATAATTCCAACGTTACCCGGTCTCTTACTTTGATTGAGAATTTGGAGGAGGATGATGAACCAAAAACATCAAATCTCTTGTCGTATGCTTCCGATTGAAACCCGCTGATGATGTAAGGCATTGCTTCAAATCCCAAACACTGGAGATATAAGGATGATAACCCCTCTTTACCCCCTTTGAGCCTTGAAGTAGAAGTTTTCTTCTTTTCCAAATTAAAACCCTTATTTTAACCTGGGGCAGGGTAGTTTTTTCAGTACAACCAATCGAGCGCTCAAACCCTCAAAAAGGAGGAGCGAACCGTCGAGAATCTATCCTTAGCATCTTAAGAAGTCAAAATGAAACGACTATTCCTCTACTACCTAAAGAGTGGGGCAGTCACAACCTTCAAAAGAGTCACACGACTCATTCACAAAAATAAAAAAATATAGCCCGCTAAGTCAAAACCTATGAAGGAGACTTAGGCAAAATTGGGGTATCCCGCTGGACTCCAAAATCAAATCAAAAGACGTCGTCTAGGCAAAAGTTAGGGAATTAAAAAATATAACAAAAACAAGGGATTACAATGAAGAACCCCCGATAAAGAGCAAAGTCGTGTGACTCATCGCCAAAAGAAACTAGGTGAGTGACGGCCATGTCCAAAGCCTTGGTAAGTCCTCGACCAAATCAAATTCGATTGAGATATGAGTGCTCGTATCTCGTTAGCTGAATAGGATTGGAGAACATCACGAAGAATGGGTGGGTGCAAATAACATTTTGAGCCTTTATCCTTTGTTTTTTAAACCGTGAACCGAGCCGCGATACAACCTTTAAAAGACCTAATTGAAGTAGGAATTCTTTTGGAAGCATACTCGACGAGATAACGTTTCCTGACTCCTACGAGCTATGATCAATTTACCGTTGGCATTACAAGTTAAATTCATATCCTAGCTACGCAACTTCGGTCGCGAGTTATAGTGATATATTTTTTCAAAATGAAAACAAAAAAAATTTCAAGACAAATATTGTTGCATTGATAGTTTCAGGATAACATTTCACACGTGTTGATTGTGCTTGATATCATAGAAACTTACATACATACATCCACAGTGGAACTTGAAGATTCTGCTAAACAGAGGCAGGTTATTTCCAACTCACTTACTGATGCGAGCATGACGTACTTAAGAGCTGTTCTTGTAGACCCAGTCGTAACACGGTTAATTCGTGCTAGTTACATCGAGATCTGACAAATCTCTCCAAGAGTTTGAAAACAGTGGGGCAATCGAAACCTATGTTCTCTGTAAAATCCTCTCAAGATGACTCTCTCATACAGCAAGTACTCTAGGGCATATTATTTTTCAAAATGGCGACTATCCCAAAGTCCATTAAGATCAAAACTAGCTTGTTTCACGACATTCTTCATGCACCCGATGGATCTTACTCCCGGTGGTCTTCATTCCCTAGTAAATCTCATCAACCATTGCCTTAGAGCAGTCCCCAGAGAGACTTTAAGTCGACACAGTCCCCAACGAGACTATAAGCTGACAACACTATGAGCCGAGCCGGTAATTTCCAAGACTACATAGATCATACCAGCATCTTCCCAGTAATAGTCCCCAGCGAGACTTTAAGCTGACAACACTTTTGGGATCCATCCGATAAATCCCCAGTGACTTTCAAGACTGCAGAGATATCCCTGGTATCCTCCAAGTGGTATGCTCTTGAGGACCCATTCTCAGTGGAAGCGTTTGTTCCTCAGTGAGATTGCATTACCTGCCTCAAGAATACTTCCCAGGAGATTGCCATATTCTCACCAAGAAGTCAAGATACTGTTCTCAGGAATGTCTGTTGATTTTCTCCCTAGTAGGTCTGATGAACTCCCCGCAGGGAAGCTTCATATATCTTATCCCCAGTCGGATGTACCTGTCCCCAGGAAGCCGAGGTATTATTTCCAGGAAGTTGCTACACTATCTCCATGAGACTGCCTAGCTCATCATCTTCCCCATGAAGCGGATGTTTATTTTATCCCCGAAAGTCTATGATCCAAGAGTTCTTTGGATGATTATGGTTCATGATAGTAGTCCATCTCGTGAAGTCATGACATTGTATCCCCATGCGGAGGTCATGGATCCCCAGTTGAAGTCATGATATCGTACTCTCCAGTGAGGTCGTATCCCCATACGGAATTCATGAGATTTTTCTCCCCAGGGAAGTTAGAACCTTGAGGCAATTGAAGCAAGATTTGGTTCTACCATTAACTCTTCCTATCCCCTGATAGATGTACTGTGCAGAGGTCCCCGGGTATTCCCGTCGAGATGTTTATTTCATCTCATGTCTCCTCTCTCGCTTGTTTTGTCAACATATGCATAAGCATACCTGTTGCATGACAATTTCATATACATGAACATACACATTTGCATACACATTGACATACGCATTAGCATGTGCATGCTTGCTATTTATCGTCATCCTTTATCGTTACCACCGAGTAACTGGGTTTGTCCGCTCTCTCCAAGTAGATCGTCAGCCCTAAGCACAAAATACTCATTTGTTTCCAGTTTCCCCACCGAGTTCATCCCTCGTGGACGGTTATTTCATTTACCTTTCCACATTAGGTAAGATAGTCCCATTCGAGTTCATTTCCTCAATGGAGACTTGTTCGTCAGTTCTTTCTAGCCCAGTTCTGTTACCTTGCAACTTTCATTACAACCTTCATTACAATTTTCATTACAATTTTTCATTACACTCTACAATTGATCTTCTCGTACAAGGAGCTCAGTACAACCTTCATTATAATTTACACTGTTCTTTCATTACAACCTTCATTACAATCTTCATTACAATTTACATTACCTGTTACCACCTCTACAAGCAGTTCTCATCCGAGAAGCCTATCAATAAGCGGTATTTCTCGCCTGAGGAGCTTATCCTATCTTCGTTGTGACTTGCAGCAAATGACCATATCCATCGAGCAGCTGGGCTTCCATTTTTCTTTTCATGATTGAAGTACGGGGAGGTTTGAGCTGAATCATATTCAAGAGAGCACAAAATCTTGAAATATGAAGAAGTTCATTTTATCCTTTAGTAAAAGAAGGTGCTGAATCATATTCAGGAGAACACAAAATCTTGAAATATGAAGAAGTTTGTTTTATCCTTTAGTAAAAGAAGGCGCTGAATCATATTCAAGAGAGCACAAAATCTTGAAGTATGAGAAAGTTCATTTTATCCTTTAGTAAAAGAAGGAGCAGAATCATATTCAGGAGAGCACAAAATCTTGAAGTATGAGAAAGTTCATTTTATCTTTTAGTAAAAGAAGGAGCTGAATCGTATTCCGGAGAGCACAAAATCTTGAAGTATGAGGAAGTTCATTTTACCCGATGAGCGACAGTCCCTCCAGTAGAGCTTATCAATCAATTATTCATCTATTACCCACAGATAAGCAACAGTCTCTTTATTTGAGAGCTTATCTAGTTCGACATATAAGTCCCTTCCGACGATAAGTGGCAGTTCTCTTTCGAGAAAGCTTATCAAAGCGTTTCCCATTAAAGTCCGTTTATTTTGGCATACAGCCGGTTTTACCCTGTACATTTTCCACGGATTCCTAAATTCCGTTTAATCCTGTCACGAGGGAGAGTTTGCAGAAGTTCGGATGTTATTCTTTGCTCAATGCTCCAGCATCTTGTTAATCGTTCCTACAGTCGTGCATATCCAATTTTACTTTTACCCTGGAGTATCAGCCGGTCACGCCTGAACTTGTTGAACATTTACTCTTAGATATTCCCCAGTGGAGGTCGTCTCACCGGTGCCATCTCCATTGTGGATCTCGTTCTTACCATTCTTTTTTGTAAAAGTTATAATTGGTCGTGTTTGCACCAGCTGACCATCACTTTAGAATTCCCCAGTGCGTCATAGTCCCCAGTGTGGTTCGTTCGTCGTGTCTGTCCCCTGTGTTGTCGTGTCGTCTGCATCTTTGCATTCTTCATTCCATCATACGCATCATATTAGATTCATGGCATTGTCAGCATTATAGTTTATTTCCGTTTTGTCCATAGCATTGCATATCACTGCATCTAAGGGCAAAATTTTCGGTTATCTATAATTAAATCCCTCCACCATGATTTCTCGAGCCTTCGTCGCTCAAATCATCCGATGAAGCTATTTAAATAGGGGCAACTGTAATACCCCAAATTTTGCCCTAAGATTAGTCGTTTCATCTTGCATCCCATTTCATTGTGCATTGCGTTTAAACTAACCACTAAGAGCATCTTTAGTGGGAGTAAACTAAATGGGTAAACTAAGATACTTTTTGTGGGCCCAAAGTGATTTGTAGGATTTAAAAAATTTATATTTGATTTGAGTAGTTTTTATTTTAATGGTGGTTGTTTATAAGAAACCAAAACTTGACCCCACATTTTATATTTTTTATTTAAGTTATCATTAATTTAATTATTTTAATTAAAATACATATAATTTTTTAAATAAAATTTACCTTAAAAACTTAAAAATAATATTAAATATATTTTATTATAAAATTAAAAATGATACAAAATTCACAACAATAATACATAAAAAAAATTACATTTTCATAGTAATATAATTATAATAAGGATTCGATTGGTTGAGATTTATTTGATAAATAAATAAGATTGGAAATTGAAAGAAAAAAATTTAGAAGCAAAACTGTGTGTAAAAAAAATTAAAATTTCTATAGAACTTATAGAAGGTAAAAAACGATAATATGACCGTTACTATTTTCAAATATCATACCCTTACTTTAATGTTGTTGGAATATTTTATTAATATTAAAAAATATTATAATAGGTTTCACATGAATAGTTAACGTTAACTATATAGAGAATGAGAACTAAATTTTAGTTCATTTGGATGTCATGTCAGCTCTCCTATAATGCAAATTCTTTATTACTAACGTAAGCTATAAAGAATTTTGATTTAACAACCCTGCATTAAAGTTGCTCTAACGGATTGCGCAGTTGTTTGATTGTTGTGAGAAAATATCATGTGGCGCGCTCTTTTAATTTCCAGGGTTTCTAGTGCCATTTTATTTTGAATGAATAAAATAGCACAATTGGCAAGAGACCGTGTGTAAGGAGTTGTGAGTGTGAAAGGTTGAGAGTTTGAATCTCACCTTCTTCACTTTTTGTTTTGGTTCTTTTATTTTTATTCAAACTTTCTATTTTCATAAAAAAAGATAACAAAAATAGTTTTTTTTATTATTTAATTATCATTTTCGTATTTTATTTAAATTATTTTTTAAAAAATATTATTTTTTCACTTTTTTCCATATTATTCATAAAAACATTCAAAAATCATAAAGTTAAAAATATTAGAAAAGATTTTATTCTTTTTATAATATTTTTAATGTTTAGTATAAATAAATAGAATTTTAAGTTTATTTTAAATTGTTTAAATTTTATTTAGTTTTAACTAATTATTTAAGTTGACCTTTAAAGTGGGCATTAGGTTAGAGTTAACTCTAATTTGTTACCTATATAAACATAAGTTGTATTTGAGAAATGGAGGAAGGAGATAAAAGAGAAAAACGGCGGTCGTTCTCACGACTTATCAGAAGAGGGGAGATTTTTGAAAAAACCATCATCGTTCATCATCAATGAACTCCATCGTAGAAAAGCCACTTCAAACCCGTGAAAGGTGAGTAACTCTTATTTCTAACGGATGTTTTCTTTTGATGTTTTTTTGCAGGAAAAGAAGAAGGGATCGTGGCCATGCAAAGAAGAAGAAAAAGCTCCAACAGGCAACAATGGTAGCGGCGCCGCATGCAGCAGTAACCATAACTAAGGCTGGAAATGAGTCGAGTTGAGTCGAACTCACCTCAGCTCGTCTCGACTCGTTAAGAATTGTTCGAGTTCGAGTTCGGCGCGAACTTTTTTTTAAGTTCAAACTCGACTCGTTATAAGTTCACGAACAGTTCGGTTCAACTCGTTAGGTTCATCTCATTAGGTTCATCTCACATGATTCACGAACTTAAAAACTATTTTTTTTAAATATATATATTTTTTAGTATATTTGACATTTTAAATAAATATATATATTTTAAAATAAAATATTAAAATAAAATAAAAGTTATCATATTGAAATTTAACTTTATCTTCGAAATCTACTAATTCAAAACCTACACAACTTTCAAGAGATACATTTGAGAGTCTAATTCAAAAACTACTAAATTGAAGATTAAATTTGTCTAAGATTTGGAGTAAATATTTAAACCAAATCTAAAAGACTATATAATTCTTCTCATATGTAATCGAGTTGACTCATGAACCTAATGAGCCGAACTATGTATAGTTCAAGTTCATCTTATTTAGTTAACGAACTTAATTTTTTGCTCATACTCAACTCATTTGGTTCATGAACCTAGTTCAACGATTTAATTGTCGAGTCAAATTCCGAACTATTTTCGAGTTGGTTTGGTTCATTGCCAGCCCTAACCATAACCCAACCCAATTTTTGTTTTCCCTTTTGTTGTTTTAGTAGTACATTTATTTTTAATTGAAAATTCTGTTTTTAAAAATAAGTGAAAGTTCTACTTTTATAAAATAAATTAAAAACTTTTTCTTAAAAGCTTTTCCAAATTAAAAACTTTTTCTTAAAAGCTTTTCTAAAATAAAAACTTTTTTAGATAATAAAATAAAAATCTTTTTTTAAAATACAAATTAAAACTTTGTTTTTTTTAAAGTATAAAACTTTTTTTAAAAAATTGATAAACATTTTTAAAAAAATTAAAGTTAAAACTTTCTTCCTCACAAAATAATAATTAAATTTTGTTTTTTCTAAAATATTAAAATTAGAGTTTTGTTAAAATTTAAAACTAAAACAAATTTTTAAAACTTAAACTAAACCTTTTTTAAACTAAGATTAAAATTCTTTTCTTCAAAACTAAAACTAAAATCCTTTTTCAAAACTAATAAAATAATAATAAAAATTCAAAATTGCAGTTTGTCTTTCTTTCAATACTAACTGTTCCATTTTTTTGCCATATTTCTGTCTAACCCTTCTCACAAATGTTCTCTGTTTTTTCTCCTCAGACTATACTTAAATTATGATTAGTTTATTCAATTTATGTTGGTCCATGGATGTAATTTACGCGAGACCATGGTCACGGTTTTATTTTATTTTCCTTTTTTTAGGGTTTGTAATTTACGCGAGTGATCGTCACGAAGGAATTAGGTTTAACCGTTGACCGCCGAGTCATTAACCCTAATTCTTGACCGTTTCCAAAACCCTAATAGCCTAGGTGTCCCGCCGTGGACGAAAATACTTTTTTCCCTTGCTCTAGGTCAAAGAGTCTCCGTACTCTGTTTTAGGGTTTCCCGCCGTGGAATCCCTAATTTAACCCTAATTTTTAATTAACAAATTCAACGTAGAAATAGGAGTTTTAGGACTCCCCGTAAGCGTGTCCTTAAGAAACGGTTACTCCCCTTGAAACCTTGACCATAGTCAAGAAGTTTCTAATCTCCCTTTCAAGGGGAACTACAATTATTCTGATTCCATTCCCTATCCCAGATACGTAGGCACAAGATGCGAATCTTACCGAGTAAACTTAGGACTAACCCTTAGATCTTTTAGGTCACTCTATCCCTTAGCTCATTATATATTAAAGCAGATAATAAAATAAAAAAGCATACAATAAACAAAAGGTTCCTGTAGAGTACTACAGAAGTTTAGGGTACTAGTACCTTCCCTAAATTTAACCAACCCCTTACCTAGGTCTCTCCCCGCATTGTGTTTACGATGCAAAAAATAGATTTTCCCTCTTTTGACATTTTCCTTCGGATAAATCAAAGAGCGGTTGTGAATTAAGAATTGTGATTCAAACTAATTAATAGTTTGATATCCTATTTCCACCGCAACATTGAGAATAACGAAAGAGTTTGAAAAATGAACAATGAAAAGAGAAAAAAATAAAGGAAATTGGGTATTAATTGCCAACAAACAAGCTCAAGGTTGTAGTGATGCCTTAAAGAAAAGAAAACAAGTTGGCTAAGGTCTTGAAGTGTGTATGATTGTGAGAATTGAATGCTCTCGTAGGAATAAGAATTTTTGTTTCAATGACTTTGATAAATGACCCTTCCTTGTATCCCAAGTCAAGTTACAACCTTTGAAGTCCCCATGATTCCTTATTTTACACTCATTAATGCATGTTGTTTGTTGAATGCATAATTTGTTCCGGATGTTTGCAGGATTGCTGGTGAGTGATAAAACCTCATAATGTTTTCATCCTTTGATGAATGTGTACTTAGGTGTGATTCGTGTTGAAATTGTATTGCTTTAGAAGTTTTGATTTGTGTTTTGCCCTTAGAAATTTTCATCTCCATGATTTGTTTTGAGTATGGTAAGTTTATCTTATTTGTACTTCTACTTTTTGAACCATGAAATTGTCGTTGTTCTATTTTGTTGATTCTGATTTCTTGTGCGTGTTTCAGGTTCGTTTTTATTTGGGAGACTTTTGTTCGAGGACAAACAAAATAGTAAGTTGGGGAGAGTTGTTAAGGGCCAAATTATGCATACTTTTGATGATATTTTATGGTCCTTTCCAATTGTTTCCTTGATATTTTAGTAGTAAATTATTATGTTTTAGTGTAAATATGCAAATTTCCGATTACGAGTGTAAATATTGTGAATTGTGATCAATTTTATGCTTTTTGATAGGTCTTCTTGCTTGAGATGATGCTTCGAACCTATGGTTGATGAAAGAGGGCTTTAAAGTCAAATTTGAAACTTTTTTTACGGTAAATCGTGCTTAACGCTCTTTTCAGCGTGGGTTCAGCGTAATTTTGATAAAGAGGCAGTAGCTAAGGGCCTTTGACAGCGCTTAGTGCGCTCCTACCACGCTTAGCGCACTTTTTGAGAATTTTCCACCTTTGTGTTGATCGCGCTAAGCGCACCCCTGACGGCGCTTAGCATGGTGCCACTTATAGGCATTTTTTGTACTTTCCACATTTATGTTTTTCGCGTTGCGACAGAGAGCAATTTTAAAGTATATGATATTGCATAACAAATTCAAAATATTCTTGCCACTCTGCCATGTGCCATATATGCCTCCTCTATTAAAGGTTTAAACTCTTCTAGCCTATTTGGTATGTCTCCTTCCATGTGGATCCTTGATTCTGGGGTATCACATCATATGTCATATGATGATAAATTATTTTGTCTTTAAATCCTTCTTCATCTATATCAATTGCAACTGATGATGGTACGCCTATGCCATTAACATGCATTATTTTTTTTCTCTACCACTAATATGTCGCTTTCTAATGACTATTATATTCCTAGTCTTACTTTGAGGCTTTCTTATATTAGTCAATTGTGTAATTCTGGTTATTCTTTTACATTTTTCTTCGACTTCTTGTTGTATGCAGAACCCACATTCTAGGAAGCTGATGGGGATAGGCCATAAACAGTTGGACTTTATGTTTTTGATGAGTTGGAAGTCTCAGATATTACAACCTCAACTTCTACTTCCACATTTGATTTACTGGATTTTTTTTGTTTGAATTATTCATTTTCTTTTATTTATGGCATTCCCATCCAGAACATATATATGTTTCTACATTAAAGTACTTAACTTTTACTGGAGCAATAAGAAAGTTAAAAACTAGTGATATTTCAGATTGTTATGGTTGTAAACTTGCAAATTTTACAGCTTTACCTTTTAATAAAAGTGTTTCCATCTCATGTGCACCTTTTGACTTGGTTCACTCTGATGTATAGGGTCTATCACATATTATCATTAAAGGTGGATCTAGATATTTTGTTTAGTTTATCAACGACTATACTTGCTACTGTTAAGTTACCTTATGAAAAACCATTCAAATTATTTTGATATTTATCGAATGTTTCGTGCAATGGTTAAAATGAAACATAATGTTGTTATAAAGAGCCTTCGTTGGGATTTAGGTGGTGAAAATACCTTGAATAATTATTTGAATTACTTGCATATGATGGTACTATTCACCAGACATTTTATATTGATACCCAACAAAATAGAGTTTTTTAAAGAAAAGATTATCACGTTGTTGAGATTGCTTGTTCCTTTTTATTGTCTACTTCAATTCCTAGTGAGTTTTTGGGTGAAGCAATTCTTACTTTGGTTGTGCTATTCTATCATAATTTACATCAGGTTTGTCTCCTTTAAAAAAAAATTAATGATTCTATATTTGATTATTCTTCTTTGAAAGTCTTTGGCTCTACTTGCTTTGCTCTTTATCCACAAGTACAACTTAGTAAGTTATCTTCTCGTTTTCCATATGTGTTTTTCTTGGTTATTAGGATGTTCAAAAGGGCTACCTTTTTGACCCTAAATCAAGAAAACTTTATGTTTCTCGTCATGTTGTATTTCTTGAACACATTCATTTTCTCTCTCTTTCTTTTGATTCTCGTATTACTAGTAGTCCAGAATCCATCCATATTGATCCTTTTGGTCTTAATATAATATTTATAGTGATTGTAATATTGAAAACTACATACTTGGTACTACTATTAATCCTTATTTTGGCATCCCTCTTGTCCCCATGGCTACCTTACAACCTCCAATGGCTATTGATCCTCCTTATCCTTCTCCTCGTCATCTGTTTCATGATCGTAAGTCTGCTCAGTTGCTTGGTTTTTTATATTCCACTTACTCTGCTTCTTTTTCTTCTGTTCTAATCTCTATTCATAGTTTATCTAAGCCATCTTCCTATAAAGAGGTGATACTTAACCATGCTTAGCAGCATGCTATGACAAAAGAACTCAATGCTTTACACAAGACAAATACTTTGGAGTTAGTAAGTATCCCTCCTAGAAAATGTGCTATTGGATCTCATTGGGTATACAAAATCAAAACTAAGTCTGATGGGTCTGTTGAGCACTAGAAAACACGTCTTGTTGCTAACGGATTCTCTCAACAATATGGTATGGATTATGAAGAAACCTTTGCTCCGTTAGCCAAGATGACTATTATTCACACTCTTATTGCAATTTCATTGGTTCTCTAGTGACATACTTATCAAATGGATCTGAAAAATGTTTTTCTAAATGGTGATCTTCACGAGGAAGCTATACGGTACCTCCTCTAAGTGTTTCTCATAATCATTGGGAAATGTGTAAGTTGAAGAAGGCTTTATATGGTTTGAAACAAGCTCCACATGATTGGTTTGAGAATTTTACTATTGTTATTACATCTCTTGGTTTCTGCTCAAGTGATTATGATTTACATTTATTTCTCGGACCACCCCTCACGGTTTTATTTTACTTTCATAATATGTTTATGATATGATAATTACAAGTGGTGTTGTTAATAGGATTGATGATTTAAAATTACAATTAGCCAAATAGTTTGAGATGAATGATTTAAATACTCTTCGTTACTTATTAGGGATTGAAGTTGTCTACTATCCTAAAAGCTATATTCTTTCTCAATCTAAGTATATTGCCAACATCTTTGAGCAAGCTCGACTTTCTGATACTAGAGAATCATATTGTCCTCTTTAATTGAATGTAAAATATGCTCCCTTTGATGGTGTTACTCTAGCAGATCTCACTTTGTATTGCACTTTGGTTGGCAGTCGGGTGTACCTTATAATTATCAAGTCTAATATTGCTTATGTTATTCGTGTTGTCAGCCAATTTGTTGTCTTTCCCACTACACTACATTGGGCAGCTGTTCCTCATATTCTCAATTATCTTCAAGGAACTTAGTTTCAGAGCCATTTATTTCCATCATCGTCCTTATTGGAGTTACGTGCTTATTCTGACGCGGATTGGGAAGGTGACTCCACATATCGTAAGTTTACCATAGGTTTTTAGTATATTTCTTAGAGAATCTTATTTCTTGGAAAGTAAGAAACAAAATATTATATCATGTCCTTCTACAGAAGGTGAGTATCGTGATATGGCATCAACCAGTACTAAAATAGTTTGGTTGTGTTGGTTGTTTTTGGATATGAATGTCATTCTTTTTTAACCAAGCATTTTAGGACTAATTGTCACTTTACTCGCCACTTCAACATAAAATAATTACTCTATTGTTCGTCTCTTTCTCTTTGCAAATTACTGATTTGTTTACGAAAACACATTCAATTAAACATTTTTCTTTTCTTAATTGACAAACTATCAATACTTTCGATTAATGCACCATGAGCTGTGATATCCAATAATATTATTATTATATTATAGAGTAAGGTTCAACTTACTCTAAGAAAAAGTTCTTTTTAACTTATTTCAAATCATGATTTTAAAATAGATTTAATCGAATGACTAATTAAGTAAAATGCTAATTTAAACATTAGATTATATTCGATTTAAAGACTATAATTTAGAGTAAATTAAAAAAACCTATATTTAAAATAAATTGATCCTCACTATATATTATATAATATTATATATTAGTAAGAGTAGTTTAATAAAATCTCGTAATCTTTATTATATAAACTTTTGTCATTCTAATAGAAACCTCATAATCTCTTTTCTCTTATTAACAAAAATGTCAAAGAGAGAACAAAATTGTTTAAATTTGACTCATTAACTTACTGTTTAGAATATGTGGCACCCCATAAGAATTTAAAACATTAGACATAAGAGTTTTTTTACTTATAAAATATTTAACTTCTATTTTATTTATATTCTTATTTTAAATAGAACTTGCAACCCACACTTATATTTTAATATCTCTAACTTTTTTATATTATATTCTCTCTGTATTATTATAAGTAAATCTGATTTTTTAAATTTATTAAATATTTAATGTATTTGATCTTTATACCGATCATATATATATATATATATATATATATATATATATATATATATATATATATATATATATATATATATATATATATATATATATATATATATTAATTATTTAATAAATTTAATTCTTTTTAATTCTTGTTGGCGTGCACAAAAATGTGGAGCCCTGCCGTGCCATTTTAACATTATTTGAAGTCACTATTTTGTTTGGATATGCTTTGAATATCTTAAGGTTGATACTTTGTGTATTAACTTTATGGATTTCATTATTAATTACTCAAGAGAATCCAACTCTTGGTATTGAAAAAAATAAAACCTAACTCGATTAGTTTACATCTATTTAATTGGAGTTTATGAATTGAAGAAAAAGAAAAGTATTTGGAATAGATTGGAGTGAGGATATTTTTTGGTGGGACAGTGATTCAAGTAACACCTCCAGTGTCTCTATCATGTGCTAGGTGCCATGTATGTACCTCAGAAGATGAAGACAGTGGACTATTAATCAAATAGATGATTGATTAATAATCTCCATATTTAATTAAACTAATCACCTCCCACGTACCTTTAGCATTATGAAGTAAAAATAATTATAAAAAAAAGAAACAAATATGTAACTCCAACAAAGGAGGAGTCATAGTGACCATAGTATTATTATTGGTTTATGTAGTTGTCAGATCATTTTCATCTATCATGTGTTATTAAAATATTAAAGAAAAAGAGTATTGATAACTTGACAAGATTCATTTTACACAGGTATAGGATTTGCCCGTATATGGTATATTTGTCAATATTTTCTTTTAAAAGAAAATATATAATACACATAGTTTGTGTCTGAACGAGCCCACTAGTAGCAAGTCTAATACATGTTGAGGAAAGACCCAACAATGAGGAGGTAGAAGTGGGTCCAATAGTGAAAAAGAGACAATCAAAGAAACTCGGTTGGATGAAGGATTATGTGTGCAAGTAGTGAAATTCTTTGGTGATGTCAGCTGCACTTAATTACATTCTGTTATTTCCTTTTTTTTTACGCAATTTATTATGCCAAGTGGAGCATATATGTTGTAAGGTTGAACTATTTTCGGTTATGCTAAATGATAAGAACGTCTTCTTTCTCTGTCAATTTCTTTCTGCTTCCCTTTCTTTATTCTTAAGGAGTTGACACTCACTCGAAGAGTGCTAAAATCCTGCAGTACAATATATCATTGGTGCTTTCATCCATGGACGACAAGGACCTTATGAACGCCCTTCAATCCAAATTTGATGCTCACGCTGAATCTATTCGGTCCCTGATTCAAACATCTATTGACTCCCATTCTGATGCAATTCACTCCACCCTCCACCATCACTTGCTTGAGGTGGATTCCAAGATGGCTGGTCTTCGTGCAGAGGTGACGGCTCCGAACGCTGCAACGTCGGGTTCCGTTTCCCGCACATTGAAGTTGAGTGTTCCTCGCTTTGATGAGTCCAATCCGACTGATTGGTTATTCCAGATCGAGGCACTTTTCGCATTCCATAACACTTCTGTTGCATCTCGTCTTTAGATCGTCGCTTTTCATCTAGACGGTCGCGCCGCAGCATGGTTTCAATGGGCAACGCGCAACGGTTTGTTTCCTTCATGGTCGGCGTTCTTAGAGGCGGTTCGTCACCGTTTTGGTCCTACCTCTTATGAAGATGTTGAAGGGGATTGATCCAAGTTAACACAAACAGGATCAATAGCAAACTTTCAAGCACAATTTGAAGATTTGATGAACAAAGTCAATGGTATTTCGGAAGCCATACTCATTAGTTTTTTTTATTACTGGCCTTAAACAGAATCTCCGTCGGGAATTGCAATTTCATCGACCTCCCACGTTAATGGAAACATTCGCCATGGCTAGAGCTTACGAAGCTCGACTTGATGACAACCCACCCACGTCAAAAAATTGGAATCGTATCACATAGTCCAATTCAGGCCCACACACCTCAAACCCACAATCTAACCCGACCCATTCAGTCCCGACCCAAACAATTACCTCTAAACCTACACCCGACCCGAAACCGAATGGCCTTCCCCCGTTACTCCCCACTCCAAATTCCACGCCAACCATTCGCAACCTTTTGTCAACTGAACTCCGTGATCGTCGTTCCAAAGGCCTATGTTTCAAATGCGATGAGAAGTGGAACCCCTCTCACCGTTGTCGGAGTCGCGCCCTTTTGCTGCTTGGGGACGATGATGAGCCACAATCAGATTCGGAAGACACTGTAGAGGATATTGCTGGTGACATTTCTAGTATACATGTGCTTGCCAGTCAAATACAAGGTCGATCCCTTCGTCTCTTGGGTTCGTACAACCACCACAATTTTCCGATTCTAATCGATTGTGGGAGCACACACAACTTCGTTAAACCAACATTGGTGGAACGTTTGGGATTAGCCGTGACACCTTGTCCACGATTCCGCGTTGCTACAGGTTGTGGCACATTGTTGTGTTAATATTGCTGCAAAAATACTCCACTGCTAGTCCAGGGTATTACTTTTGCTGTGGATATGTTTGTGTTAGCACTTGAAGGTCCTGATGTTGTTTTGGGATTCCCATGGTTACAATCCTTAGGCAAAGTCTCTCACGACTACTCAGCTCTTACCATGGAATTTATGTGGAATGGTAAGCCCGTTACTCTGGTTGGTGACACTAGCTTGGCTTCTCAATCGGTTTCTCTTCATTGCTTACAAGCTTTAGTTCAAAGGGCTGACATTGCTGAGTTTTTTTCAATTACACACTCATCTCCTGCGCCACGTTCTGAGTTGGATTCGATGTTTCATGAGGGTTTACCTATCCCATTTACAGACCTACTGAAATGTTTCGTTGCTATACTCGCCAGCCCACCAGGTTGCCTCCACATCGCTCTGTTGACCACCGCATTCACTTGATTGAAGGGTCAAAACCTGTTAACATTAGAACTTACCGTTATCTGCAATTCCAAAAGGCAGAAATGGAGAAATTGGTCAAAGAAATGCTTGATCAGGGCATTATTACTCCAAGTCACAGTCCTTTTTCTTCCCCAGTGTTATTGGTTCGCAAAAAAGATGGAACTTGACGGTTTTATGTGGATTATCGAGCATTGAATGCAGCTACAATCAAGGATAAGTTCCCAATCCCCACAATTGATGAGCTCTTAGATGAACTTGGGGGTGCTATAGTGTTTTCCAAATTGGATTTGCGAGCAGGGTACCATCAGATTCGTGTGCATAATCGTGACACGTACAAAACAGAATTTCGCACTCATGATGGCCACTTTGAATTTTTGGTCATGCCGTTTGGTTTGACGAATGCTCCGTCAACATTTCAAGCTACCATGAATCAACTGTTTTCACAGTTTCTACGACGTTTTGTCATTGTTTTTTTGATGATATTTTAATCTATAGCTCCTCTCTTGATGATCATCTCAAACACTTGGAATTGGTGCTTACATGTTTACAACATAACTCTTTTTACGTCAAACTTTCTAAGTGTTTATTTTGTCAAGAATCAATTGAATATCTGGGTCATATAGTCTCTTCCAAAGGTGTGCATGCTGATCCAAGTAAACTAGCTGCCATGGAAAAGTGGCCTGTCCCTCTTTCTGTCAAACAGCTCCGCGGGTTTTTGGGACTCACGGGTTACTACCGGCATTTTATTGCTCATTATGCCAGTATTGCGGCGCTATTGACTGACCTGTTGCGCCACAATTCTTTTTTTGGTCTGAAGAGGCTACCACTGCTTTCCTGGCCCTCAAGCAAGCGATGATGGCTGCCCCGGTCCTTAGTCTTCCTGATTTTTCCAAGGAGTTCATCATTGAAACAGATGTGTCCAATGTGGGAATTGGTGCGGTTCTAATGCAAGACGGTCATCCTCTTGCATTTCTTAGCAAGAAATTAGGTCCGAAATTACAGGCAACTTCTGTTTATATTAAAGAGCTTCACGCTATCACAGAGGCTGTTCTCAAGTGGCGCTAATATCTCTTGGGACATTTCTTTATTATTTGGACAGACCATAAAATCATTAAGGAGTTGTTACAACAGGTTATTCAAACACCGGATCAGCAGGCCTATGAGCGGAAATTATTGGTTTTTCAATTTCGCATTGAGTACAAACCAGGAGCTTCCAACAAAGTTGATGATGCTTTATCCCGCGTGCCTGCAGAGTGGCCTCCCGACGATCTTATTGCGCAACAATGTGCTTTTTGGACCTTGGTATCGTCCCCTACGTTTGGCATTGTATCTCAATTAAAAAAAGAAAATGCCTCTGATCCTTTTCTACTTGAGTTTCACAATCAAAACTTACAAGGTTCTTTGGTAGCTCCTTATACTATTTTTAATGGATTACTTCTCAATGTTGGCCGTTATGTTTTAAATCCACAATCTCCATTATGTAACCTGGTTACAGTGAATTTCATGATACACCAAATGGTGGTCATGCTGGGGTAAAGCGAACACTTGCTCGTATTGCTGTCAATTTTTTCTGGACAGGTATGCGCAAGGCAGTGGAAAATTTTGTGGCTGCTTGTCTAATTTGTCAACAAATAAAAAACTCCACTCAAGTTCCAGCCGGACTACTCCAACCTCTTCAAATTCCTGAGGCAGTTTGAGAGGACCTCACCATGAATTTTATTATGGGTCTACCTCCGAATAATGGATCCACTGTTATATTTGTTGTGGTGGATCGCCTGTCAAAATTAGCTCATTTTGGCGCTCTTCCCGGGTCCTTCACAGCTTCTAAGGTAGCTGAATTATTTATCTCTTTAGTTGTCTGTCACCATGGCTTTCCTCGTTCTATTGTATCGGATCGTGACCCGGTGTTCCTTAGTCATTTTTGGCGCAAGTTATTTGAATTGAGTGGAACTAAATTGGCTATGAGCAGTGCATACCATCCTCAAACTGACGGACAGTCGGATGTGGTTAATCGTGGGCTGGAGCAGTACCTTCGTGCTTTTACTCAAGAAAAACCTTCTTCTTGGGTTTTATTTCTTCCATGGGCAGAATTTCACTACAACACTAGTTTTCACAGTGGCTTGCAAATGTCTCCGTTTGAAGCTCTTTATGGTCGCAAGCCTCCCACCATTCTGGCTTACACGCGTGGATCTACATCTATTTCAGTCTTGGATGAAGCATTGACTACTCGAGATGAACTCTTGCGTAGTCTCAAGGCTAACCTGTTACGAGCTCAAAATCGAATGACTCAAAAGGCCAACACCATCGGGATTTCTCATTCACTGTGGGTGATAAGGTTCTAGTTCGCCTTCGACCTTACCGCCAATTATTAGTCTGTCTCCATCGTCAACATAAGCTCTCTAAGAAGTATTATGGTCCTTATCCGATACTTGAACGCATTGGTCCGGTGGCATACAAGCTACAGTTACCTCCGGAAAGTCGCATACATCTGGTATTCCACATTGCTGCCCTTAAACCTTTTTGTGGTCAGGAGAACCCTCCGCATCAGGATTTACCTCCAGAAAGCTTTGATAATCAACCAGTTGAACAACCTGCGGAAATTTTGGCCTACCGCACTGTTCTGATTCATGGGAAGCCATGTCCACAACTGCTAGTTCAGTGGATTGGCTCTCCCGCTGACGAAGCTTCGTGGGAGGAAGTGGCCTCTTTTCAGGCTTGCTATCCGGATTTCCACCTTGAGGACAAGGTGAGTTTTGTTGGGGAGAGAAATGATACGAGCCCACCAGTAGCAAGCCCAATACATGTTGAGGAAAGGCCCAACAATGAGGAGGTAGAAGTGGGTCCAATAGTGGAAAAGAGGCAATCAAAGAAACCCGGTTGGATGAAGGATTATGTGTGCAAGTAGTGGAATTCTTTGGTGATGTCAGCTGTACTTAATTACATTCTATTATTTCCTTTCTTTTAACGCAATTTGTTATGCCAAGTGGAGCATATATGTTGTAAGGTTGAACCATTTTCGGTTATGCTAAATGATAAGAACGTCTTCTTTCTCTCTCAATTTCTTTCTGCTTCCCTTTCTTTATTCTTAAGGAGTTGACACTCACTCGAAGAGTGCTAAAATCCTGCAGTATAGTGTATCAGTGTCGTTAACTAAATATTCTTTACATTTTAAAGTGTATATTGTTTTGAACTGGTGAAAAAGTTCAACAAGGCTCAATTAAGTATAACTCTAATTAAAATAAGTTTATGTTTTTCATATACATTCACATAGCATGTAGCAGCGGAATTACTTCAACTATAAATTAACATAATAAAAGCTCCATGATCAACTCATTTATAAAAGCTCCATGATCACTAAGGCATAAAAGCCAATACTCCACATAATTCAAATAACAATAACAAAATAAAGTAGAATACATAAAGTATCTCTCAAAACATGAATCAAAACGTTCTCAGTGTTACATGATCAACTCATTTATAAAAGCTTCATGATCACTAAGGCATAAAAGTCAATACTCCACATAATTCAAATAACAATAACAAAATAAAGTAGAATACATAAAGTATCTCTCAAAACATGAATCAAAACATTCTCAGTGTTACATGATCAGAGCACGAATCAACCCAAAATAAATAGAGAAACTAAAACAAGCTACTCCAACGACTACCCCGCGCTAGAAGCAACTCTACTCCTCAGTACCTAAACAATATTCTACAAAATATCATTCCAACAGAAGAGTAAGAGTTCACATAATTATCGAAATCATAAGATAATATATAATTTATGCATACAAACATAACATAATTATTCTCACACTCCAAAAGCTTCATCAACATATTATCACTCAAGTGGTCATACTATTCACAAGTACATACTCACAATTCCATAATTCGTCAATTCATCAATTTTATATATTTCGCATAATCTCATATTGCAAACATATATATGATGTGACTCAACGCAAGACTCTAATGCACCTCATGCATGAGGTACCAATCACTTGTTATTATTTTTCAGTTTTTACATTAAATCGGGTCCATTCCCTAGACTAATAACACACAAAAATCTCATTCCCTAATCTTTCAAACCCCGCTCTAGGTTTGGGACAAGTCACTAGTTCCTACAGAACTAACAAGCATTGCCTCTTGACAACAAATGATGCATGTGCAAGTTCAACAACCATATGAAATTAAGATCATTCCCTAATCTTAACATTCATGCATATCTTCAATAATTCATCATACTGAATTACCACACAATTACACATACTTGCACATTTTTATAAATCATCCACATACAATTCACTTTCAAATGATATACAACACATTTTACAATACAATCACAACTGTATTATCATTATAACAAGCAATAACTATCATTCATTTCATGTTAAATCACCTAAATATACTTATTTAAGTGCACACACACAAGTATTCGATAAATAATCCATAATAATTTCACAATCGGAAGTAAACAACACAACAATCTATTAATAGAACATATACACAATTGGCTCCCCAAATATATTAGATATAAAATATTGGGCAACTAATTATCTTATCTGTACTATGCTATAGCTCTACTCATTATCTTTTCTACGCTTCGAATGGGGACCAAAACAGACTTACGGATCAAAAGTTATGACCAAAACGATTTCGACCGAAAACATGAATAGCCGTGATAGACAACATGCAGAATTTTCTGCATTTTTCACCGTTGAAGGCCTTCCAAACCTCCGATTTCGATTCCGTAAAAACTAAAACTCTCATAAAATTACATTCCATCAAATACTGTAATTATCTTAAGTAAATTTATAGTTTTAGCACAATTAAACCATTTAATCATTGTTTTAAGATTATGCCTAAAACCTTTGAAATTGATGGATATATGTTCAATCCTCCAAAAAAGAAAAAGAATACACACATATAAGACACACAAATTCATCATATAATCATCATATAACAATCACCCTGAAAATTAGGGATTTTTATCCTAAATATGCTACTACCCATCATCATACACTATCATACAATCCCATAACCATGGAAAGACCTACCCTTACCTTGATTCCTTGGATTCTATAGCTCTTGTTCTTGGGGTTTTCTCCTCCTTTTCTCCACTTTTTTCTTTGCCGCTTTTTCTCTTTTCTATCTTTCTAACCTTATTCTCTCTGTCTCTTATTTTATCAAATCCCACAATTTCTCATTATTCTAATGGGCTTACTTAACCCACACTCATTTATTATTCACACTCTCAATCTAGGCTCAATTACTTATTTCTACCATTTCCACATATTATTCCACCAAATAAAATAAATCAATTAAATCGAATAATTCAATTAATTCAATTCAATAAAATAAAATAATTATGCACAAAATTACTTACTTAATTAATTAATATAATATAAATAAATAAATAATTACTAAAATTGGGGTGTTACACATGAAGCGTAAGTATATGTTGTTAAGTATGATGATTTATGGACCACAACAACTTGGAAACGACATAGATGTTTATCTAAATCCACTAATGAAATATTTAAGACTTTTGTTGGAGAAAGGCATTGAAGTTGACAATGCATATTTTGGTGAAAAGTTTAAGATGTGTGCAATGTTATTTTGCACAATCAATGAATTTCCTGTATATGATAATTTGGCTGGATATAGTGCCAAAGGACACAAAAGTGTCCTATTTGTGAATCTGATACTTGTTATCACCAACTTGAGTTTGGAAAAAAGATCGTTTACCTTGGGCGTTGGAAAGTTCTAGAACCTGGTCATTCTTATCGTAGATTGCAGAAGACTTTTAATGGAGAGCAGGAGTTTGATATCACTCCTAAACCTTTAACCGGGAATGAAATTTATCAATGACAGAAACACATTAATGTTGTATTTGGAAAGAGAGAAAAAGAAAAAGGGCCAGTTGAGAAAAATATATGGAAAAGAGGTATGTGTTCTTTGATCTTCCATATTGGTCAAGTCTCGATGTAAGACATTGTCTTGATGTGATGCACGTGGAGAAAAATGTGTGTGATAGTTTGATTGGAACATTTCTAAACATTCTAGGCAAGAGTAAAGATAATAAGCAATCTCGTTTCGATATAGAGGCGATGAGTATATGAAAATAATTGGCTCCAATAGAAAAAGGAAAAAGAACTTATCTGTCTTCGGTTTGTTACACTTTATGTAAAAAGGAAAAGAAAAGTTTTTGCAAGTGTTTGCATGGTATCAAATTTCTCCAAGGTTACTCATCAAACATCAAGAAACTTGTGTCAATGAAAGGTCTAAAGTTAATTGGTTTAAAATCTCGTGATTGCCATGTCTTGATGCAACAACTTCTACCAGTGGCTATCTGTGGCATCCTAGAAAAAAATGTGAGAGTAACTATAACCAGATTGTGTTTGATATTCAATATCATATGTAATAAAGTTCTTGATTTCAAAAAAATTAGATGATTTAGAAGATGAAGCTGCCATAATCTTGTGTCAATCGGAGATGTATTTTCCTCCATCATTTTTTGAATTATGGTTCACTTACTTGTTCATCTAGTCAGAGAAATTAGAATTAGTGGTCCAGTTTATTTAATGTGGGTGTATCCAATAGAGCGATACATAAAGATATTTAAAGGATATACAAAGAATCATCACTGATCGGAAGCTTCGATTGTTGAAAGGTACATCGCAGAAGAAGCTATTGAGTTTTGTACAAACTATTTGTCGGAAGTATGGTCTATAGGAATTCCAAAGTCTCGTCATGCTGACACTGAAGGTAGAGGTATTCAAGGTTTAAATGTTAATTCAATGGCTCAGGATGTAGTTATTCAGACACATTTCTATATATTGAATAATCTTGAAGAAGTTTAACCTTACGTGGCTACTCACAAAAGACTTTTGAAGAAAAGATACCAAAGAATGAGTGACAGGTTATTGTAAAGAAGGTCTGGAAGGTGCAGGGGAAACCGCTTGAGGTGGGTTATATTGTTGGTTGGTTTATGGGTTTCCATATCGAAGGTTGGGATGGTTCCTCCAATTGGGATGGTATTTGTTGGTGGACAGGTTAGGAGTGTTATTGTACCTGTTTTGGTTGTTACCTTGATGGTACAGTGCTGCAGCATATGCTTGAGGTGCTTTAGTAGGAATTTCATCTTGAAGAATAGAACACGTATCAGTAGGATGATCAGGAGAAGTACAAATACCACATAATCTTGATGTTTGGGTTTGATGGGTTGCTTGAGCCTTACCTACGACTATCAACTGTTGCACTAAGTCCTTCAGCTCACTCATTTTATTTTCGAAGGCTTTATCGGAATGAGCAACATGAGAAGAGACGTGAAGCTCGTTCGTACCTTTCATCGGAATAAAATTTTCTCTCATTGAGAACTGTTGGGAGTTAAGCGACATGTTCTCGATCAGAGCCTTGGAAGCAGCTGGAGTTTTATCGACTAGTGCTCCACCACTGGCAGCATCGAGAATGTTCCTGACTATCGGTAACAACCCCTCATAAAAGTATTGGACGAGTAGTTGCTCTGTGATCTGGTGTTAATGGCAGCTAGATACCAACTTCTTAAACCTCTCCCAATACTCGTTCAACGACTCATTACCTTGTCTAATACCACAAATGTCCTTTCTTATCGAGGCAGCTCTGGAGGCAGGGAAGTATCTCTCTAGGAACACTTTTTTCAAAGCATTCCAGCTTGCAATTGAATTTGGCTAGAGGGAATATATCCAATCCTTTGTTGCACCCTGCAATGAAAATGGAAAAGCTCGAAGATTGATGTGATCTTTAGTGATCCCTTCAGGCTTCAATGGCGTAGAACACACCACTTGAAATTCTTTCAAATGTTTGTGAGGATCTTCACCTACAAGACCACTAAACTTGGGCAACAAGTGTATTAAACCCGATTTTAATTCAAAAGGAACAACATCAGCATCATACTCAATACACAAGTCGTTATAATTCACATCAGGAGCAGCTAATTACCTTAAGGTTCTATTATCAGCCATTTCAAAATCAAGTTCAGTATCCGAAGCAAACAAGTTATGCAGATAGTCAGACTCATACTCAATTGTGGGTGGTGAGCTAGTGGTAGCCTGGACTATTCTACATCGTGTGTGCAAGGTTCTCTCTACTTCAGGATCAAAAGCAACAAGTTCAGAACATCAAGACCTAGTAGCCAGGACTAAAGGAACAACAATGCAGCAACAATGTTCAAAATACCAACAATGTCCCTAAATAGTTAAAAACAAACATAATGATGGAAAACAATTAATTAAATTTCAGAAAAATAAAATAACACCAGAATTAAGCTAATTAAGCAAAATAACAATTATGAGAATTTTTTCGATTTTTTTCGACTCTATGAAAACAGTAAAAAGTTCATTAAAAATAGAAAAATGATGAATTTGGGAATTTGAAACAATTCACCCGTAACTACTCTGTAGTACGGGACAAATGACCAGAGAATTTTTTCCTTTCAAATGCCCGGAACAGATTTCGATTCGGACACAATTTCCCAAAAAAAACCAATTTTTTTTACCGATTTGGACTCTAAAACGCGAATTGGACGAAACTGCGAGGAAACTAAGTTCTAGACTCGAGTACACTAACCCTATGACTCTAAAAACGATTAATAAAAATAAGAATCTCTGACAACGGCGCCAATTTGATTCGTTGTCACGCGCGGATCAAAACGAGTGTTTTTGTAAAAATGCAGTACAACGACAGTAACTCGAAATATCGTTCTCACAAGGATTCTTATTTGAATTAATCTACCGATTTTACAAATGAGGGGGGGGGGGGTTAGGTTTCTGATTAAGAAAAAGCACTTAAAATAGTTGATTACTGAAATAAGTGATTATAGTAACGAACCCACTACCTCGGTTCTTACTAATCACCGACTGATAAAATTACAATTTCCCAAGTGGATCTTCTATCCTATTTGATGACAATATCAGTCAACAAGCGGGATTGATATCGTGAGAAACATGTTCCTATCGCCAGATGAAGCATACGGTAAAAGATAACGCAAATTAACAATTAAGCAGAGTTAATCTACGATTAAAATTAGGAACACAGATCAATCAAATTAAATCAAACATACTGTATGATAATTGAATTAAGCAAACAACAATCACACGATATAATTGAAAGGAATCAAATTTAAATTGTAAATATCATAACAATCTCAAAGTTTGAAACCTGAGTACAGTGAATCCGTCCAGAAGGTATTAGTTCTCCATGAGTTTTACAAGCGTACAATTTTTCTCGTGAATAGTGATGATGAACAGTAAAACGAGGTCCCTCCACAATGTTATGCGGCTGCTGGTAAAAAGAAAAATAAGGGATCTGGTTCATAACCCAACTGGGTCGAAAACATAACCCAGACCCAAAACATGACCCAAAACTAAAATAAATTTCTAATGTTGTAACTTCAACGAATTATTCAACTATGCTACAATCCGAATCATCTTTTGGCTTCAACATGAAAGTTGTATCTCTTGCTCTCAGCTTTCCAACGCATATTAGAATGCCTTGATCCGATTTTTGTAGAATTAATTATGAATTTTCCCGTGAAGGTTGCAATTGCTGAAAATAAAATACGAAAATTAAATAAAGGCATAAATAAACTAGATTAAGAAAACACAACAAAATAAGAAATTAAGCAAAATAAACTATGGAAATGCATAAGTACAAACATAGAGGATTGTGCATTAATATGCACTGATCACTAACACTGAAGGTAGAGGTATTCAAGGTTTAAATATTAATTCAATGGCTCATGATGTAGTTATTCAGACACATTTCTATATATTGAATAATCTTGAAGAAGTTTAACCTTACGTGGCTACTCACAAAAGACTTTTGAAGAAAAGATACCAACGAATGAGCGACAGGTTGTTGTCCATCGATCATAACAAAAAATTCCTAGATTGGTTTAATAAAAGGATACCAAATAATCATAGTGCATCCGAGATAATTAAATTATTGTCGTACATGCCAAAATTTAATGTGATAACTTGGACTGCAAATAACATTGGTTATTATACCTTTTATACAAAATCAAAAGATGATCATGGTATAATGTAAAATAGTGGGGTTATGGTTGAGGTCGAATCCATGTACTTCTCTCTAGTTCGAAAGATAAGAATCCAATATTGGCATCTAGTGCGTTATATGGTGTCATTAAGGAGATTTGGGAGATTGATTATATTATCTTCAAAGTTTCTTTATTTAAATGCAAGTGGGTTCCCAATAATATTAGTGGTGTACAAACTGATGACTTAGGATTCACTCGGGTTGACCTTGGTAAGGCAAATTATATAACTGAATCATTCATCATGGCTTCACAAGCAAAACAAGTTTTCTATGTGACCGACTCTTCAGACACATCAGGGAAATGGTCAATTGTTCTACAAGAAGAAGATATTCCTAGTAGTGATTAAAGTTTTAATATTCCTTCTACTCCTTCTTACACAACAAAAGTGCCTACCACATATGATGAAGTTGATAGAGATGATGTGCATGTTATTTGTATCGATCATAATGAAGGCATATGGGAAAATTAATAAGTATTTTATTATTCATAATTTAATGTAAGTTATTATTTCTAAGTATATTTACTAACAAGTATGATTATTTGAAATTGTAGATGTTTAAAGTCAAGACACCAAGAGACAAAGAAACCAAAACACTAAGATATGATTACGAGATGTTATATAATATTTGTAGGTTGTTTTGTGCCATTTTTCTTTTGATATAATATATATACAGTGTTTGGTTCTTAATCCAATGTATAGATTTGGTGTAATACAATACAACTATTGTTATGATATAATTGTTGATTCTGTTCTGATACAGTTTACAAAAATACAGGTTAAAAATGGAAAAATTTCAAAAAGCAGAATTTTTTTTTAAAGTAGATAATTATTGTGGTTAAATATGACTGTGGTTGTAGAGTGAACGTTGTCCATAATAATAATATATATATATATATATATATATACATATATATATATATATATATATATATATATATATATATATATATATATATATATATATATATATATATATATACCAAAAAGGCACTGTTGAGAATCGAACCTGGGACCTTTAATATATTACAATGGTTAGTTAAAACAACCATGGCAATATGTCGCGTGCTTTTAGGTTTTCTACAACGGTCATACGACCATAATTGTAAGTAACACATATACAACCACATGCTACGTAACAATAGTCGGTCCTGTGTGATAATATATCTTTTCTAATCGTTGTTGTATATATTTTTCGTAGTAGTGCTTGAACCATCAAGTCACCAAACTATACATCTCTTTGTATAATGTTGAGTAGGAAGAGTTGGTTGACCTATTGAGAAGGAGTATATAACTATTTGCTTGGGCGTCCATCAACATGCAAAAGATAGTTATTATAATAGTACGCGACCACCTTGTCATTGGTTCCACAACAAAGTCAATTTCTCAAAGGAAACACAAGGCGATCAAGGAAAAAAGGGCAGCTATTGGTAAAGCGGTTCATAAGTTGAGAAGCGTATGTTTTATAAATAAGGTTAAGTAACCATCCTGGCTGCCTAACATAGTCTTGATGTAGACGCTATAAAAAAATGCACATGTGTGGTTGACTTCACCGACCTAAACCACACGCTCTAAAGATATGTATCCACTACCTAACATCGACCACCTGATTGATGGATCCTCGGGTTATAAAACCATGGGTTTTATGGATGCTTATTATAGATACAATCATATTAAAATGGATCATGTGTGTGTGCCTAAGATAAAGCTCATGTCCAATAATGGCAACTTAATATCATGCCTTTCAGGCTAAAAATGTGGGCACTACCTACCAAATACTTATGGATGTTGTCTTCTCAAAGCAAATAGGGTGAAACCTGGAAATCTATATGGATGATATGATTGTGAAGATATCAAAGGGGAAAAGCCATGTTGCAGAACTAGAGGACATCTTAGAGTTAGTCAAGAGTTATAACATACGCTTAAGTCCCTTCAAGTGCTCTTTTGGCATGCAGACGGGTAAGTTCATGGGATTTATGCTAACCAAGAGAGGGATAAAGGCGACTCCATACACGTGTCAAGCCATAATCAACATGAGAGACCTATTTCATATTAAATAATTTTAACAACTAACAGGGCTCTTAACTGCCCTAGCATGTTTCTTTGCCATTTTGAAGAAGAATGAGAAGTTCGAATGTATAAGCGAGTGTGAGGAAGAACTATCCAAATTAAAGGCCTTTCTGATGTCGTTGCCCATATTGACATGCCTAGTGATAGGCTTGCCCCTCTATTCATATCTATTTGTTACTGACCAGGTGATGAGCAATGTCCTCATACAAGAGAGAGATAAAGTTGAACAACATGACTATATCGTGATCAAGGTGTTAATGGGCGTTGAGGTTAGGTACCAGAAGATTGAGAGGACCGATTTGGTATTCATGGTAACGACAAGGAAACTCATACCCTACTTTTAAAGGCACTAGATAATGGTACCAACTATCCAACTCGACAAGTTTTGAAGAAGTCGGCCCTTAAAGGGATGATTGTATCCTAGAAAGTTAAGTTATTTGAGTAAGATATCTAATATATACCAAGAGTAAGTATCAAATCACATGCGCTAGATAATTTTGTGGATCAGTTTAGTTCACTGGTAGGAGACCACCCACACATGGATACTATTTATGGACAACACTTCAAACCTGAAAGGAAATGGCACCGGAATATTATTGGAAGGACCAAATTACCTATTGACCAAAAAATATATGACGTTTCAATTTAAGGCTTGCAACAATTAGGTCGAGTATGAAGCCATCATCGCTGACACGATCCTCTCCTTTGAGATTGAGGATTAAATTTTCAAAGCCAGAAGCAACTCAGAATTGGTGGTGAATCAAGTTGCCAGGGAATATCAGGAGAGGAAGCCCCAACTTATCAAATATCTAGAAAAAGGAATGTGATTTATCTGAACATTTTAAAGCTTTTGAGATAACATATGTTCCCAAGGAATAAAATTCTAGAGATAACCTCCTATTAAAGCATGCCATTACAAAAAGAGTAGGACATAACTTCACTATAATTCAAAAGACTCTCGTCACCCCCAGTATCATGGCAGAGGAAACCATTACTCTTGAAGTTGCCTATATCACTAGTTGCCCAATATCATGGCAGAGGAAACCATTACTCTTGAAGTTGCCTATATCACTAGCTGGATGGCGCATATAATACGTTATCTATGGTTAGACAAACTCTCTCTAGCCGAGATAAAAGCAAAAAAGATTCGAAAGTGTGCAACATAATACGTTGTGATATCAGGAAAGCTTTATAATATGGAAAGAGTTTTCCCCATGCTAATATGTCTAGGAGAACAAGAAATTGCCTTGGTCCTTATAGAGGTCAACTAAGACATGTGGTAGTCACATTAGCAGGCAAGTATTGGCTCACAAATTTCTCAGGGCGGGATATTATTTTCCCTTTTTGATGAAGGATAATGCAACATTTGTTAAAAAATGTGACAAATACCAGAAGCATGTGAATCTACATCATGCGCCAACTGATATCATTCATTATGTCACCTATTTTCCATTGGATCCTGGCCAATTAAAGTTCTTGACAATTGGAGTAGATTATTTTACGAAATGGATAGAAGTTGAAGTTTTCTCCAAGATCACAATAGAAAGGGTTTGTCATTTTTATTGGAACCTGATCATGTGCAAGTTTTGTTTGCCAAGAATTATCATTTCAAACA
Organism: Lathyrus sativus; assembly: GCA_963859935.3. Lineage (NCBI taxonomy): Eukaryota > Viridiplantae > Streptophyta > Magnoliopsida > Fabales > Fabaceae > Lathyrus > Lathyrus sativus. The sequence continues at coordinate 487,822,122 of OZ012736.1, forward strand.
ATGGTATTCAATTTCCCAACTCCATTATCACTACTACAAATAAACCCATTTCACCTCAGACACGAAGGGATTATAACCTCGGTTACACAGGCGTGGTAACGAAGGGCGATATGAAAACCTGTCACTTTACCCTCCGGTTTTTGAATAACCGAGGGAAAAAGTAGCACTGATCATGGGTTCAATCCCCAACAACTGCATTTTTTAGATTTTCAAAATTGCACTACTTTTTATCTCGATTTTTAACAATAACCGAGGGGTAAAGTCATGTTTACAAAATTTTTGTTTTAACATAATTTTTTCGTTTTAATCTGTAAAGCATCAAATTAGTTGATAAATTCTAAATCTTCCTCCTCATCATCATCAACAACAACAATAACAAAAACAAAAACAAAATCATTAGAATTCTTAAACATTAAATCTCAACAACAACAATAATAACAATAACAACAACAATAACAAAATCTATGAAATCGTTAAACACTAAATCTCAACAACAACAACAATAACAACAAATAAATAAAATCAATATAATCATTAAATACTAAATTTCAACAACAACAACAACATTAAACATTTTACTTGATACAACTACAACTAACATTAATAAGTTACTTTCATGCTTTCCTAACAAATATTAAACATTTTTAACAATGAATTATAAGAGAACAAATTACATTAAGAAACCAACCTTGAAATATTTTCCTCCTTTTGCTTTCAATATCATTGTTTTCAATATATTAAGTTTAAATTTCAGCACTTTGCATCCAAGATGGATACTTGTGACATTCATGTTTTGATAGTTGTGAGAGTTTCATATGGATCACTAATGTTTCATGTTGATTGATGATTTGACAATGTCTTGACCATTGTTACTTTATAAATGTGTGGCAAAGATTTGTTACTTAATTCATTCCATCAAATTAGTCATAAATAAAAAAATTATAATAAAAAAATACGCTACTTTACCCATCGGTTTTCAGCAAAACCGAGGTAATAGGTCATAAAAAAATTTTAAAAATTAAAAGGTGATAAAATGTAGTTGGTGGGATTCGAAGACGTGTCCTCTAAATAATTTATCCCTCGGTTTTAAGCAAAACCGAGGTAATATGTCACAAGATAATTTTTAAAAAGTTAAAAGGTGCTAAAATATAGTTGCTAGGGTTCGAAGGCGTGTTCTCTAAATACTTTACCTCTCGGTTTCTAGATCAACCGAGGGAATATATGGTATTATTTTAAAATTCAAAAAGCGACACGTCTATGGTTTACACTCGATTTTTTGTTGGGTGGAGTGAAAGTTTCATCATAAAATGTATTATTTATAGTAGTGTATGGTCAATTTCTGTCGCGACGTAGGATTACAAAGGAAGTTTATTTTCGTTGTTTATCAAAAGTCAAATGGGTAGGCTAAGCCAATGAAAAAAGTGATATTGGATGAAATAAAGAAAATTTTGGATGAAGCCTAATGGCTCTGGGTTGAACTGCTCTACAAAGTACTATGGTTGTGTCACACATTCCTCTATTCAACCACCAAAAAGAATCCATTTACAATGGTCTACAACATTGACACCATGCTACTTGTCGAAATCGACACACCCATATGTGCGTCCGACCTAATTTACGAGACTTTTGATGTCGCCCATATAAGCTTATTTTCTTCTAAAAAAGGGCGACCAGAAGATACAACTCTGTTGTTAATCTCATACTTTGTTGAAGGCATCTTCTCCATGCTCACCGCACCAATTTGTTGTGAATCAGATGTCTTTAAACAAAGTATAAACAGTTTCTTTATGTTCAAGAAACATACAAGAGTTAGGGTTAACAAAGAAAACAAGGTAAAACAACAAGGAACAACAAGGATTGGTTATAAACTGTTATTCTTTCCTTTCTCTTAGAAACAAGATTACAAGTATACAAGAATAACAAAATAACCTCTCTATCTTGAAATTAAGATTTTATCTTCCTATTTTTCCTTATGCCAAGATTGAGAAACTAACATCTTATTTATAAGAAAAATAACACACTAACCTAATGGGTTTTTTTTAACAATTACCCATTACAAGCTAACTTAGGGTACAAGCTAACTTAAACAATTGGGCTTACAAGCAAGCCCCAATTCAACATGCTAACAATCCTAGCAATATTGACTAATGCATGTTAGAATAAACTTCGACTACAACACGCATTACTCCGACAGCAGCATACGAACATACTTTGACCTCATGCTTAATTCTTGTCGAACCAGAAGCTACCCTTCAACCATACTAGAGTTTGATCCAACATCTCACAAACTCAAAAGTGGCCCCCAAGATAAATGCAAGAGGGCGGCCTCATACTCATACAGGTTGTCATGCTAGCACAATTAGGGAAACTAAAGTCTAGCTAGAATGTTCCATACTGCACATTTCATAAGTTACATCATGGAAGCTACAAACTCGAGGAGTTAAATGGAAGACTCTGAAGGGATTTAAGGGGATTTATTTCAAACTTGGACCCTCTTAGCGGAATAATCCCAATAAATAGATCTTGATTAAACCATTAATCACTAATTAAATACCAAAATAAGTATTCAAGAAATACCCCTTGAAGTGTGTTTTATCTTTGATCACGCATGACAAAAGATAACAACGTCTCTACGCAGTCCATACTAGCATAAAATGAAACGCGATGCTAGCTGTTTTTGAGAAAATTGACAATTAGGATTGCAAAAAAAGAGTTTCTCTATTTATATAAAGCTATTAAAACCCTAATGCTCTTATTTTTATCTTTTCCAAAATAAGTCAAATCTGATTTAATTAATTTATTTTAATTAAATTAAATTATTGGTATTGAATTAAACTCTTTTAATTAAATAAAATAAAATATTATTTAAATTAAAATATATTTAATTAAATTAATTCTCAATTCTCATTTAATTAATTAAATTATATTTAACCAAATAAATTATATATGTGTTAATATATTAAATATTTAAATACTATTAACACATGATTAAATTAAATCCTTTTTAATTTAATGATTCATTCCATTATTAATCTCTATGCGTGTGACCCCGTAGGTTCTGGTAACGTTGGAAATAATATTAAATCAGTTAATTAACATTAAGAATAGTGAGCGATATCTAGGAAAACATCACTGATACCCAATTGACGAGAACATTACGTGATATGACATAATCTTTCTATGATAATGATCATGTGTGCAATTATCCTTTTACCCTTATATTTATATTGAGCACAAGAGTTAAAATGTGTCACCTTCTTATAGTCCAATATTATATTCTTTGATCCTCGAGTATACTTGATAACAACAAATAAACTCAATAAATTATATTGACTTATTTGAGCATGACCATACCTTATATAGTCATGCTTGATTAAGAAGCCCATAGATATGACTCATGTATATGTAAGAGGAAAAAACTTTGTCTAGGTCACTCATGTCCCTTAACATGATTTGTGGAGTACCCATAGACCATATTTATGATCATCCTATTATAGACAATATTTGATTGTCAATAAAGTACTCGATTCTACATCTAGGACCCATAATGGTTTCATATCAAAGGATGATATACATCATTATCACTACATGAATAACTTATGACATTTACATAACAAACTGTGTCATATTCTCATGGTGGATCAATCAAGTATAAATATTACTCCTAATGTCCACACCTATGTTAAGACTTGATATCTCATATCCATGACCTGTGAGATACGGTCATCAGTATACTCACATAATAGTCTCTATGCATCACTATTATTTTAAGAATATTTTAAGAATAACGTTCTTATGTTTAATGATGTCTCACAAATAAGTCACATTTAACATACTAATTATGTTAAAAAATTTAATATGTCATATATAAATAACACAATAAATATAATACATTATATATATATATATATATATATATATATATATATATATATATATATATATATATATATATATATATATATATATATATATATATATATATATATATATATATATATATATATATATATATATATATATATATATATATATATATATATATATATATATATATATATATATATATATATATATATATATATATATATATATATATATATATATATATATATATATATATATATATATATATATATATATATATATATATATATATATATATATATATATATATATATATATATATATATATATATATATATATATATATATATATATATATATATATATATATATATATATACTCCCTCCTTTTTTATTATAAGTCATTTTTGACTTTTCACATGTATTAAAAAATGTAATAATTATGGTATTGGAAAGAGAAATTATGAAAGATTTTACAAAATTGTCCTTCATTAATTATATTGAAAAGACAAATTCACATAATTGAAAGGAGAGAGAATAATAAATATTTAAGGGTATCATAGGAAAAATAACATTAATGATTCATTGTATTATAAAACGACTTATATTGTAATTCACTATAAAAATAAAAAAAAAACCTAAAATTAGTGAAAATGATATTTAGACTTTTAAAATTCTGGTAGGAAAAAACTCTTGCACTACCTGCCCCTTCTGTTCCTTTTTTTCTATCTACATTTGAGGAGATTCCTTATCGGCTATGTGAGTATATTTTCTTTATAGTTTCATCAATTTGTTACATTATGCTATTGTACATATTTTGTAATTTATTTAGTTTGTTTGTTTCTTTATTAATCCATACTTCACATGTTGATACCTTTTGTGTATACAATACAAACATGTGTTTGTTTTGGTCACTGGGACATCTAGTAGAGGTTTAAAGTCAAGACAACAATACAAATTCAGGTGTTATTGTTTACTAACATATTGCTATTTTTTATTCATTATATTTATAGGCTTGGTGTTTGCGTTTTTTGAGTTGTTGAAATGTTGCCTAGAAAAACAACTTTCTGCTCATCAAAAGTGAAAAAGATAGAAACAAATTAAAATTGTTATTAAATCTCAAAAGGGAACTTTTGATTAAAAAAAATTAGCAAGCATTCTACAACTTCCATTCAAAATGACATGAATCCATATAACTTAGACTCTACGGTTGAAAATTTTAAGGATGAACAATTAAATAAAAATAATGAAGAACATATTATTTTCAATATAGATAATAATGAAAATAAGAATATCCTTGCTTTTTCTAATGAACAACCTAATGAGCCTATTCCATTAGATATTTATGACCTAAGAACATGGAATAACCTTAGAAGTGATTTAAGAGATGAATTGCTAAAAATGGTCCTAAAAGAGATGTGTCATTTGTGAGTGGTCCTAAAAATACCCTTGGTAGGCAATTTTAATCCTCACATTACATTCATTATTATGCTAATGGAGAAAACCAAGACAGGAGTTGGCTTGTTTATTCAAAAGAATTGGACAAAGTTGTTTGTTTATGCTGTAAGATGTTTTGTAGAACTCCTAAAACAAATTTAGCTTAAGAATGTTTCAATGATTAATCTCATCTTACGATTAGGCTTAAAGATATAAATCAAGAGGTGTACACGTAACTTTTATGAGTGAATGGATTGACTTACAAATCAAATTTTTTTTAAAAAAACATAACAATTGATAAACATCTTCAAGAGCTTATAAGAAAACAAAAAGAACATTAGAAGACTGTTTTGGTTAGGATAATTTATATTGTTAGATATCTTTTTAGACAAAATTTAGCTTTTCGTGGAACAAATAACAAGATTAATGTACAAAATAATGGGAACTTTTTTTCTCTTATTGAGATGATTGCCGAATGGGATCATGTTATGCAAAGGCACCTTGGTCGTATCAAGAATAACAAAATTAATTTCCATTATCTTAGCCATAAGATCCAAAATGAATTGATTAATATGTTAGATAATGAAGTTAAAAGTACAGAAAACCAACAGATCAAAGAAGCAAAATATTTTTCTGTGATACTTTATTACACTCCTGATATAAGTCATCAAGAACAAATGACTCTCATACTACATTTTGTGGATGTTTTTACAAGTCCAATAAAGATATAAGAGTTTTTTTTATAGAACTTTTGAAAATTGATGATACAACTAACCAAAGTTTGTTTGAAGAATTACAAAATATTTTAAAAACTCTTGGTCTTGATATTAATAATGTGAGAAGACAAGGATATGATAATGGATCAAACATGAAAGAAAAACATCAAAGTGTACAAAAAATTAGATATAAATCCTATAGCACTGTACACACCATGTAGTTTTGATTTGGTGTAAACTTTTCAATATTAATGCAATTTTTTAATTTTTTTATAATTACATATTTATAATTATATGACTTATAAATCTGGTAAAAAAATTATGAATTAAGAAAGGGGGAATCAAATTCATAATTTCGACATGGCATTAAAAATCTCAGGGACGACCCTGATATATATATATATATATATATATATATATATATATATATATATATATATATATATATATATATATATATATATATATATATATATATATATATATATATATATATATATATATATATATATATATATATATATATATATATATATATATATATATATATATATCAAGGTCATGATACAAAAGCAAATACAACAAATACAGATTGACTATTAAGGCTTACTCCAACAGACTCATCCCAAGAACATAGAACTCAATTAACTTGAGTTACTATTACAATGAAATGTTTTCTATTTTCTATTTAGAATAAGGCGAAAGGCATTTTAGCCTCTAACGTATGAACTTACTTCAAATCTTTTTCATTTACTACGTTTTCATAAAGTAGGCTTGTCAATAAGTTTATATTATTGTTGGACTTCTAGTGGAAGATCCTTGCCACTCACATAGACAATATTAATGATACATTTTCACTGGAAGATCCTTGTTTCCCTTAAAGGATCATTTTAAAATTTGCTCATTTAACTGAATATTCTAATGTTGATTATGTTTTTCTTTTAGGCTCTTGTATGACAAGTTATTGGTCCCGCATGATTTGACTTCAATATTCACATTCTTATCTGCTAGCTGTATCAACTCACGGTCAATAGATCACACACCAGATGTAGTCAAAGATTACATAGTCCAAAGATTTATGGCCGCGACTACAGAGAAGTTGTTCTTGTTGCCATATAATACTGGCCATGGGTTAGATTTCATTCTAAATTCATTTATTATAATTATTCGATTTTTGCCATTCTATATAACATTTCCGTCTAAACTGTTGTCTTATTTTATAGTGGATACTGGTTGTTGGTCGCGATTAATCCGATGAAAGAAATAGTGTATTATCTGGATTCATTGGGCGGCGATCAAACAAAATATCCTGATATGAAGAATATGGTTGATACGTAAGTGATGAGATATACTGTTCTGAATAATTGTATATCTTTATTTATTATGTGAGATTGTTCTAAATATGTGTTTATATTATGTTAGAGCTATACAAATATTTAGAGCACAAAGAGAAGCAACAGTGCCAAAAAGTAAGGCTAACAACATTAGCTGAATCAGAGTGCAGGTATATTTTCCCATTTTTGATTGTTATAGTGGTTCTACTTGATAAAACTATTTAAACTATACATCCTGATAAATGTTCGTTTGTTTTTTCCATTTATGGTGTCCTCGTCAGCGCAATGGGATTGACTGCAGATATTTTGTATTGCGCTTTATGAAGGAAATTATTCATTCTGGTCAAATAGAGATTTCAATCATGGTATGGATCAATTCATAAGTTATATGATTCATTTTGATAATTAACCGATATTTCATCTGAGTAATTAGTTTTAAAACTAAATCGTGCATGTTCTGTTATATTATGTAGTACTTTGATGAATTCAAGTGCGGTACTTACTCGAAAGCAGGATTGGAAGAAATTAAGGAGGAATGGTGTCAATTTATTCTTGAGTTGAAAATTGTATAAGGTATATGTATCATCCAATATTGATGCGGGATAATAATATTTCTGGAAGTCGTATCTATTTGTAAAGTTATCGGATTTGTAATTATATGTAAATTGACTGTATTTGTGATGTTGTTCTGAGGATCGGATTGTGTTGTAATATATTTAAGCAGGTTTACGTGTATTAAAATAATTATGGGCAAAGTGATGAATTACAATGTATACTTAAGGCCAAAGTGTTGAATTACAATGTATATATAAGGCCAAAGTGTTGAATTAAAGACCTGAATTATAAGTAGGGAATGTAATTGTTATAAGCAGGTTTATCGAAAAATATATAAAAAATGTGATTATTTTTAAAAAAAATTTAAAATCGTGAAGAATAGACAACGCTTTTACAAAAAAGCACTGCTAAAGGGGGGCATAGAGAGCGCCCAAAAAAGCGTTGCTATAGGTGGGGGAAGGAGGGGAGGTCTAAGAAAGCGCTTTCTAAAAGCGCTGCTAAAGGGGGGGGGGGGGGTCTAAGAAAGCACTTTCTTAAAGCGCTGCTAAATGGGGGGTCTAAGAAAACGCTTTCTAAAAGCGCTGCTAAGGGGGGGGGGGGGGTCTAAGAAAGCACTTTCTAAAAGTGCTACTAAAGGGAAGGGGGAATAGGCAGCGCTGCTAAAGGGGGAAAAAGCGCTTCTAAAAGTGCTGGTAAATGGGCCTATAGCAGCGCATTTTCCATAAAAAAAAGTGTTGCCTTTACTTTAGCAGCGCCACTTTAGGCAGCGCTGCTAAAGGCCAAAAAAAGCGCTGCTAAAGGTCTTTTTTGGCATAGTGGGAAATATTAATGTTGAACTTCCACTAGAAGATCCTCGTTGCTCTCAAAGGCAATAATAATGTTAGTTTTCTACTAGAAGATCATTGTTTCCCTCATAGAAAATATTAATATTGGACTTTCACTAGAAGATCATTGTTGCCCTTAGAGGCAATATTAATGATGGACTTCCGCTGGAAAATTCTTGTCGCCCACTAAGGCAATACTAGTGTTGAACATCTACTAAAAGATCCTTGCCGCCCTTAGAGGCAATGCCAGTGATGGACTTCCACTAGAAAATCTTGTTGCCCTCCAAGACAATAGTAATGTTGAACTTCCACTAGATGACCTTTGTCGCCCAAGGGGAAATACAAATATTGGGCCAACACTAATTCCAAAGTTTCACCTTACTGACAATTAACCCTCTTATTGAATCATATGATATACCATGTATGGGATCCTTTAATAAGCAACGAAACAAATAACTCAACTTAGAAGTCTCGTATAAGGGAATCAACTTAAAAGTATCGCCTAAGGGACTCAACTTAGAAGTCTCGCCCGAGGAACTCAACTTAAAAGTCTCTCCTGATGGACTCAACTTAGAATTCTTGCCTAAAGGACTCAACTTAAATGTCTCTTTTAAGGGACCTAACTTAGAAGTCTCACCCGAGGAATGCTACTTAAAAATTTCACATCAGGAATTCTACTTAGAAGTCTCTCAGAAGGACTTAACTTAAAAGTATCGCCTAAGGGACTCAACTTAGAAGTCTCATATGAAGGACTCAACTTAAAGGTCACGTATGAGGGATTCAACATAAATGTCTTGTCTGAGGGGTTTAACTTAAATGTATCGTGTAGAAACATAAAATTACATCACTTCGCCCTTTACAAGATCTCGTGTATGAGGGACTATGTACTATCATAATTTTGTTTTGCCCCATAGAAGGTAAACCAAAGGAGGGCAAGACAAACTAGTTTAGGGCAAGCACATGGCTATCACCTCTCGCCACCCTAAGTTGAGTTGTAGTTGCCAACTGACCATATCGTGCATCGAATGGTTGCCGCATTCGACCTTTGGTCATTTCACTAGCCCTTTGATGGACTTGGGTAAAACCACTTGTTTCCCACTCATGAAATGTGAGGATTGACGTGTATATAGACACTAACAGTCAAGAAGCTTAATCAAAGGGGAAAGACACATTCTCCAGAAGAATAAACAAAATAGTTGTGTCACGTTCCTGTTGCACCCCAAAATTTGCCCTCTTTCAAGGCTTGACTCATTTCTCCATTTCTTTCAAATTCAATGACATAAAGGAAATCCATCATGAATTCAAGATTAAAGGCAAGGATATTATAAAGAGAAGTTTGTGACATTACAAGAATGTCATTTGTTGCAAGATTTTCAACTCTAAGTAATGTTTAGAAATTAATGTATTTCTAATCTTCATTCAAGTCTCTAATCCAATTCATGTTATGGAAATTCCACGCCAAGTCCACATTATGCCCAAGGAATATCTAAGAATTAAACCAACATTGGAAAATGTCAAGATCAAGACTATGTTTGCTTAGCCATGGGCAATGTGAATACTATGCAAAACAGCCTCATGCAAGAGATGACCATATGTGCCATGTTACAAAATTATTTTTATGTCATAAGGTCAAAGAAATAACATGCAAATGATACATCTACATGCTAAAAAAATCAGTTTTCAAAAATGCTGTCAAAAGTAGTAACAATTGGCTACATGGCAAGATACAAAGCAATACCATCCAAGAGACTAATGGGCAAAAAGAGGGATAGTAGTATAGTATGCTACAGCAGAAAAATGCAGCAAGTCATACTAGAAATAGAAGGGAAAAGTGGGGCTGCACAAGAGGAAGAAAAAGGCATTGCCAAGAATGGAAAGTTGGTGATAAAAAGGTGTGCAAAGTGTGTGGCTTTAGGACAGCAGAAAAAGTTGACAGAAAAGGTGGAAAATGGGCTGCAAACAAGCATAGAAAACATAGTATTCCTTACTATCAAAACACAACACACAAGCAAGCATTGAGAGAGATTTGAGAGCAAAGAGTAAGAGAGAAAACCAAAAAATAGAGAGAGCAAAAAAACCAGCAAAAGATTGAGAGAGTGAAAGAAAAATACAAGGGAGCCATTGAGAAGGAGAGCCATCAAAGCATAGAGGGAAGAGAAGTGAACACCTAGCCAAAATCAGTTGAGGCTTTGCAAGGAGGGAAACAACTCTTGGGTATCCATTTCTTCAAACTTTTCTCTTCTTCTATATTGTGCATTTATCATTTGTTCTCTTGGTTTGAGTGTTGTTGTGTTGAGTATAACATGTAAGGTCCTAATAGGGACCAAGAAACCCTTTGAAAGAACCACAAAAAGAAGCAAAAAAAACAAGAGAAAGTTGGGAATTTTTCATCTGGCAGCCCAACACGGGCCGTGTCACACGACACGGCCGGCCGTGTTACATCTCTGAGTGGCTTTTCAAAGTGAAAAATGCCCTGGGCTCACAACACGGGCACCCGTGTTGTACCTCTGTTTGAGATTCTAACTTGTTTTTTGGCCCAGACCTTGTGACACGGGCCGTGTCACACAACACGGTCACCCGTGTCACACCACTTTTTGGCCCAAAACTCATTTTTTCCCTGGAACTGTGACACGGGCTGTGTCATGCAACACGGCCACCCGTGTTACCCCACTGTTTTCCACTTATTTTTGTTATTTTTACCTCCAAAATTTTTTTCTCAAGGAGTTCGTCGTTTTTATCGCATGTCTCGTTTTTTTTTTTAGCCGACTAATCCCATATGTTGTATGATTTTAGTAGGAATGTTGCTATTGTCCTTGGTGACTTTTGATTCCAAAAACCATTTTCAAAAGCAAACTCTCGATTTTATCGAGCCATTTTTAACCCTTGTAAGTCGGTCGCCTTGTGCGTCCGCCATCGACCTTGCTCGCTTCACCTCAAACTTTTTTAAACAATTAAATCTTTGACCCAACGTCAAGCGAATTTTCTCAAATAATGGTTAAGCCAACTCACCATATTTAACAAAACAATAAAGTTCACTTTGTATTGAACTAAAAAGAGAGGATTAAGTGTAGACTTCTTCCTCTCCGAGTGTTGAGATGCTCACTGTAGTGTGGGTGGTTTTGACACTCGTCTTTCAATACGAAGATGTTTTCTTTCCGTACCCTTTTTCTCCTAAAAAACCTCGGCCCCGTACCGAGTGCATTTTCAAAACACTTACAATAAATAAACCGATTCTCTTTGTATTGAACTAAAGAGAGAGGATTGAGTGTAGACTTCTTCCTCTCCGAGTGTTTGGATACTCACTGTAGTGTGGGTGGTCTCGATACTCGTCTTTCAATACGAAGACGTGACTTTATCCGCCACCTATCTCCCTCTACAACTTCTTTCCGTAACCTTTGTCACCTAAAAACCTCGGTCCCGTACCGAGCGCATTTTTAAACTCTTTTCATAACAAAATTTGAATGGTCGTGGAGTGGTTAGGCGTAGGCCTTCTCCTATCCCGAGTGCTGACGTTTACCGTAGGGTTCTCTGTCGCAAAAGCACTTACCATTCAAAACCAAAAACACTTTAATAAGAGAATGAAGTTCTCTTTGTATTGAACTAAAAAGAGAGGATTAAGTGTAGACTTCTTCCTCTCCGAGTGTCGAGACGCTCACTGTAGTGTGTGTGGTTTTGATACTCGTCTTTCAATATGAAGACGCTATGTTCGCCACACCCTTTCATAACAAAAACTTTGAGATAAAGAATTGGGTACTACCCGTAGGGGTTACTATCCGAGGACCTATCTCGCCCTTAAAAAATAATTCAACAAATCAAATGTGACATCTTGCCTTGCATGGCGAAAACTTATCTTTCAAAAAGGATATGATACGTCCGTTCTACCGCAAACAGGTAATGCCTAAGTCTCCAACGAGCGAGCAGCAATACACCTAACTGCTAGAACGCGTACAATAGCATCATCCATAAAAACATTAAAAAATCGTAGGCCGAACTACGGCTGCTCTGATTTCTCATACCAGATGAGAATACGTAGGCACAAGACGACGATGTCTTGGCGAGAACAATCCCCCCTATCACCCGTAGTTTCCCGAACTACGTCGACTCTGACTTTCTCATATTTGTTGAGAATACGTAGGCCTAGGACCGCGAAGTCCTATCGAGTCCTTTCTTTCCTTCGTCACCCCTTGTTCCCCGTTTCTAACCTTTCCCATTACCCTTTCGAAACACTCTTTTTGTAACATAATCTTTAAGCAAATAAAATCACACATCGACAAACAAAAGGTTCCCATCGAGTACGATGGATGCGAGGGGTGCTAATACCTTCCCTTCGCATAACCGGCTTCCGAACCCGTTCTTGGTTGCGAGACCATCTTATCCGTTCTTTTCTTGGGGTTTTATCGATATTTTCCCTTCCCCTCATGGGATAAATAAAATTCGGTGGCGACTCTTCTGTCCTTTCCTTTTTCGCCTTCCCCGTCGTTGCGCGTATTTTTCGAGTAGCGACAGTTCCTAACCACCCCAGGGGTTCAAGAATCGAGATCCAATAGATTTCTATAGATTCCTCGACCACATGAGGAAGAACATTCAATTCACTCATAAATATATAAATATAAAATTTCTCACCATCCGAACTTGCTTTAACACTAACAACAACTTTAAAACCCTCAAAAATTAAAAAATGTCATCTATAATATTTTTAACAAGTACATTATTTTCTATCGTTTTTTTATCATTATCACCAAACTAGCTATAAAAATTTGTATCTTTTCTTATAATGAGACAAAATTCAATTTAAAATTCTCTTATAATTATGATTTGAAGACAAAATTCAATTTAAAATTCGCTTATAATTGTGAATGGAGAGAATATTTTATATTCCATTTTAATCCTATATTTTTCTTTAAAAATAAGAATATCCCCATTAATAATTGAATTTGATTCGATATACATAGTTCAAAAATAACATTTTTTAAGTTAAAACTAGAGAGGTTGGTGGGGACTTAAAGGTAGGAGAGTACGAATTGTCCTTGTTGTCTAGAAAGCTATAAATTTTGGCACGTAAGTAATAATATCCTAAAAAAACCATGCTGGCAAATCCTATAGAAAGGAAAATCCCCACAAACATGTTGAGTTTTGAATGTCATTTTCTATGACTATGCTTTATTTCTTGTCCACTTTTATTAGCTAGCTACAAATTAAATGACCCTACACATGTGAAGTATATCAATAAGTAGGACATGGCATGTCATCTCATCTACAAGAAAAAGAATCAGCCTTGAAAAAGATAGGTTTGTTTGCAAAATTTTATCTAAATTGTGTTATTTCAACATTGAAATATATATGATTGTGAGATATTGGAATCTCATATTCGGGCATAATATATATACCAATGTTTGGTACAACATAATTATGTTCGAGCATAATTATAGGAAAAATATTATAATAAATTGTAATAAATATTATATTTTATAATTATAACAAATATTATATTCTATTACATTCTCACAAATAAAATATGAGTTTACGCACGTTTAAACTGATCTGAAAATCATTAAAGAGAATGTGAAGAAATTCTTTGATAAAAATATCTGCAATATGGTGTCTGGATAAAACTTGAAGGACATGTGTCTGACCACGAGTTACCTTTTTTCGAACAAAATGAATGTCCATCTCAATATGTTTGATATGTTGATGTTGCACTTGATTACCAGATAGGTAGATGACACTGATATTGTCACAATACACCAAGGTAGTACGAGGAATAAGAAAATTAAGCTCTAGGAGAACATTGACAACCCCTTATATATTCGACTTTAACACTAAAACGAGAAAGATAGTAGGTTGTCTTTTGGAAGACCAAAAGACAATGTTGTCACCTAGAAAAACACACTAACTAGATGTAAAGCGTATGGTGTCAAGACATCTATCCCAATCAACGTTAGTGTAGGAGATAACCACTATGCCAAAAAGACCTTTAACAGCGCTTTTTTTGACCTTTAGTAGCGCTGCCTAAAGTGGCGTTGTTGTAGGTAAAGACAACATTTTTTAAGACAAAAGCGCTGCTAAAGGTCCCTTTTAGGCATCGCTTCTTTATAAAAGCGCTCTCTAATGTCACATTTAGGCAGCGTTTTCATGAAAATCGCTCTCTTTCCCCCACCCCCCATTTAAAGCGCTATCTAATGTATTGTTTCTTCAGACTTTTAGCATCACTTTTTAATAAAAAGCGCTCTCTTTTCCCTCCTATAGCAGTGCTTTTGAAAGCACTTTCTAATGTATTGGTTTTAGCAGCGCTTTTAAATGAAAAACACTCTCTTTCCCCCCCTTTAGCAGCACTTTTTAAAAGCGCTTTCTAATGTATATTTTGTTAAGGTTTTAGCGGCGCTTTTCTGTAAAAGCGCTGCCTTATGTCCACTTTTAGCAGCGCTTTTCTTAGAAAGCACTTTCTTTTATTCACGTTAATGGATGTTTTCAAAAGCACTTTTTATGGAAGCGTTTTTTTGTTATAAGTGCTGTCTATTGTGCATTTTTTTAAGAAGCGTTTTTTCTTAAAATCGTTGGCACAAGTCTTATTTTTTACTTATAAAATGGAACTACATACCATATAGGCCTTATGTACCTTTATAATTCAATACATAAACCTTCTTAAAACCATTATAATTCAACACAAGTCTTTATTTCAACACATAGGCTATATGTCATTATAATTCAACACATAAACCTGCTTATAACCAATAATTCAACACAGCTTTATTTCAACACATAGTCCTTATATATATATACTATTATAATTCAACACATAAACCTGCTTAATTCAACACTAACCTCATAACCATTATAATTCAACACACAAACCTGTTTAATTCAACAGAAACCTCATAACCATTATAATTTAACACAAACCTCCATAATTCTAATAAAGCATGTCCACTTCCAAAACCTTTAACTTCTAAATATTCATTATACATAATTACAAGTTCCATCAACTTACAACAACTTCTAGAAGTATATATATAACAACTTGCAAAACTATACAACAACCTCCAGAACTATTCCTATTCAGTAGTACAGAACATCACAACAATTAAAATCTCTAAAGACCATAAACTTCACACAAAATAAAGAAATACAATATATACCTTATATAATTCTCGTCTCAAGAATGTATTGACATCAATCCTCCTTAATTTCTTCCAGTTTTTCTTTCAAGTAAGTAGCAACTTGAATTTATCAAAGTACTACATAATATAACAATATACATGATTTAGTTAAAACTAATTAATATTAGATGAAATATATATCCGCTAAATATTAAAATAAATCCTAACTTATAAATCCATACCGTGTTTGGAATCTCTATTTGACCCAAATGAAGAGTTTCTTTTATAAACCTCAATACAAAATAACTGTAATCTATATCATTACGCTGACGAGGACACTACACACAGAAGAGAAAAAACGAATATATATAAGGATATATAGTTTAACTTGTTTTATCAAGTAGCATCACTATTATAATCAAAATTGTAAAAATATACCTGCACTTTGATCCATGTAATGTTGTTTGCTTTATTCTTTGGTACTTGAGCTTGTCTCTGTGATCGGAATATTTGTATCGATCTAACGTAATATAAACGAATATTTAGAACAATCTCACATAATAAATAAATATATACA
Source organism: Lathyrus sativus (assembly GCA_963859935.3). Lineage (NCBI taxonomy): Eukaryota > Viridiplantae > Streptophyta > Magnoliopsida > Fabales > Fabaceae > Lathyrus > Lathyrus sativus. Next base: position 487,838,529 of record OZ012736.1, read on the forward strand.
CGAATATTCAGAACAATCTCATCACTTACGTATCAATCATCTTCTTCATATCTGGATATTTTATTTGATCATCATCTAACGAATCCAGATAATATACTATTTCTCTTTCAGATTAATCGCAACCAATAACCAGTGTCCACTGCAAAATAATACAAAAGTTAAGATGGAAATTTTCTATACAACGACAAAAAATGAATAACTATAATAAATGAAATTAGAATGAATGTTAACCCATAGCCAGTATTATATGGAAAAAAATACAACTTTTATATATCTCTGTTGGCCATAAATGCACCGACTAATTAATTTTGGACTGCATTTGGACTTTGTTCAATTAACTGTGCGTTGATACAACTGGCAGATAAGAATGAGAATCTGTCTATTAACTAACGCGGAAGCATCAATTTGTCATACAAGAACCTTGAATAAAAACATAATCAACATTAGAATATTCACTGAAATGAGTAAATAAATTGTTCAATTATTTAAACAAAACTTATCGGAGTACCTAATGTATGAATGCATAACACCGATGGCTAATTCAGAATGTTGAAAAATCTGATCCAAATCCTCTTTAGCAATTGTTTCGGTATAAGCAAACCCGAAAATACCTTCCTCCATAGGTATTTCACTAATACCACCTTTCATCACATCTGTTCTTCCTACGTATATTTTAATGCACAACCTAAATCGAGGAACAAATTTTTTTAGACTCGGTCTTCGCAAGTTCCTTTTTTTTTTGGACACATTGCTAAATTCAGGCATGATATTCTTGCTGACTTGTTGCAACTCCTGAGTATGAATCTAACAATCGTATAAGTTAAGTAATTAATGTATAATATTATGAAGCTTTTGAATTCATATGATATAATATAATTGACACTTTATATGCATATATATAAATGTACCTGTTTTTCTGATGCAACTGACCCGGTTTTCCGCACAGTCTCCTTATCTTTTGATTTGAATTTTGTAGGAACCTAAGATTACCATGTAAATAAAAGGTATGTCAATGTAAGAATAACTTACATGCATGGCTCGTAAAACATTTGAATACTAAAAGGTTCATAATGGTGACCAATATACCTCATCATCTATGAAAATGAGGTTTGACGGCCATGCAACATACGATCCTATTGTGTCCCCCACCAGTGTTGCATCTGAAACATCGTCTGATATAGGTAATAACGCATTCCCTTCTAAAGCAATATCAATCGAGACTTTCAAAAATCCAGAAGGGAGCGGTTTATGGTGAAGTAAGTCTCCTAAAGTGTTATACATTTTTCCCTTGCCAACCATGCGATAAGTCGATGATGATAAATAGAGCTGACAAGGTGAAATGCCCTAAACCAAGAATAAATATGGCAATTAAAACAATTGTGATAAATTAAATTCAAGGTAATATATATAATTACCTCGGGAAGTTTCTGTTGAAAATGACAATTGATACTATCTTTGTCACTAGTATCTTTAAATTTTGAACCGTACCTTTCTGACATATATCTTTCTTTATCCTTTTGCAATTCACGAGTTTGAGCTTTTAATTCTTCCAACTATTTCATGACTTGTTTATTGCTAGGACTTTTACTCTTTGGATGCTTATACAATGTTGTTGGAGTGACCCTGAATCCCTTACCCCTCACACGACCAGAATACTCAGGAACATTTAATACCCGACTTGGTATGCTCCTGCAATCAAGGTCTTCATCTGGAGTTAAGGACTGAGATAGATTCTCCTGAAATGCATATGCGTATAGAAAAATATTAATGTGTATTAAAAAGTATAAATATTATATGTTAATGAACTTTTGATTTTATTGATGTTATACTTACACATTGCTCAAAAACTTGTTGAACTTCTTCCTGAACAACTTCATCCTTACCCACAAGAGCAGCCTTCCACAAAACATGTTCTGGAAGAGATTTTTCTTCACTTTTCTCCTCTTCTAACTATACACATTAAGACAAATATTAAGATCAATTATAACGTATTTGTTTTGGAAGAGAAGTGCACTTTTCACCTCTTCTAATTATATCATTGTAAAGAATTTATATATACTTACTATGCTTTGCTGTAAGTGTGCATATCCCAAACTCCCATTTTCTATATGGATATGCGGGTTTTGATGCTCGTTAGCGATTTATGTCACTCACAGCCTGGATAAACAAGTTTAATTCATATCAGAACACATGTGTAACAAGAATATATATTATACAATCTTCATGATAAGTAAAAATTACATGGAATTCTTGTCTTCTTTGTTTGGCAACAAAAGTTTCTCATTCTTCAGATGAAATCAAATCTGCATACTTCTTTGGACGTTCTGGTTCAACAAAATTTCCATCAGAATTCTTAAGAAATTTGTTCATTAAAAATGCTCGAAATCCTCTGAGTATTTTCTGGCCAATTGAAGACAATATTTTTTCTGCTCGTCACCAATGTTAAAAGACCTCTGCGAACAAGTTAACATACATAGATCAAGTGTGTTAGTATAAGTAATTTAAAGACATAATCGTTGACAAAAACAAATAACTTCTCATATGATACCTGTATCTCACTCCATATTTTTTCTTTAGCGGGTTTCAACGATGGAGTTCTCCAATTATCACAAGTGATTAGAATTTGCGAACGAACAAGTGCCCTAATGTAACTTGTCAACATTGCACCGTTAGGCTCAACTAATTGGTATGTTTCATTCCAATGTACGTCATATTTTATACATTTGTCTCTCGCACGAATTATTCCCTTCATAATCGTTATTCCTCGTCTAATATCTCCTTCCACATCATGTACTGAATTATTTCTATCCTTTTTAGAAGTATCATGTGTATTTTCCTCGTTGCTAGCCATTTAACCTATAATAAAGAAAAATATAAATATGAAATGGCAAATATCAACATCCATAATCCATAATCCATTGAAAATATAAAATGACAAATACATAATTTTATTGAATGGCAAATATATAAAAATTAATTGAATGACATAATATATTTGTTTTTACTAGTACCTTTTTCATTAACATCTCTTTCTTTTCTTGGTTAGAATATGGTCTACTTGTCTCTTAACAACACAGACGGAAGGATTGATCCAAATTCCCTCATTATGATCATTTTTAATATATGATTCATTCGCTCTAGTATTCTCATCTTGATCTTTTATAATATACGATTCATTATCAACATCAATATCACCTTGATCTCCAATGTTATCATCAATTACTTTGTTAGATAAAAGCACGATAGACCATTTCGTACTTGTTGGATCAGTGATATAGAACACTTTTTTAGCTTGTGTGGCTAGAATAAAAGGTTCATCTTTGTACCCCACCCTATTAAGATCCACTTACAAAAATCCTGACTTATCCATTCATATGCCACTATTATTTTCAACCCACCTGCAACTAAATATAGGAATCTGAAACTTCTCATAATCAAACACCCAAATACGCTCGATAACCCCAAAATATGACAGATTTGCATATTTGGGTTTTAAGTCCTTCACACTTGAAATGTGCATTGCTTCAGCTACCACGGTGACACCACTATTTTGCGTAGTACTTTTATCATCTTGTTCTTTGGTATAAAAAGTGTATCCATTAATTGCGTATACGCTATAAGAAAACACATGCAAACTTGGACCATATGCTAGACATCTCAACCTTTCTATTATTGAAGCGGAATCTGAATAAAACTTTGAATAAATATGATCCTTGAACCATGGTATAAAACTTCAATTGTACTCTCGTACTATCCAGTTTTCATTTCTATTTAGTTTCAAGCCTCGGAGTTCATCCTTGTACATTTTAACATACGACTCAACCTCGTTGTCATTGTGCAGAACATACAAATGCACTTGCTCCCATTCAGCCCTTGATACTGTCACAATTTCATTTCCAATTAACTGTTTTCCTTCTTTTTTTTCCGACAACATGAGATTTGGGGAGTCCAATGGATTTAACATTAGACACATATTCAGTACAAAACTCAATCGTTTCTTCAACAATGTATCGTTCAACAATACATCCCTCTGGTCAAATTCGATTTTTCACATACCCTTTTAATATTTTCATATAACATTCAACAGGGTACATCCATCTCATATAAGCTAGTCCACACAATTGTGTCTCTTTCACAAGATGAACAACTAGATGAACCATTATGTCAAAAAATGAGGGAGGAAAGTACATTTCAAGCTGACACAAAGTAATAACTATTTCTTTTTGCAATGATGGTAAGATCGCAGGATCGATCACCTTACTACAAATGGACCTGAAGAAAAAACACAGTTTAATTATTGCGCTTCTTACTTTTTTTGGAAAAATTGAACGTATACCTATTGGTAGAAAACGTTCCATTATAACATGGAAATCATGTGTCTTTAAAATCTTTAACTTGAGGTCTTTCATAGACACAAGTCTTCTAATATCTGAAGAGTATCCTTCTGAAACTTTAACATCACTTAGAAACTTACACGATATCTTTTTCTCCATTCTAGATAGAGTATAAGCAGCAGGTGGTAGATATGTTCGCTTTCCTTTCTTCAAGGGTCCTAATTCATCTCTTATTCCCATTGCTATCAAGTCCTTTCTTGCTTTAAGGCCATCCTTAGACTTTCCTTGTATATTGAGTAACGTACCAATAACACTTTAAAATAATTTTTTTTTCAATATGCATAACATCGAGAAAATGTCTTACATATAATGACTTTCAATATGACAATTAAAAAAAAATTGACCTCTTCTTCCACCCACGTGTGACAATAGTATGCGCAAAAGGCTTGCCAAACTGAGTACTCACATCTTTCACCTTTTCAAAAATTTGGTCACCTTTCAATGTAGGCGGAGCTCTACCTTGTTTCTCATTTCCATTGAATGCTTTTCTCCATCCACTGTAGTGATGATTGGAATTTAAGAATCTACAATGATCGAGAAAGACATTCTTTTGACGAAATTCCAATCGCGTCCAATTTCTTCACAAATAAGACACGCACATTGACCTTTAATGTTATACCCTGATAGGTTTCCGTATGCCGGAAAATCATTAATTGTGCCAAAAAACATCGCCCTTAAAGTGAAACTTTCTTTCCTGTATCCATCATAAACCTCCACACCATTCTCCCAAAAAAAATTTAAGTATTCGATTAAAGGTGTCAAGTATACGTCTATGTCATTCCCTGGTTGTTTAGGCCCAGAAATTAACATAGATAACATCATGTACTTACGCTTCATATATAGCCATGGAGGTAGGTTATAAATCATAATAATTATAGGCCATGTGGAATGTGAGATACTTTGCAGACCATGTGGATTCATCCATCGGTAGATAATGCCAACCAAAGGTTTCTTGTTTCTTCTCTAAAATCAGGAAAATCATTATCAATTTTCATCCACTGTGGTGAATCTGCCGGATGTCGAAACTTTCCATCTATAATTCTTTCATATGCATGCCAAGTCAAGTGTTTTGCATCAGTTTTTTGCTGGAGACAATTTTTTTCTTATATCAAGAGACACCGCATTTAGGGCACTCATTTAAGGATGCATAATCATTTTGAAACAGAATACAATCATTTGGACAAGCATGTATCTTATCATAGCTCATGCCAATAGAGCACAACATTTTTTTTGGCCTCATAGGTTCGATTGGGAAGAACATTATCATCTGGAAGCATCTCTTTCATAAGGGCTAATAACTTTGTGAAACTTTTACCCGACCATCCATTACCCGCCCTTAAGTTGTACAACTTTAATACCGTAGACAATCTTGTGAATTTAGTGTAACCTTTATAGAATGGTTTCTCTGCATCACTTACCAACCTCTCAAACATTTTGGGACAATCCTGAAAATCTTCTTCAAGTGCTTCTGCAATCTCTTCGACTCGATCGCAGTCGTATGTATCTGTGTTATTGTCCTTTGAAGCATAGGTCCTATTATCTCCCAGCTCAACATTCTCGTTACGTATCTCACCATGTAATATCCAACATATATAACTTAGATCAATTCCATGCCTCTTTAAATGTGATTCCAACTGAATTGCATTAATATGATGCCCATAAAAGCAACCTAAGCAAGGACATGTGATCCGAATGGGGTGTTTGGCGTGTTCAACAACAAACTTAACAAATTCGGATACCCCATCCTCATACTCTTTTGACAATTGATTGGAAGACATCCAGTTTTTATCCATGGTTTTTACTAAGTAAGCTAAACAAAAACACTAATTATTCACGCAACTATAGCTACTAAACAATTATAGCAAACACGCAAATTCAATCACACTTAATGTTTTAACTCAAGTAAGTCACAAAAAATCATCAATTAGAGCGTAAATCAATCACCAAAATTATCAAATCTACATTTAAGTTACCAAATATAACAACTTCATCACTTAAGTTCAAACAATCAACAACATCACAATATTCAACAATTTCTTCATGAATGTCATTCAAGTTTCAATCAACAACATCATCAATTATAAAAAATAAATTCACAATGTTATCACTATTTACCATCTTCAACCTTAACTATTAAAAATTAATTTCATTATCATTTTCAATAATAAAAAATTTCGATTAAGACAAAGTAATTATCACTATTCATCATCACTAACATTCAACATTAACTTATAAAATTATTAACACCAAAACTCAAAAGAAATTCACCACAAACCTCACTATTCATCATCTTGAACCTTACTATTAAAACGACATTCAAACTTCCATTGAAGTCAAATAACAACAACATCACAATGTAAACAAATAAACAAATAAACAATTAAATAAATACCATGCAAATAACTTTGAAACAGAAGAAAGTGAAGAAATACCTTCAACAATGGTGGAGGGCGGCTGCTGGAGTCGTGGGATGCTACGGCAGATAGAGACTCATAGTGACAGAGGATGCTACAGCGAATAGAGACTCCCAGCGATAGAAGCACGATTGGACGGAGGAAGAAACGACGGTCGGAGGTCTAGTAGGGTTCGGAAGTGCGTCTGAGAGTGAGAGAGTGAAGCTGAATATGTGCAAAAATAAAATATGAATTATGTTTTAATTTTAGAAAAATGACCTATAACAACGCTTTTTAAAAGCGCTTTCTTTTCCCCTATATAGCAACGCTTTCCCTGGAAAAGCGCTTTCATATGCTAGCCCTTTAGCAGCGCTTTTGAAAAGCGATGTCTAAGGTGTGACCTAGACACCCCCTATAGCAGCGCTTTTGAAAAGCATTGTCTAAGGTGTGACCTAGACACCCCCTATAGCAGCGCTTTTTTAAAGGGATTTCTAATGTTGGGCTTTAGCGGCGCTTTCCCCAAAAGCTCTTTCTATTGGTTACTTACGTATGACCTTTAGCAATGCTTTTCAAAAGAGCTTTCTAAAAACCCCCTTTAGCAGTACTTTTTTCCCTTGTTTTTTTTTCCCACTTTTTGTATAAAACTTTTAGCAGCGCTTTTATGGAAAAGCGTTGTCTTTGTAGTACTGCCAAAAAGTAATTTTGGCGTAGTGAACATTTGTAATTGGGGATGGTGATAAATGTAATTCAAAGTGTATAATACCCTAAACATAACGCAAAATGTGGTTGAGAGCAAACATGTGTTCCCTGCGAGGTGCGTGTATGTGAAGACAAATTTGATGAACCACATAAGATATATAAGGTCTAGTGAATGTGAGGTACTGTGAAACCCCCTGCAAAAATCATAGGTAGGGAGGAATCTTCATAAGACGTGTCTAAGGAAATGTTGAGTTTCTACCTGGTGTCGACAGGAGTGGCTGACGGTTTACAAGATGCCATGCTAGCACGTTCGATGATCTCTGAGGAATATGTGTTTTGACTTAGAAAGATGCCACCAGGGTGATGAGATACAACAATACCCAAAAAATAACTCAAAGGGCTCAGATCCTTCATCCCAAACTCAGATGCTAAGAGTGACATAATTGATTTGCGAAGGGCATGTGTGGGGGTAATAAGGATGATATTGTCTACATATAGAAGAATGTAGGCCATGTCAGAACTTTTTTGATATATGAAAAAGGAGTGGTCTGATGTGCGATGGCGGAAACCAATGGTGGCTACATAGTAAACAATATTTGGCCCCATGCTCTGGACACTTTCTTGAGACCATAAATTGTCTTCTTCAAACGATATACATAATTTGGGTGATGAGGCTCGCGGAAACCCCAATGGTTTATGCATGTAAACAGCCTCATAAAGATCACCATGTAAAAATGCATTATTTACATTTAGTCGATAAATGGACCAGGATTTGGATAAAGCAATTGTGAACAATGTTCTAATGGTAGTGGATTTCACCACTAGGCCGAAAATCTCATCACAATCTACACCTGCAACTTGTGACCTGCCATCACCTATAAGACGGGTCTTATAACGCTTAAAAGAATCGTCAAAAATTTTACTATGTCTAAAAATCCACATACAACGAATAAGATAAGCATCAAAAGGATAAGGAACTAAATCCCGCGTCTTATTTATAATAAGAGCATCAAATTCAGATTGCATGATGGATTTTTAATTTGAGTTAGAGAAGGTTAGCTTGAAGTTTTTAGGTATGGGTGAGATGGTGTGGTATGGTTTAGAAACTGACAGGGTGAATATCTTGCGATGTTTAACAATGTCATTCATGCTACGAGTGGTGATAGTCCATGTAGGTGGGGTGGGGTTGGTTGGACTGGTAGTGAGGTAGAGTTGGCTGGAGAGGGATCAGAGAGTGGTTGTTGGTTTATTGGTGAGGGTGGGGAATTTGTTGTGGTCTTCAATGTTGTTTGGTCATTTGCAACAGGTGGTAACATGTGATTTTGCCATTGATGTACAATGTAAGGGTGTAGGTCATCATTTAGGAAGTTATAAGAATGTATGAAAGGGGAATGCATCTTGGTGAAGGTAAATTGGGTTTCATAAAAGATAACATGCTGAAAAATTATTAATTCCATGTTTGACAAATCAAAACACTTATATCCTCTATGATTCAGAGGGTAATCTAAAAGGTCACACGGAGTAGAGCGAGGTTATAACTTATGAATGTTAGAGGATAAAAATAAAGGATAATATAGACAACTGAAAACTCATAGATATGTGTATGTGGCATCTCGGTGATATAAGAGTTGCATTGGTGACTGATTTTGAAGTGTTTTATAGAGTGGGGATGTTTAAAAGATAAGTTGCCATTTGAAGAGCATGAAAAGGCATGGGAATAGAAGAATGAGCTAGCATAATGCGTATCATATTATTGATGGTTCTTATCTTTCGTTCCGCTTTCCAATTTTGTGAGGATGTATGGGGACAAGAGAAACAAAAAAAACAAGACCATGATCAGTACAATAATTGCAAAATAGCTCATTATTATATTCACTGTCATTGTCACGTTGAAAATATTTTACATTTTGAAAAAATTGTGTGTGAATAAGGTTTGTAAGTGACGTGAATGTTTAAACTACTTGGGAGTTTTTCTAATAGAAAAGGTCCATAAGAAATTTGTGAAATCATCCAAAAATAATATATAATATTTATGACCAGCAGAACTTAAAATCGGAGACGTCCATAAATCACTATGTAAAATATCAAAAGGTATAAAAGTTATAGTTTGATAATTAAAAAATGGCAACTTAAGTGGTTGCCTAAAACACAAGAATCACAAATAGCAGGAGAATTAAAAGGTTAACAACTTATGAACTTATCACTATGAAGGGAATGCAAAACATAAACGCCAATGTGACTAAGACGAGTGTGTTAGCGATTGGATTTAAGACCGACTAAATCAGAGGGAATGGTGACTAGATAGAGATCGCCACACATGTCACATCTCATGAGACGGATCCCTGTCTAAAAATTAGATACACCAAAAGCCAAAAGGGTAAAAGGAAACAGAGATATTGTTGTCAGTGGTGAGCCGTCGCACATAAGTTAATTTTTTATTAATTTTTGGGGCATGCAGGAGATGGTTTAAGTTAAATGGTTAATGAAAGGTGGGTATTTGTGTGTGTCAAGTGTCGTGAATTGGAATTTTATAACCATTGCCAATATTAACTTTCTGATTTGAATTACTTAAAGGAGAATAAGACGAGAGATTACCTTGTGATGGTACAATGTGAGATCTTACACCAATATCCATGTACCACTGATTGTCAGGAGTGTGGAGAGACATGGTGTGCATAGCGATTTCAATGTATGTTGGTTTTTGAGATGATGTAGTAGGTGCATATGCCTAAGGATGCTATCCTAGGATGCATGTCTACTTCGAAGGACTAGTGGCGCGTGTCCACTAAGACGTGGGATATGGGCATGAAGGCATAACCCATGATCGCGGAGGCCAACCCCATGGTTACTAGGATGAATGTTTCTATTATTGCTGTCAAGGAGGAGAAACTAGGATGGATGAGTATTGAGAGCACAAAGTTGGGTTCCACCATGGTTTCCTTGTACCCTACTGCGACTCTAGTTGCTACGAGAACAATTGCCATTGCGGGGGCGACAGTTTTTGCATTGGGAGGTGTTGTTAGGAAATCACTGCTAAGTTGTGTGCATGGCAGCGCGAGAACCATTACTTATCATTTTAGCCATGTCTGATTCTTCCAAAGTGAGCATGCTTGATAAAATACAGGAAGAGGATTACTCGGGAGAATCAAGGTGGCAACACTGCAATATACTTCTGGAAGACCAAATATCAGTTGAGGAACTAGACAATGATTGTTGACAGGAGCTCCGACATTCCTCATTTGGTCAAAGAGCATCTTAAGAAAATGACAGTAAGTAGAGCCATTTTGAAAATCCTTCATGCAGGTGTTGGAGACCTGTTGCTCAAGAGTGACAACACGAGCATTTTGATTGTCTTGAAGAATATCTGCTAAACGATTTCAGAATAAAGGTAAGCAAATCACTAGATATAATGAATAAATCCACTAAAGAACGATGGAATCAACAATGTTCCATTGTTCATGCTCAGCGTCGGTAGTAGTTGGTGATGTTTTTTTCTGTAGATGGCACGATGTGATGTAGGACGCGATGTGAGCGAGCATGAATGCAGAAAAGTTTGGCTCATATTTCATATTGATCTTTTTTCATTTCAAGAATAATAAAAATGTGATTTCTAATATTGGAGACGGAAAAAGCATGATGAAAATCAATTTTTAAACTTGTGATCATAGCAATCTTTGGATAATTTAACTCTATTTATAAATATAAATATTTTTAATGGAAAATGCTAACGACTGTCCTGGAAGCACCGTTTAAGAAATTAAAAAGGTAAGTTGAACATTTAAAAAAAAATTATAAATACATGTTTTTTCTAAAAATATGTGTAATGCAGTGAAACCATAAATAATTAACTTTTTTTAATAATCTTATATGTATTCAATGAACTAAATCACTAATATTTTTTTTATTAAAAATTCTTAACTAATGCTCTGGTTAGCATGACTATTTTTAATTTGAATTTTATTTAAAATTTCAGAGTATCTATGTGTGTTTGATATTTAGTACTACTAATTATCTATAAATTAAAATAATAATATTAAATGTATGTAAAACTTTATGTATTTATTTTCCTCTCTTATTTTTTTATCCTTTGTATTTATATGATTTAGTGTTGTACGATCTTATTTATAATACTTTTCTAGTGAAGTAATACTTAGAAAAAATTGAAACTTTTTAATTGTTTAAATAAATAATATTTAACATATAATTTTTGAATTATTTATTTTAAGTTATTGTACTTTTGATAGTTTTTATTATTTAACTATGAAACTCACAATTTTTATTTCGCTAATAGTTTAGTAATTAACACATCTATATAATTAAACATTTACTAAGAGGGAAAGAATGGTGAATCAAATTAATTTCTTTTATTTATAATTGATATAGTATTTAACCAGTTACATTTAAAATTTTAATATTTATACAATTATAGCATGTAATTAGGAAGAGAAGCATTGACATTGTAAATTTTTTTTATACTTTCAACCAATGACAACCATGCATCCTCATATTGAAAATTCTAAACTATTTATATGATATAAAAGAATGATATATTCCTATTAGATGATAGTGTAAAATATTTTTACACTGTCAGTTCATAACAGTTAAACTCATTACGAAGCCATGATATTCAAATAAATTTAAAAAGATAATATTTAAAAGTATTTTTCAAAAGTAAAAAAGAGATTATTAATGTTTATTATTATTATTATTACTAGCGTCCAAACGGGCACGTCCGTGCCCGTTTGTCCGCTTTTTTTATTGCGCTAACGCGCAAAAATATTAATAGCGTATTTTTTTATAAATTTAATTTTACCATAAACTATTTATATTGATTTTAATGGTCTTTTCACATTCTCTTTACTTCTTATTATGCATCTCGATTATGTTGCACACGTTAGGTCTCCTATATATTTGTCCTAACGATCTGTTATGCTATCCTAACGATTAGTTTAAGATAATAATGCATCTTACTATAGATTAGTCAAAAGACCATTAAACATTAGTTTGTATTTATATATTACTATAGATTAGTCAAAAGCATAAGAAAATTTAGATAGAAGAAAAACAAAAATCTTTCTCACAATTTATTAAGCAACTAAACATAAACATTAACACATATATTAAGTTAGATTATTGCTTAATAGAAAGGTCAACCATGGAATCAAAATCAGAAATATCTCTCGTTTCATTGCAAAACAAATGAAGTAAATTTTAGTAGTCAAAGGTATAGTGTAATTAGTAAGTACACGCCTAATGTGAGATTGCAAAAGTATAGTTGAATGATTAAACATAATCGATAAATACATGAGTTTGTGACAACAAAATTTCTTTAAAAACTATATTTTTTGTAAACTCCCCTTCTTTCTCACTTACTCTTCCGTCTTTAATTAGCACTCTTGTTGCAGCCCGCGAAACACCTCTTGATAAAGCAACATACAATTGTCCGTGACTGAAAACACGTCGTGGAAGATAAATTCTGACATTTGGAATTATTTGTCCTTGGGATTTATTTATAGTGAGTGCAAAGCTTAGTTTGACAGGAAAGAAAGCTCTTTTTCCAGCATTGTGGCCTGTAAGTATTTAAACATCAAGCAAATTCATAAAAAAACCACGACATAACAACCTTGTCCCATTACACAACCCAAATTTAGGGTCTATGTTTCGCAACAACATCAGTGGAGCCCCTATTTTTATCTTTAAAATATGTGGCAGTAAAGCACCAGGAGCAATCGTGTGCAAGTATTCCTGTTGATATAGATTATGAGTATCACCCTCAACCTCATCAAAAGATAACAAAATATGTTCATCTCCAGGGAATTTATCAATAATCATGTCATTCAACATATGCACGTCACAATTTTTTGGAGTAAGTATCGCTCTCTCCAACATATATGAAGTATCCCATCCATGGTTTTCTAATTGGGGGAATGTATGTTGTATAAGCTTTTGTATTGAGCTTTCTGCTTCCCAAGGTATTACAATTTCAGCAGGCATTCTGACCATGTCATCCTCTTTAGTAGGTTCATTACCATCTCCAATCCTCATTAGAAACTGCGCAAAGTCTTGGTCATGAATTGATCGCATGTTTTGGCGCAAATGTAGGACCTTTGTGGTGGCCCATAATCGAGACCTAACAATACATGCTGAAATCATTTGTCCTCTATTTCCTTTTTTAATAACTGGTAGCACCTGATGAAAATCTCCGCCCATGATCATTATTTTTCCACCAAATTGAGCATTGTTATTCATGATGTCTTGAAGTGGTCGACCCAATGCTTCTACACAATATTTATTTATCATGGGTGCTTCATCCCAGATGATTGCATTGGTTATTCTAATGAGTTTTGCAAGGTAAGAATTCTTTGCTATTTTGCAAATAGAATGGGGCTCTATATCAATGGGGATCCCAAATCGAGAGTGTGCAGTTCTACCACCAGGTAATAATGTAGCAGCTATATTAGAGGAAGCTGTTGCTAAGACAATTTCATTATTACGCCTCAAATTTGCCATTATGGTTCGATAAAGGAAAGTTTTACCTGTCCCTCCAGGACCATCAACAAATTTTTTTTGACATTGTTTTTGGTGGATGGTGTTCATAATTATATTGTAAGCATTCATTTGGTCATTATTTAACTTCACAACAGATTGAACGTCTTCGTTTGGAATTTGGACCGATAACTCTTCTTGAATAATTGTTGGCACTCCCCCGACTTCATTTGTTTCCGTTGTCAACATTGGAAGATCGTAGTTTTTTATTAGTTTTCCATGCAGTAGCAAAAGATCCCTCAATTCCCGCAATAATATATTTTCAAAGTTATCCCCCACAACAACATTAGTCATTTGATAATCCTCCACCATGTAGGGATAAAACTCATTAAATAGGCCTCTAACATCAGTTGGTTCACAAAAAATTAATATAGTCACAAACAACCTTCGTAAAGCATATGGCATAAGCATATTTGATGCTTCAAGCAAACATTCACGAATACTATTATCACTCTCTAATAACCCCCAATCCTCAGCTGATTTTTTAAATGTGAAAAAAGATGCACCATTATGTGTAAGAAGGTATTCCCAGCTTGTTGGACCTCTTAAATGAGACAACAAAACACGTAAGTACAATTTCTCACCTTCTGAAGGGGATACTGTATAGGTTCGACCAATAACTTTTCGTTTTCTCTGTCTTTGCTGCCATTTTTTGACCCCTTTTAGCCAACAATAATGCTCTGGAATCTCTCTGTACAAATAATTCCTAGCATGTGGATCCATTTGGTTTAGTGCAAAGAATTCAGTGAGCATGGTTACTGCATTTTGGTTATCATTTAGCACATCTGTGATTCTTTGATGCTTATAAAACCGCACTTGATGATGATTTGGCAAGTGGATTTGTAGTCTTTCAACAGAGGGATATAACTTGTAAAGTGTGAATTTGAATATTTTCCACAATGCCTCTGGAGCACAAATCCATCTTGCATCAACATATTGTTGAATCTCATCCAAACATGTACCTCTGTGAACTTCCATTGCAACTCGATCAGGACCTTTGTAAACATATTTATACAAATATTTAATGCTTTTGATACTGCTGCAAATCTCGACATTGATGTGACAATCATACTTCAACAACAACCATGGGTTATAAGGAACCACCCATCTATTATCAATAGACTTATTTCTATTTAGGAAAATGGGATCACTAAACCTTCTTCTGTATTCCGGGTATGAGTCATTTCCCTGACGCATTTCTTCACAAAATTTTCTTGGGTATCTTTTTTTACAATGACCATTCTTCATACATGGAGATTTTTGATTTAATACTCCACATGGACCATGGATCATGTGTTTTAACACAAAACACCGCTTCATACAATTCTGGCTCAGACTCATGTTGTGGTATTTCTGCTTTCACCACACTATCATACTCTTAAGGTTCTCGTAACTTGTCATTAGTATCCAAGATGAGTAGTATATGCACATGTGGTAGTCCACGTTTCTGAAATTCCGTTACATACATATAACTTCTAACTCTCCCTAAGACTCCTTTATTAATGACATCATCCTTCAACTGCTCAAATTTTGATCGAAAAATTCTTGTTAGCAAATAAGGTCGATCTTGTGGAGTTTGATGGATTCCTAATTCGGAAGTTATCTCAATCCAGGAAGGATTGCATGTCATTGTAAGGAATATATCTGGTTTACCATCATTAAGAACAATAGCCATACCATCTTGATATCTTTGTGTCATGTCTCGCTTACTTCCAATAAATGATGATGGTAATATTGTCCTTTGTCCAACATTATCTATAGAAATATATGAAAATTATAAAAAAATGATAGTGGTAAACATAAAGTGGATGCTCTTCATGTATAAATCTAACATGTTATATTAAATACATGCGTTATTCTCCCCATCGTGCAATGCATCTTGTAACCCCTATATACCTCCGACCGAATATTATTTTGATTTCTTCGAATCCATCTCAACCTTCCTGTTTCAATCTTTACATAATTGTCTACAACATACTGTTGTAAAAGTCGACCCGATTTTAACAATACAAATTGATCATTATGTCGAATCTATATTGAAAAAAATAATCAATCATGACCTTTTTTTTACACTTTTAGAAGTAAATTTCTTTAAAAAAAAGTTTAGCATGTACCTGAAGCACATAACTGTAGTACTCTCGGCATATAACATTTTTTCCAACATTATTTTTTGTTTCTATGTCCCAACCGTATGTTCCGAACGAAAACAATATAGGATATTGTAAAGGATCATAATACCCAATTGTTTCTTGAACCTTTGTTAGATTTCCATCACAGCTGATGACATTTATATCTCTTCCACGTTCTATTGTATCTTCATCACCACCACCAATAACAATTGCTGCAACTTGAGAAGCTGAAGAGAGACTATATTGTGGCTGATTTGACGGACGTTCTTTAATGAGTAACCTACATTCTTCAACATTTGGCTCTAGTGCAAGCTGCCTAAACATGATGACAAACAGGTTGCATTGATGGAGTATTTTTTGCAATTTATACACTATGGCTTGGTTAAGTATTGGGTTTTCCCTCATCCTATTTTGAAGCTCATGATCAGTATCATAAATGTATAGCTGCAAGTAGCGTGGCCTTGAACCTTGATTCGGATGAAAACCTCCTATTTTGTGATAAATTATGCCTTGAGCACGAAATGTGTAAATACCACGACCAGTTGTAACCAAATTTTCGTCGACGTGGACACCAAGTGAAGTAAACGACATTACATGGTTGTAACTTCTAATATGCTGTCTAAAATGTCGTCCTTCAGTAGAAGTGTCTGAAAATAACTGTAACAACTCGTCAGGAGAAGGCACCTGTGTAATTGTCACCTTTCCACCCTTGCAACACATGTCTTGAGATTCTTTATGAAACAATTTTGCAGTGCATCGTCTACACTCACTTGAAGAAGGCAGTAGGGATTTGATTGTCATAACAGTATTTCAAAAATTTCTAGCAATGTTATGTCTTGCTTGAAAAACATACCGTGATTCTGTATTTTATTACATTTAAAATATCCATTAAAAAAAGTATACTTATTATATACATGCTTACTAACATGAAATTTATAATTAATATTAAATAAAAAATGTCGTTTAAACTTTTACGTGTGCATTTAAAAAGCGAGCACACAGGCACGCGAGTGCCCGTCTGGACGCTAGTATAATTTAAATAAAAACATACAATATATATTATAGATTAGAAATACATAATCGTACCTTGATCAAAAACTAACTGTGTATAAATAATTATGTCTTATATAGTATTTTCATGCCTTTTAGGTTTAATTGTCTTTTTTTTTAAAGTTAATGTGTATAAAATATAAATAGCGATTTTATATTTTTGTGTAAGAGTATTTATTACAAAAATAAATGTCTCATTTTCATACTTTTCTAACGTATTTGTTTATAATTGGAGAAATAATATTAAGAAGCATAAATTTTTTCTAAAGATTCTTTTATTGATTTTAAGTAATAAAAAAAAATTGTAAGCAAGATGATTATAGTTGGTTATCATTTCGTTGTAACTGCCAGAAAAATTATCACATGCAATTATACATTGTAATATGGCTATTAACCAACGGTTTAAATTTGTAATATGGCTATTGCATCAGCAAAACTAACGTGATCAACAATGCAGGTTTTGTTTTATTTTAATTTAGTAAGTATCAAAAATTTATGGGATTACCCAGTTTTTGTTTCTAATTTATTATTAATTAATTAATAAAAAATTTACTCAATAATTTTGAGTGTTAGAGTTAGTGGCTACATTTATTAATAAAGAATCAGATATTTGTATTCATCGTCTCATCTATCTTTTCTATAGATAATTTCTCCCACAATTTATTTATTTATTCTGAGAATATTTTTTATGATGCTTCAATTTCTGCGGTATAAAACAATGTAACTAAGAATTATTAAATGACTGTAAATTGAGAAGAGAAAACAAATTATAAAAAAGAAAGAAAAAAATTGAGAGAGAATCACTACTTGAAATATGGATTACAGATAAAAAATCCATAAGTTACTTATTTATTAAACAAACAAAGTTTTATATAAGTGTTAATGGGTTATGACCGTTATTTTAAGAAAGTGATTTCTATTAATGTATTAAGGACTTAGATGGTCAGTGAGTTTAGATGAAATATATAATTTAATCTTACAACACCCAATTCTTTTAACTTCACGCAATTGAACAACTCCGTGTATTTTTCCCAATTTTGTCATGTTACATGAGATAATCTTTAAATAAAAGAAATCAGAATTAAAGGAAATTAAAGTTAAATTAGAGAAAATTAGAGAAGTTGTTACAAACATACCAAATATCAATATCCTCATGTCCACCATTTATTTCGACTTCCTTCCCTCTTTTCTCTTTTGTTTTTTATGAATGTTTTTTACAATTAGATTAAATGACATAGAAGTTGAATATCTTTCTTTTCTTTATCTTAGTTCTCTTTTCTTTCTCTCTTTCATTCTCTTTCTTCTTAAATAAATTCTTAAATAAATGGGTTAAATGAAAATGAGAAGTTATTATTTTAATAGAAGTTTTTTAACCGCCTATGTAGTTGATTTTAGTAAAGGATGTTAATGGAATAATAGTGTGAATTATTGGACAAAATTGAAAAATAAAAAGCTACACCAAAACAATTTATTGCCTTTATATATTGTTATAGATTATTATTATTATTATTATTATTATTATTATTATTATTATTATTATTATTTTAAAAACAAATAAATAAATAACACAGATTTATCTATTAAAGGCAAAATATATAAATTGCAAAGCTACTAAAAAAAATAATATAACATTTTTTTTAAAATAAAAATATTAATATTGTTAATTTTTAAATCAACTCAAAGCCCCACCTCAACTAACTATCAAATCAACTTTCCATAATTTTAAAAAATAAAAATATTATATATATATATATATATATATATATATATATATATATATATATATATATATATATATATATATATATATATATATATATATATATATATATATATATATATATATATATATATATATATATATATATATATATATATATATATATATATATATATATATATATATATATATATATATATATATATATATATATATATATATATATAAAGGAATACGAAAAAAAATTAGATCAAAATTCTTTCAATGAGAGTAAATCTAAAAAAGAATAAATCTAAAATATTCTCTAGCTCTAAAATACAAAGACAGCAAATCAAATCAAACGATAATAACCGTGAGACCTAAGTTAACAACGAAATTTTTACACAAATATTTATTTATCTATAAAAATGAAAAACAACAAAACATTGACGCAGTTAATTCGTCTATTATGAATCTGACCGGACAACTTATAGAGAGATTAAACCATCCCAATAGAATTAGATCAACTTTACTTAAATAATGATAACATCATCGTTGTTATGTATTGTAAACTTTGGATTAGAATGGTTGAATTTTGTAAACTAATGTCAAATCAACTTTATCTTTCTCTTAAAACAAACTTATCTTAATCATACATATTTGTCTTTATTTAGAGAAAAAAAGAAGTTAAAAACACTTTCAATTTTTTAAATATGCAATTGCAATATATCCTCTATCTTTATTGACTAACAATTTGATATCACATCAATTAAGAAAAGATTATTATGCCAATAATTTATTTTTAAATGATAACAAAATTGCTACATTTTCAAGATCTGTGACTCCATTTTGGTAATATTTGAGTAACTTTATATTATGCTTGAGAATCATAGTACACTTTGATGCTTCTGGTCATCACAAATCTGTTGCACATGATGAACTAATTAATTAATTAAATGTATATGACATAAGTACGTGTGAGAGTCATTTCTGGTCGGATTAATTTGAGAAATTTTAGGTCAAAGTTTTAATGCACATTGTTGATTGTTATGTGATGATTCCATTTGAGAAATTTTTTTTATTGGTCACAATTCAATCAACTTTATTGCAATCATGTTAGTTGGAGTTGAGTAATCATGTTTCATAAAAAAACATTTTTGAAATACAATTTTTTTTAAATTATGATTTTAATTTTGTTTTGATTTTAAATAATGTATATTTATATTATAAAATATTTAAGTTAAATTTTAAATTAATAAAAAAATCAATTTTTTTTTAATATATAATTTTTTTAAAATACAAAAAAAAATTTAAAACTAAAACAAACGATATACCCATTCATTTAAATTGATTAAATACATAGAAAATAACTAATTCAATCGTTCAAATTGAAAATTGTGAATATACAAACAAACTCATGATATCTAAACTAAAATAATTTAAATAGCATGTATTGAAATCTACAGTATTGACCCCAAACCATTAATTAAATTTAGAGTGAATTACATTTTGATTCCTCAAATTTATTGAATTCACGAAATTAGTTATATTTTAAATTTAAATATTTTGAATTTACGAAATAGCTTTTAAATAATTTTAGTTTATAGAATTAAGAAATATGGAGGTTAATAAAGTAGTCCGTTTACTAGCCTCATCAACAAGCCATGAGCAAACGATGGGCCGGGCCTATTAAAGATTAATTTTTTTTTTTTGAGAATTGCTTATCCCACCTAAGTGATAGAAAAATATTTGAAAAAATTCGAATATATTTCTTTAGTTTTGAAAATGCATTTTCGGACACACTATGAGCACACTAAAAAAGGACAATTGAGTCTCATCTCATATGTTTCTCAAAATTTAGTCTGGAGTCCGGAGATGCATCTCTGAACCTACCTCATATATACCCAGACATTCCTCACTAAAATACCTTCACACCAGACATAATTCGAAGATGCATTTATACATTTATATCGGACAAAATTCGGAGATGTATTTCTATATTCACACCAAACAATATTTTTTTTACTTTGTTTTAGGATACGCTGATGAAACTAACGATGTATTATAGTTATATTATCATATTCAATTTTATATAAATTAAATCACACACTTTCAAAATAATATTCACCTTCATCACTTGTGCAACAACTCACTTCCCCTTCATCACTTCTAGCACTAAGGCGTTGAGTGTCTGTTGTTGCAATATTCACCTTGAATGTCCTGTTTCTTCCCAATTCGGACTGCATAATCAGCTTCTGATTATAGTCATACAACTTCAAGAGATTTTCCTTCATGGTAACCGAATTTTTTTTTTCAATCAGTTGACCTACACTCATCAGATTGCTATTCATGGTCGGAACATACCATACATCCTTAATCAGTATAATTTTTCCATTTTTCAATTTCACTCTGACATTTCTCGTTCCTTTAGCATTCAGATGCTCATCATCAACACATATGATCTTGGTCATTTTACCATAGTCAAAATCAACTCACCATTGCTTGTTTCCAGTTAGGTGATTTGAGCAGCCAATGTCTATATATCACCAGCCTATCATTGTTCCATCTATATTCTCATATGCCACCAATAACACAGGTTCATCATTAGAATTTCCTCTGGATACGTTGACTTATTCACCCTTGCTAACTTTGTTGGACCAACAATCAGCAGCAAAATAGTCAAACTAGTTGTAACTATAACACTGATCCTTTCTTTTGTCAAACTTCTTATTTCCCTTCTAAGCATTATGATGTTTTGTATCCAAAATGAAGAATTCTGACTTCTGAACACCACCACCACCATACTTTTTCTTATTCTTTAGCCATGCTTGCTTCTGGTTCTTCTTGACAAAAGAAGCTTTTAGGGTCTGAGCTTTCAGAGCCCGTTCTGATTCCTTTTCAGAGTTTCTTTCAGTCAGATGTAACTCTTGTGTCTCTAAACTAATCTGAAGCTTTTCAATTCTCATAGTGTCGGTGACTTTAGAGTCTTCTATGGCTACAATTATGTAATCAAACTGAGTAAATGATCTCAATACCTTTTCAGTAATTACTTGTTCAGAGAGCGTTTCTCCACAAGACTTTATCTGATCCATGACAACAAACACTCAGGAGATGTAATTAGGCACCTTCTCATTGTTCTTCACGTTGAGATTCTCATATTACTTGCTTAGAGATTGCAGCTTAACCTTCTTCTTTGATACGTCACCATAGCACCACAATAGTATATCCCACGTCGCCTTCGCCGTCGTTGAATCAACAATTTTCTCAAACACCTTTGTATCCACACAGTGATGAATATAGAACAATGCTTTATAATCCTTCTTCCTCCTTTTATGTTGCACATTTCTTTATGCTTTTGTTGTATTTTCTGCAACCAGCGTGTAACCGTCATTAACGAGATTAAGAATATCTTGAGCGTCAAACAACACACGCATTTTCTGAGGGCAAACGGTCACACAATATATGTTCTCAATTTTCGATGATGACAAAGTACAACCTCAGACCAATCGGAGCTGTCAGTTCTACCCAGAAGACAAATGCAATACTTAACATATCATATCCTTCCTATATCTCTTTAACTCGTCATATTATCATTGGTAATACATGTGATTGATGTTTAGTCGTGACAAAATGCACGAAACAACAAATATATCATTTTCGCAGATTTTTGAGCTATGAGTCGACCACCAGTCAGCGTATAAAATAGTTCACTTTTCCACGGATCAGCGCATGGCAACCTTGAGTCGACCATCAGTCGGTGCATGAAGTCTTTGCATTTCCCACGGGTCAGCGCACGCCGACCTATGGTCAACGCATACTGTTGGGTTTTTCATATTACCAAAAACTGCAGGCTATGCGTCGACGCATAGACCTGCTATGGTCGACCGTTCGCGCGTTGGTACAGTTAATGAAGTATTTCTATTGTGTTTGAAATTCTGTTGTGTTGGTTGATTGGCTTATTACTATAAATAAAAGGTTTTTCATTTTAACACACTAACAATTGAATCTTGAGTAAATTGTGAAAACAAGAAAAGTGAAATAGGTGCCTACATTTCTCTTCATCTTCATCCTCAAACAACACACAACACTACAATTACACACAACCATTCTTGGAGTGCTTTGTGTCTCGTTCAAGGTGATAAGGTTCGAATCTGTTGATTGGAGATCCAGTTCGGATGGAGAATTGTGGCAGGTTTTTCTTGAATAAAACCTTGAAGGTTTTGCCATCCAAGATTCTACGAATTTGGGGTTTTTTGGTACAGATCATCTCTACCAACATTCAGTGGTGCGAAGGTGATTGAGAAACGAAAGATTTCATCAATCTAGTAGCTGGGGCTGTGAAGTGTTGAACGGAGTTCCGGGTTCGATTCGTTGGTGTCTAAGATCAGCCGTGCCGAGGGTTTGAAGAACTGAAAGTTATTCAACAAAGGGGCTGGAGTCGGATGTCAATTCACAACAATCGAAGGTCTTGATTCAACTCGAATTAAGGAGCAAGAAGTGATAGCATTATCAACATCGATAAGGAGTGTTTGTATTATTGCTTATCATCTCTTGTATAAACTACTACAACTCTATAGGTGATATCTATTATAATTCATCTCAATTCTATTTTTAGAATTGAGGGCAGACGTACCCCGAAGCGAGGACGGCAGGGGAACTGCCTCAACAAATCTTTATCTCCTTTATTTTTCAGCATTTTCATTTTCAGCTTAAAAATTAAGTAATTTTAGTATAAGCAATTATATCAAATTTGAACATTGAATTGAGTAAGTAACGGATACTGTTTACACTTTAGTACAATAAACATTGTACAAGGATTTTCAAATTACTTACTTAAGTCAAAGTCCACTTGGAGTGTTTCGGACACCAAGTGTTCGATAAATTGCCTAAATCAAAGCTTACTTAGTTTACTTGCTGTGTTTTGTGGGCTGTGTTAAGCATTGGAACTAGCACTACTTGTAACACCCTGATTCCCAAATTATAAATAAAACGATTCAAATAACATATATCAGAGTATCACTCCCAACCGGGATGTCACAATTCACATAAAAATTCCACAAGACATTTTTTTTCCAAATAAATATTAACTGATTTATCCAATAAAATTGCAGCGGAAAGGACATAGCCTGTCATAACTCAAAATATCATATATACGCCATCCATAATACACAAAACATCATGTATTATCATATGTACAACCATAGGCCATCTGCCTCAAAACATAATAAACATGGCATCATCAAGTATCCATACATATCCCAAAACCAGATACGCCACTGGGGCACACATAGTCAACACATAAACAAGTAACTCCCAAAAACGCCCCGGTGTTACGTATCAGAGCAACCTACAAAGACACCTCAATCCAAGCTAGCTAAGCACCTGGATTGTCTGTACTTCCGAAGAAGCACAGACCACAACAACAACAAAGGGGTGAGAATCACGATCAAATAATAATGGCATATACGTACATGAAATAAAAGGCAGAATCATATAAATCATTTCATATACATAATAACTAGACTCACTGTCCCACTACCAACCACAACATCCAATCACGCAACACATGTGCACATACTCATCCCAAAACATACGGTATCGACTCACAACAATGATGGGCAACTGGCCATCAACCCTCCATACAGGAGCACATATCAACGATGGGCACCTGGCCATCAACCCTCCACACAGGAGCACATATCAACGATGGGCACCTGGCCATCAACCCTCCACACAGGAGCACATATCAATAATATACCAATGGACAACTGGCCATCACCCTCCTCACAGGAGCACCACAATCATATTCAGACGCATCATACATCTAGCACACTAAGTGCAAAACGATCCTATGGATCCACCCCTCACTCAGTATATACACGCGACGCCCAAGGCGTGCCGATCCCACGGATCCACTCACCATACAACCTATCACACACAATGCACACGAGGCATGCCGGTCTCACTGACCCAACCTCATCACAAAACAGCACATAAGTGCAACGCATCATAAGCGTATCGATCCTAATGATCCACATAATCTCACACGCGACACACACAGTGCCCCCGTAACATATTCACATCGTGCATTTCTATGTTCGACTCATAATCCTCCGATTATGGTAATTGCGATAAACGTCGGCCACGAGGCCCTCATACCCTTCACCACACTCTCATTATTCAGCTAACAACTCATCATAACTATCCGATTGCACCCAACATCCAGCACTGCACACAACCTTCACATTCTGAATTCTGCTACACTCGCTACCTGCTCGCTACGCGAACTCCTAGCGAGTGTTCGCTACTCGTTCGCCTAGCGAACCACCACGCGAAACACACATCTAAGCTACTGCCAGGGTTCGCCACAAACACGCCCAGCCAACTAGCTAGCGAATCTCACACCTCAGCTTCTGCCAAATCTCGCTACGCGAGATGTCAGCGAACGTTCGCCAGGCATCCGCCTAGCGAAGAGCTAGCGAATCCTGCAGAAATAAGTTCTGCTGTTCTGCAACAGCAGCTACCCCACTCCCCAATTCTCACTAAAATCGTGTTAAGCTCATCGGCTACGCATATTACCGAACATTCCACCCAACCACTACTCAATTCACTCAACCAAACCTCGGCCTTAACCGATTAAATCAACTTCGACTCAGAACCGAGTCCAACTACGAAAACCCCAAACGCTCATATCATCATCTCTACCACACATGCAACAATGCCAATACCATAACTGTAATCACAACAGAAATTAAACCACACATTGCAGCAAACAATCATCATCAAATCAACATAATCATGCAATTATCCGAACATGGGGTTAGGGATTCCCCTTCTACCAATTTTTCATGTAAAGCCAATTAACCGTAAAATCCTCCCCCCTTACCTCAATCGAAGCTTTGATATTGATAATCTTCTTCAATTTCCACGAATTCTGATTGTCCCAGCTTCTTCACTTGATTGTGCTTGCTTGTTCTTCACCAACTTGCGTTCTTCCCCTTCCCGTCTTTCTCGTGCGTGTTCCTCTTCCTTTCCTTCCAACTCTATTTTCCAAAATGACCATACCATCCTCAATACCCCAAAATCATTTTATTAATCCAAATAATAATTATCTTAATTCTTTTAATTCCATAATAATAATAATAATTATTTCTCTCACCATATTAGTGTTAATAAAAGTAATAATAATAATAATAATATTATTATTAACACAATTATTAATATTAATTATTAGTCATTATTATTGTCAATTACCCCTCACTAATACTATGCTCCTCATTATTCTTCAATCCACACACAACGCGAAACGAAATAACACTGGAAACTGGAAATAATAAAAATGGGTGTTACACTACTAATTATTGGTGAAATCAATTGATTAGTGTGACTAGTGTGTTGAATCTAATAGTTCATTATCTTAATCCATAGGCTAGACACATATCCGGTCTTCTAATAACGGTTTGTTATAGACGTGATTTTTCCTCGGCCGCTTCCGTAGTTTTTTTTAAACCAATTTTAATTGGTAAGCGTCAACTCAATTTTTAAATAGGGATCTATAATAGAGCTCTCATTTTTAATGGGGAAAATTACAGTTATTGGAAGGACCGTATGCGGGTGCACATAAATTCCATAGATAGAAAAGTATGAAATGTTATTCTCAATGGTCCAATAGAAATCACTATGACCAATGCGAAATAATGAAATTGTGCCTAAGCCCGAAGCACAATGGACCGAGGATGATGAAAAGAAATATAACTATGATTGGAAATCCAAGAATATTCTAATATCTTCATTAGGTGTTAACGAATATTATCGGGTTTCCCGTTGCTTAACAGCGAAAGCCATGTGGGACTCTTTACAAATCGCCCATGAGGGGACTAACAACGTTAAGCTTGCTAGAATCAACACACTAACACAAGAGTTTGACATTTTCTACATGGAGCAAGGGGAAACCATTGCGGACATGCAGAAAAGGTTTACTCATCTTATCAATAGATTGCATTCACTTAGTAGGCCGGTGGCCAATGATGTTGCTACTAACAAAATTCTGAGATGTCTTAACAGGGAATGGCAGCCGAAAGTAACCGCCATCAAAGAAGCAAATGACCTCACAATTTTGGACTTAACAACATTATTCGGAAAGCTGTAAGAGCACGAACAAGTGCTTCTAAGCCTCGACCAACATGAAAAGAAAGAAAAGAAGGACAAAACAAAGATTGTTGAGAATAAATCTATTGCTCTCAAGACTTCCTCCTCGAAGTCTCAATCTAATGAGCACACTGATTATTCATCAAGTGACGATGAAGAAGATGACAAGAGTGGGGATATGGGGCTGTTCGTAAAGCGCTACAATCGGTATGTGAGAAAGAACGATATTCAACACTCAGAAAAGAACCTTGTCAACTTCAGAAATCAATCAAGGAACTCTCGAAATAATGACACCAAAGGAAGTAAAACCAGAGGATCGTGCTACAAATGCGGAAAGCCCGGTCACTATAAGCCAGATTGTCCTTTAAACAAAAAGGGCAAAGAAAAGGAATCTATTAAATCATATAAGAAATCATCAAAGCCGAGAAGAGCATATATAGCTTGGGAAAGCGATAACGACTCCTCCTCTGATGATGAAAGCTCAAGTGATGAAGAAGAATCTGTGAACCTATGTCTTTCCGCACATCAAAAGAATAAGAAAAAGTCGTTACAATGTGTCGAGACCACCGAGAGAAGATGGGTTCTCGACAGTGGATGTTCAAGACACATGTCCGGAGACATATCCCTATTCATAGACTTCGTGACAAAGAAGAAAGGGTATGTAACCTATGGTGATAACAATCGTGGAGCAATACTTGGTAAAGGTAGTGTAGGTAACCCTTCTTCCACTACTATTTCCGATGTGTTGCTTGTCGAGGGTCTCAAACATAATCTGCTTAGCATTAGTCAATTATGCGACAAAGGATACAATGTATCGTTTTCAAAAGAGTGTTGCAAAATTGTGCATAATAATGTCAAGAAGAATATGTTTAATGGCCTAAGAGTGAACAACATCTATATTCTAGACTTGAATGAGGTATCGTTAACAAGTGACAAATGTCTCATGACAATGAGTGAAGACTCATGGTTATGGCATAGGCGTTTAGCACATGTTAACTTTGACTTGCTAAATAAATTAGTTTCAAAAGATCTAGTCTTAGTCCTCCCCAAAATAAAATTTACCAAGGATCACCTTTGTGATGCTTGCCAAATGGGAAAGCAAACGAGGATCTCTTTTAAATCCAAAAATATTGTCTCAACTACGAGACCTCTCGAGCTTCTCCATATGGATTTATTTGGGCCATCTAGAATTAAAAGCCTAGGTGGAAACTATTATGGGTTTGTAATAATGGATGACTTCTCTAGATTTTGTTGGACTATCTTTTTGGCTAGCAAGAGCGATACATTCGCCGCCTTCGAAAAATTTGCCAAACTTTCCCAAAATAAATTAAGCACAAACATTGTGTCAATTAGAAGCGACCATGGAGGTGAATTTGAAAACCATTTATTTGAAGAATATTGCGGTAACTACGGTATTGATCATAACTTCTCCGCTCCACGGACTCCTTAACAAAATGGAGTGGTGGAGCGCAAAAATTGCATTTTAGAAGAGTTGGGAAGGACAATGATCAATGAAAGTGGACTACCGAAATATTTTTGGACCGACGCCATAAGTACGGCCTGTTATGTTTTGAATAGGGTGCTCATCTGCCCCATTCTAAACAAAACACCTTACGAGCTTTTAAAAGGGCGCAAGCCAAACATGTCTCACCTACATGTTTTCAGTTGCAAATGTTTTGTCTTAAATAATGGAAAGGAAAATTTAGGTAAATTTGACTCTAAGGCTGACGAAGGTATTTTCCTTGGATACTCTCAGTCGAGTAAGGCCTATAGGATCTACAATAAAAGATTACTTATTGTCGAAGAATCGGTACATGTAACATTTGATGAATCTTATCCGAGAAATGTCGGAAAAGGTAGTGTGTTTCATGGCGTAGGTACATCTACAGAAGACATACTCAAAGATGCCGAGCCAGGAATTGATCAACCTGACCAAGCTAAAATTGAGAAGGAAAAAGATGTCCACCATGAAGAAACCGAGGAAGCTCATCCGCCTCCAAAAGATGATCTCCCTCAAGCTTGGAAGTCTTCAAAAGACCATCCAATTGACAACATTCTAGGAGACATATCCAAGGGTGTTACAACCCGATCTAAGATAAGTAATTTTTGATATCACTTCGCTTTCGTTTCACAAATGGAACCTAAAAACCCTAAAGAAGCCTTACTCGATGAAAACTAGTTTTTGTCAATGCAAGATGAACTTAATCAGTCCACGAGAAATGAGATATGGGACCTTGTCCCTCCTCCGCGAGGACATTGAGTAATCGGCACCCGATGGGTGTTTAGGAATAAGTTGGATGAAAACTGAGTAATAACTCATAACAAGGCGCGTTTAGTCGCGCAAGGGTATAACCAAGAGGAAGGCATCGACTATGAGGAAACTTATGCGTCGGTTGCCCGACTTGAGGCTATACGCCTTTTGCTTGCCTTCGCTTGTGTGAAGAATTTTAAGTTATTTCAAATGGACGTTAAAAGTGCGTTCCTTAACGGATACATAAACGAAGAAGTCTATGTTGCACAACTTCCGGGTTTTGAGTCTCATGAGTATCCTTATCATGTCTACAAACTAAAAAGAGCTTTATATGGACTCAAACAAGCTCCTAGAGCTTGGTATGAGCGACTAAGTAAATTTTTACTTGATCAAGGTTACTCAAGAGGAAAGGTTGACACTACTCTCTTCATTAAACGTCAAGGAAAGCACTTGATATTAGTACAAATTTACGTTGACGATATTATATTTGGATCTACTAACATGAATCTCGTAAGAGAGTTTTCTGACCTTGTGCAGGGTGAATTCGAGATGAGTATGATGGGTGAACTCACATGCTTTCTCGGATTGCAAATTAAACAACTTGAAGAAGGAACATTCGTGAGTCAAACAAAATACTGTGTGGAACTTCTCAAGAGATTTGACATGGCAAACTCCAAGGCCATTGACACTCTTATGCCAACATGTGCAAACCTGAATAAAGATGAAAGCGGTAAGGACGTAGAGGTAAAAACGTATAGAGGTATGATTGGTTCTCTTCTCTATCTTACTGCTTCTCGACCCGACATTATGTTTAGCGTGTGCATGTGCGCAAGATACCAATCATGTCCCAAGGAATCTCATCTAAAAGCTGTCAAACGTATACTTCGATACCTATCTGGTACTCCGAAGTATGGACTATGGTATTCCAAAGGTAATGATTGCTCATTGGTAGGTTTCTCCGATTCCGATTTTGCCGATTGCAAATCGGATAGGAAAAGCACTAGTGTTACTTGTCATTTATTTTCAAACTCCTTGGTCAGTTGGCATAGCAAGAAACAAGTTTCAGTTGCTTTGTCAACCGCCGAAGCGGAATATGTTGCCGCCGGTAGTTGTTGCACTCAAGTCCTATGGCTTAAGCAACAATTATTGGATTTTAACCTAAAACTAGATCGTATTCCCATTTTCTGTGACAATACAAGTGCTATTAATCTCACCAAAAATCCCGTGTTACATTTTCGCACCAAACATATCGAAATTCGACACCATTTTCTTAGGGATCATGTAGAGAAAGGTGATGTTATTTTTGAACACGTTGACACCAAAAATCAACTAGCGGACATTTTCACAAAGCCGCTAGCCACTGAACCTTTCTTTCATATCCGCCGAGAACTTGGCATTCTCGACATTTCGGATCGGATGTAATAATTGCTTGTTTCGTCTTACTTCATTTACAATTATATTCTTGTACTTCTAACAAGTTAAGTTTTGTTGCAAGCACAAGTGTATTGTTATCAAGCCTTTCCGGTATAGAGGTGATGTTGTTCTATTTTTTTTCTCTCTCAAAATACTCATGATTCAATAATTGTATCGTTTGACCAATATTGTATATATATGACATTTGCTACGTGTGTTATTTGTTTGGATGCAAATTGTTTTGTGGCATTGTAGGGTAATCATCATCTCTTCCAAATTACTTCAACAATCTTCTCCAAATCCTTGCTTCCTACCTCTACCAAATCTCCAAATCATCATCCACGGCTTCATTAATCCGCAGAAATATCGGCAAAAGATCAAGGGCTTCATCATCTGCTTCCCTACCCATTACTGTTGTGTCTTTGCTTCTACCATCTTTTGTTGACAACTTCAACAAAGATATTGGCAAGAGATCCGTTGTTAAGAAACATGCATTCTACAAAGCAACGGCGGAACACATGCATCTCACTCAAGTCATGGCTCTACTGGAGTTTCAAGGCTTCGTAAACTTTCTTGAATGCAACACTAAATACAGTGAAGACTTGGTGCATGTGTTCTACACTTGCCTGCATGACAAGTTTCAAGTGGCTGCTGATGAAAATCCTCCTCATAAGGTAACTGATTCTCGCACCGTGCCTGGATATGAATTTAAGAGTGCCTTAAATGATATGCTGAAATGGCCTTATCCGGAGCATATTGTAAACAGTGATGCTTTTCCCAGAACTGTTACGGCTGGTAAACTACAAACAGGGGAGCGCATTCTTCAATGGATTGTGGCTCGTATCCTGCGGCCAAAGAAAGAAGGGTTGTCTCGAGTTGAACAGGCTGAGGTGCATCTTATATACATTCTGAAAAATAGGATTAAAATCAATTGGCCCTATTACATCGCCAGACGAATATTTGCTTTGAGAGATTCAGGAAAAGGAACTGCTCTTGCTTATGGGTCTTTTATTTCAGAGGTTCTCACCGCGGCTAACGTCGTGTATCCATCATTTCCATGTCTCTCCATCTCTTCCGACAAAAAATTCAGCACGAAAACTTTTGCCATGATGGGCTACTTTTGGTGTGATGAGTGACGACCCTACAAGTTTGTTTGCAGAGCAAATATTCCTCGGGTTGTTGAAGAACCTGATGGAAGTTCTGAAAGGGAGGACGAAGAACAAGAGGAACAGGTAGAAGAAGACGAAAACAAAGCGGAACAAGTAGAAGAACCAGCATATGAGGCACATGACAATTATCACCAGCCAGACCAACATGAGTTCACAAATACTGATTGGCTTCCTCACACAGCTCAACCTGAAGAAGAAGAAGAAGGATACAACAATCAAGGACGGGGTGAATGGCAGTACACAGGATGGACCACTCTGGGAAAATATTATAACCCATATCACGGATATCCTCAAGCACATCAATCTCCTCAATCTTCACCATCTCCTCCGCGGTCAGACAACTCTGAACTTCTCAACATGCTGCAGTCCATGCAGTTGGAACAACAAAACTTTATGAGAAATCAAGATGAGCGGATGGAACAAATCCGAACTGAGCTACAAACACAAAATGAACGGTTCAATTCCTTTTCCACAAGGATGGATGCCTTTTTGAGGCTCTCGCTGCATCAAACGAAAGCCAGAAAACGGTCATATCTAACAGCCTCAATCGTCTGCATTTGTCTGTGGAAGCATTTGTCGACTACTCTGATCCTTACCGCAATCCGGATGTTTGGTTCAGGGGGCGAGGCCGAGGATATTAGATGCATGCTTGCTTATTCTCCTTATCCATGATGTGTTACTTTTATGTTGCTATGGTTTTTGGAATGTTATGCCCATTTGAGTTTTTCAATATACTTTCTCTATTAATTGCTTTACTCTTTCATTATTAATATTATGTGTGAATATTGGTAAATGATTACTTATTACCTGCTGAGTGTCTTGTTATTTGTTATTCTGTCAACCTTTATCTTCTCCATATCTTTTTGATGTTGTCAAAGGGGGAGAAAAGCCAGGTAGATCACAACAGCTCTTCCAGATCACAACAGCTCTTCCACATTATTCTTCCATGAAAGTACAGGATTGCAAAAGAAAGGGGGAGTTTATGCTACTATGTTAATAATATTGAAATATTGTTCTCACTAGCTTCGCGCAGGTTGTCATCATCAAAAAGGGGGAGTATGTGAGGGCGAACTGTCACACAACATATGTTCTCAAGTTTCGATGATGACAAAGTACAACCTCAGACCAATCGAAGCTGTCAGTTCTACCCAGAAGACAAATGCAATACTTAACATATCATATCCTTCCTATATCTCTTTAACTCATCATATTATCATTGGCAATACATGTGATTGATGTTTAGTCGTGACAAAATGCACGAAACAACAAATATATCATTTTCGCAGATTTTGGAGCTATGAGTCGACCACCAGTCAGCGCATAAAATAGTTCACTTTTTCATGGATCAGCGCATGGAAACCTTAAGTCGACCATCAGTCGGCACATGAAGTCTTTGCATTTCCCACGGGTCAGCGCACGCCGACCTATGGTCGACACATACTGTTGGGTTTTTCATATTGCCAAAAACTGCAGGCTATGCGTCGACACATAGACCTGCTATGATCGATCGTTCGCGCGTTGGTACAGTTAATGAAGTATTTCCACTGTGTTTGAAATTCTGTTGTGTTGGTTGATTGACTTATTACTATAAATAGAAGGTTTTTCATTTTAACACACTAACAATTGAATCTTGAGTAAATTGTGAAAACAAGAAAAGTGAAATAGGTGCCTACATTTCTCTTCATCCTCAAACAACACACAACCATTCTTGGAGTGCTTTGTGTCTCGTTCAAGGTGATAAGGTTCGAATCCGTTGATTGGAGATCCGGTTCGGGTGGAGAATTGTGGCAGGTTTTTCTTGAATAAAACCTTGAAGGTTTTGCCCTCCAAGATTCTACGAATTTGGGGGTTTTTGGTACGGATCATCTCTACCAACATTCAGCGGTGCGAAGGTGATTGAGAAACGAAATATTTCATCAATCTAGTAGTTGGGGATGTGAAGTGTTGAATGGAGTTCCGAGTTCGATTCGTTGGTGTCTAAGATCAGTCGGGCCGAGGGTTTGAAGAACTGAAAGTTATTCAACAAAGGGGCTGGAGTCGAAGGTCAATTCACAACAATTGAAGGTCTTGATTCAACTCGAATCAAGGAGCAAGAAGTGATAGCATTATCAACATCGATAAGGAGTGTTTGTATTATTGCTTATCATCTCTTGTATAAACTACTACAACTCTATAGGTGATATCTATTATAATTCATCTCAATTCTATTTTTAGAATTGAGGGCAGACGTACCCCGAAGCGAGGACGGCGGGGGAACTGCCTCAACAAATCTTTGTCTCCTTTATTTTTCAGGATTTTCATTTTCAGCTTAAAAATTAAGTAATTTTAGTATAAGCAATTATATCAAATTTGAACATTGAATGGAGTAAGTAACTGGTACTATTTACACTTTAGTATAATAAACATTGTACAAGGATTTTCAAATTACTTACTTAAGTCAAAGTCCACTTGGAGTGTTTCGCACACCAAGTGTTCGATAAATTGCCTAAATCAAAGCTTACTTAGTTTACTTGCTATGTTTTGTGGGTTGTGTTAAGCATTGGAACTAACACTACTAATTAGTGGTGAAATCAATTGATTAGTGTGACTAGTGTGTTAAATCTAATAGTTCATTATCTTAATCCATAGGCTAGACGCATATCCGGTCTTCTAATAACGGTTTGTTATAGACGTGATTTTTCCTCGGCCGCTTCCGCAGTTTTTTTTAAACAAATTTTTTAAACCAATTTTAATTGGTAAGCGCCAACTCAATTTTTAAATAGGGATCTATTCAACCCCCCCTTCTAGATCCGTGCCGTCGTCTTACATATTTGAATCGACCACTAATTCTAATTCTTTCCGTCGAATACTGGAAGCTTTATGTTCAGCTACCATTTCTGCAGTTCATCTTCATTCTTGTGCAAATAACTTAGTTCTCGTCAACACCCGTGTTTCTCAAACTCTAAGAATCAAGATCTGTAATTCTCTTTGATTTTGAACTTCAATTCAATGCGAATTTCAGAAACGAAATCAATCACACACTACACTACACTCGTGTTTCCCTGTGAGTCGAACTGGAACTTTGGATACCAATTATTAAAGTTTAACAATGAACCTCCATTGATGTATAAGAGTTGAAGAATATGATGAATAATTACACACACACAGAGAGAGAAAGAGAGAGAGATGCTTAACTAATTTTCAAACTCAAATTGAAAAAGTTCAATTCTGTTACAAATACAACTTCATTTGAATTATATACAATAACTCAAATTAAACACAAATACAAATTTAAATCAAATGCAAACCAACTTGAAATAATTACATTTAACATGTTATAAGTATTGATAGCCATGCTCTATTCTTTTTCTTAATAATATGGTTCTAGTTCCTCCTCTTTTATCTTCTATTGAGCAAGAATCATCACCTTTAATGTCAATTATCGTCTAAAATGATGCTCCATCTCACAAAATGTTGCCCTTACTTTTGTCACAACCGATTAAAACTTTATAAAAAATAAATAATAATATTGATATTACAAAATCAAAGTTTAAAGCAAAGTTGAATCCAATAATCTATTTTTTTATATTATTAATAAATGGTACCCTCACATTTACAATTTAATTTTTGACCGATAAAGAGGGTGTTTCAATTTTGCAATCCACCCCTTCACATGGTCAATCTAAATTATATGGAATAAGGAAAGCAGTTGAACTTTAATTACAAAAGTTTATTGTCATAACTCTAGAAAATTCAAAAGAGAGAGGTATTTAAGTTGATTAACTTTTTATAATTTTGGTATGACATTTTTAATTATTATAATTGTATTTTTTTTAAAATAAACATATATTATAAATTAGAATAGAGTCTCCGGATTGATTAGACCTACACTAAAAAAATTAAAAAAAATAAGAAAGTAGAATTTGCCTAATAATTCTTTCCGACATGTTCTTTCAATTATTAAAGGCGTGTTTTTTCAATGATTAAATAAACAGGTTCTCGTTTCAATCAAAAACGGTATGTCTTTCCTTCTCAGCAGATGAATCTTAATATACTATCTCTTTCGCTTCTTTAAACTGGTACCAAAATTTCCAACATCTTGAGCAAAGTCAAGACTCACATAGAAATTCATGAGCTTGTTCTTTAAACATGTTTCCTCTTGAAAAAAGTCACCGGGCACATGTACGCCTTTGGCCCTATCAAGAAATGATTTTGACATCAGAACTTAAGGAACTTATTAATGCACCTTGAGGGGGCACCAAACTAGATCTCACAACTACACTCATGATTAGTATTAGTGATAGGCATGACAAACTAATATTGATCCTTGAAGATTTTCTTTCTATTGTGCATGCCTCAAATATCTCCATAACTTGTCTAAAAGAGAGTAAACCTTGACACCACTTCAAATTGGCTGAGGCACGTTGAATGTTGAAAAGATGAAAAAAGAGTGTCAAAGTCGTCACCCCTCTAGAATTCACATTAGTATTGAAATACTTTGACATAAGCCTATCTCACTAGACACAATTATGATGAGAAATTCTCATATGGTTAAGGAGCCCCACCCTAAAGTCGTTGAAAGGAATCTGAAACCATATATTAGAAAACAAGCATTCGTGAAAAGGAAGAACACATTCCTCACATTTATTGCACAACCTCTTATCATCTCTCATAGAGAACACCTAGAGTTTGAAAAGGGACCCACCTCGATGAAAGCATTACCCAAACCTCCTTTACCTGTAAAGATTGAAAGTGTGTCCAACATATCCCAGTCCACCCACGATGTCCCGTCTTCGCTTTTAAAATTCGTGCTATTATGTTGGTTACCTCGATTCATTCTCACTTCATTGCCAATAGATAAAAGTAAAGATCATAAGTATGAGCACATGGTTGAGATTCTATCCACCACATAATCTCATTACAGTTATATCACAACCAAAAGCATGTTGATGCATCATAATATAGGTTTAAATCTTTTGTTCTTACTTTGTGAGATTTTGGGTCGAACTCAAACTTTGTCGAGGAATAGCTTTCATGTATTTCGACAAGAGACAAACATGAAGTTGAAGATGGGTTATATGTTGTGGTCGAAGGATACATATTGCAGTCGAAGTTTGTTCTAATATATATTGTCGAATTGGACCTTTTGTTATGGATTCAATTATTTAGTTATCTTGGGTTGCAATTTATCTAGTTAGTCTATATATAGGCTAGATCACTCAGGTTGTTGAGTGAGGTGAATTGTGATATTCATTTGTAAACCTTATGAAAAAGTGAATAGTAAATAAGTTTGCACAAATCATTTATCTTCTTTCTTCTTTATCCTTTCTTCTTTCTCTCTTTGTTCTAACCGTTCTCATAGTTCACCCAAGAACTCTATTTCTCAATCTTGATTTGTTGAAAGGTATCATTTGTGATCATAACAAACTAGTGCAGTGAGCGTGGAGAAGATGTCATCAACAAAGTTTGAAGTTGAGAAGTTCACCGGAGTAAATGATTGCGGGTTATGGCGATGCGAGCCATTCTTATTCAACAGGGTTGACTAGAAGCATTAAGGGAGGAGATGCCATGGATGCTGCACTGGTGGAGAAGGAAAAGACAACGATGATTGAGAAAGCCCACAATGCAATTATTCTGAGTCTTAGTGATAAAGTTCTTAGGCAGGTTTCGAAGGAGAAGACGGCGGCTAGTATTTGGCTGAAACTCGAAGGATTGTATATGACAAAATCCTTGGTGAATCGTTTGTACTTGAAGCTGGATTTATATTCATTCAAGATGACTGAAGATAAAGCGTTAGCGAAGCAGCTGGATACATTCAGCAAGCTGATTCTTGATCTTGAAAATATTGATGTTACCATCAATGATGAAGTTCAAGCGTTGTTATTGTTGTGTTTTTTTACCTAGGTTACATGCTCACTTCAAAGAAACCCTCTTATATGGAGGATAGTCTCTGACATTTGAAGAAGTTCAAGCAACCTTGTATTTGAAGGATTTGAACGAAAGAAAGGAGAAGAAACCATCATCATTAGTTGGTGAAGGGTTGTCCGTAAAGGAGAAGTCGTCGAAGAGAGATGATAGGTTTGATAAGAAGAAAGGTAAAACTTAGCAGAAGTCTTATGGTGGTGATATTTCTGGGATTAAGTGTTATCACTATAAAAAGAAGGATCATACAAGAAAGGTGTGCCCTGAGCGCCTGAATAATCATGGAGGTAAGGAAAATGGGAATGAAATTATTGTGCAAGCTGATTATGAATCATCTGATGTCCTTGTGATGTTGAGCATCAACTCTTGCAAAGAGTGGATTATGGATTCTGGATGTACTTGGCATATGATTCCAAACAAGAATGTGTTTTAAGAATTATACGATCAAGATGGTGGATCAGTGCTGTTGGGAAACAATAAAGCTTGCAAGATTGTAGGCGTTGGATCTGTAAGATTCAAGCTATATGATGAGTCAATAAGGCTATTGATTGGGGTTAGGTATGTACCTGACCTTAAGAGGAATTTAATTTCTCTTGGTGAATTCGACAAGAAAGGATATGTATTCAAAGGAAAGTAAGGTATCTTGAAAGTCATGAAGGGGTTGAAGGAAGTCTTGAGAGGCGTGAAGAAACAAGGCTTGTATACCCTTGAGGCTAAGATTGTAAGTGGTTCGACAAATTTTGCATTCACAAAACTTGTGTCAAAGACATAACTATGGCATATGATATTGGGCCATGTTAGCGAAAGAGGCCTGGTCCAACTAGGGAATCAGAACCTGCTAGGTGGTGACAAATTCGAAAAGTTGGAGTTTTGTGAATTTTGTGTATTTGGTAAATCTTGTAGGGTGAAGTTTAACAAAGGCAAACAAAGAACACGTGGATCCCTTGATTACATTCATGTTGATCTTTGGGGGCCTACAAGGAATCCTTCACACTCAGATGCAAGGTATTTTTTATCCATCGTTGATGACTATTCCAGAAAGTTATGGGTATTCATTCAGAAGACGAAGGATGAAACTTTTGAGAATTTCGAAAGTTGGAAGGTTCTGGTCGAAACTCAAACTGGCATAAAGGTCAAGAGGTTGAAAACCGACAATGGTCTTGATTTCTGCAACGAAGCGTTCGGCAATTACTGTGTTGATCTGGGATTGCAAGACATAAGACTGTAGCATGTACTTCTCAACGAAATAGCTTAGCTGAGAGATTCAATCGAAAAATCCTTGAAAAGGTTAGATGCATGTTGGTTAGTGCTAGACTGAATAAGGTGTTTTGGGCGGAGGCTATTTCGACAGCAGCTTATCTAATAAATAAATGTCCCTCGACTGCTTTGGGGATGAAGACACCTGAAGAAGTTTGGTCGAGTCAGCCACTAGATCTCGACAAACTGAGAGTATTTGGTTATTTAGCCTATGCTCACATTAGGCAAGATAAGGTTGAACCTAGAGCTCTGAGATGCATGTTCCGTGGATATCCTGTGGTGCCTAGAACCAGGTCACAAAAGATGTATTACAAGTCGTGATGTAGTTTTCAATGAAGTCGAGATAACGTTCAAGAAAACTGGTGATGCTGGTCGAAGTGCTTAAATCTCTGAAAAGGAGCTGGAACATGTAGAGATGCCTGTTGAGGTGGAGCATAGTGATGCTGAAGTGCATAACCCAGATGAAGTCGAAGAAGAAGAGCAAGATGCTGATGAGGCTAAGGAAACTGTCGATGACTATCTACTGGAAAGAGATAGGTCGACAAGAGTCATTAAGCCACCTCAGAGACTTGGTTATGCAGATCTTATAGCTTTTTCCTTAATCTCTGCAAGTGAGGTACTTGAGGAAGAACCTAGAGATTACAAGGAAGCTATGAGGAGTCAAAATAAGATTGAATGTCAAAAATCCATGGATGACGAGATGAAATCTCTTCATGATAATAACACTTGGGAGCTGATTGAGAAACATGCAGGGGCCAGGTTAGTCAGTTGTAAGTGGATTTTCAAGGTCAAGGAAGGAATCGAAGGACTGATGTCGAAGCGCTTTAAGGCATGACTGGTAGCTAGGGGGTTCACTCAGAAATAAGATGTTGACTTCAATGATGTGTTCTCACTTGTTGTAAAGCATAGATCCATTAGAATGTTGTTGGTCATGGTGGAGAAGTTTGACTTGGAGCTTGAGTAAATGGATGTGAAGATAACATTTCTGTAGGTGACCTAGACGAAACGGTTCTGATGTGTCAACCTAAAGAGTATATAGAAAAGGATAAGGAAGATTATGCGTGCAAGATAAATAGGTCTTTGTATGGCCTGAAACAATCTCCTCGATAGTGGAACAGGAGATTCGACAAGTTCATGGGACACATTAGTTTCACTAGGAGCCAATTTGATCACTATGTTTACTTCAGATTTCGACCTGGAAATTCACATGTTATTATGTTGCTTTATGTGGATATATCCTCATAGGTAGAAATAATGTCAAGGATGTAA
The DNA here is from genome assembly GCA_963859935.3 of Lathyrus sativus. Taxonomy (NCBI): domain Eukaryota; kingdom Viridiplantae; phylum Streptophyta; class Magnoliopsida; order Fabales; family Fabaceae; genus Lathyrus; species Lathyrus sativus. The sequence continues at coordinate 487,878,847 of OZ012736.1, forward strand.
TGAAGGTGACGACCGAACTCAGCAAGGAGTTTGAAATGAAGGATCTGGGAGCTTCCCCCAAGATTCTTGGGATTGCATCTGGAGAGATAGAAAGTAGTCGAAGTTGTGCTTATCTCAAGAGACATACCTACAGAAGTTTCTCGACAAGTTTGGTATGTCGAATTCAAAGTCTGTTGTGACTCCAACAAATCCTCAGTTTAAGCTTAGTGCTACTCAAAGTCTGAGTACTAAAGCTGAAAGAATCTATATGAGTAGAATTCTATATGCTAGTGTGGTAGGTCCTTTGATGTTTGTTATGGTCTCTACGAGGCCAGACATAACGTATAGTGTGAGCCTTGTAAGTAGGTATATGGATAATCCTGGAAAGGCGCACTGACAAGCTGTAAAGTGGATTCTCAGGTACATAAATGGGTCTCCTAAAAGGGTCTTGATTTATGGTGGAGCTTGTGGTGGTGATATCATAGTTAAAATTGAAGGATTTGTCGACTCTGATTATGCAGGTTGTATGGATTCCAGAAAGTCTATTTCTAGATATGTGTTCACTATGTTTGGCACAACAATTAGTTAGAAAGCAACACTTTAGAAGGTTTTTGCCTTATCAACCACTGAAGCATAATATATTGCCCTCACTGAAGCTGTGAAAGAAGCATTGTGGCTTGAAGGTTTTGCAAAGGAGCTGAAACTTCAAGGTCGAATTATCACTGTTAAATGTGATAGTCAAAGTAAAATACACTGATTGAAGAATTCATCCTATCATAAGAGAACTAGGCACATTGATGTGAGGCTTCACTTCGTCAGAGAGATGATCGAGCATGGTGAAGTCCAGGTGATGAAGGTTTCGACTGAAGACAATGTTGCTGATTTGATCACCAAGACATTGCCCAGTTGCAAGTTTTTCCACTGTATGCAGCTGATAAAGCTGCGTGATGAAAGATAGTTGATTCCCTGTTTGTTGAGTTAGATCCAAGATGGAGATTAGTAAGATTTTGGGTCGAACTCAAGCTTTATCGAGGAATAGCTTTCATGTATTTTGACAGGAGACAATCATGAAGTCGAAGATGGGTCGCATGTTGTGGTCGAAGGATACATATTGCAGTCGAAGTCTATTCTAATATGTATTTTCGAATTGAGCCTTTGTTTATGGATCTAATTGGTTAGTAAGCTTAGGTTTCAAGTTATCTAGTTAGTCTACGTATAGGTTAGACCACTCAGGTTGTTGAGTGAGGCAAATTGTGATATTCATTTGTAATCATTTGTAAACCTTATGAGAAAGTGAATAGTAAGCAAGTTTGCATAAATCCTTCTTCTTCTTTCTTCTTTCTCTTTTTGTTCTAACCGTTCTCATTGTTCACCCAAGAACTCCGTTTCTCAGTCTTAATTTGTTGAAAGGCATCGTTTGTGATCACAACATGCTTGAAGTCATCTATAAGCTCTAGGCTAAAGGTAAACTGTACGTCTTCAAAATAGAGAAAGAAAGACTAGAAACAAAAGACAACATAAACGTTGTTGGGTGAAGTGTAACAACTGTGAGGAAGCCAGAAAGATAAGGGGTTTAACAAAGAATAAAGTAAAAGAGAATCATGTGTGAAGTCAAGCTTCCTTCAAACATTCATGTTTTGATAACAACAACAAAATATGCTCAAGTATAAATGCGCAAAAAGAAATGATCGCTTGTTTCAAAGCTTCAAGTTTTATCCAACAATTGCTCAAGCATTGAAGTTCATATTAGAGTAAAGCAAAGGTTGATTAAATATTGATTAACATATTTATACAAGTGTTCTAAATATTGTGTCATGGATTTCATACATGTTTAGGCATTATAGAAATACCTTGCCATAAGTTTCATGCTTCAGAAATCTGTTTTTAGGCAAAATATCTCAGTGTTAATCGATTAAGACATTCCATTAATCAATTAACAGGTCAAAATTTTGAATTTTTTTTTGCACGTTACAGTGTGTTAATCGATTAACACATTACATTAATCGATTAACACTGTCTAGATTTCCAAAAATATGCATTTGTTCATGGTATTCTTCCATGCCTCTTCATTTATTTTCATGGCATTGTTTCATAGTATGATACCTCTATGGGAAGGTATTTTGTGCATCATATAAATAATTCTTTTTCAGATTTTGAATTCAACCTCCAACATTTTTCATAATCAAAATCACTCATTCACATTCTTTCAATACATTGTCATAGTGTTCATTACAAACTTTTTGAGAGAAACTTTTAATAATTTTTCAGAAACATCATTCTAGTTTCATCTCATTCATAAGAACACTTGTATATCTATTGTGAGTGATATTTTTCAAGGAGAAGATCAATATTCATATTGATAAATATTCACATTGTTACTTATACAAAATCCAGATTCACTACAACTTATTTTTAGGATTATTAAAGATAAGTGTGTAGGATTTTCCTTGTTATCCGGATTGTGGATACAAGAGGTCCTTGTGTAAGATATTCATTCTCGGCAGGACTTTAAAATTGTGTAAATCCAAGAAGGGTGTTCTTGGTTGTTAGAGTTGTCTTGGTTAGAAAATCTAACATTGATAGTAAATTCTCTTTCATGTTGAAATGGGAGTGGAGTACTCTCGGATTGTAAGGGGAACCACTATATATCGCTGCGTTTTTTTACTTTCCGCATTTACTGCCTTTCATCACTTAGAAGCACATAGGAAAGTAAAAATCCAAGAATCATCAAAAACCGGAAAAAGTGTCTAAGAACCTAATTCACCCCCCTCTTAGGCATTCATATAACTCACATCACGTCCCCCTTTTTAGCATTTATATATCAACACCAAGCAACCCAACAATCAGGGACCAAAGTTTGAGGAAAGGGAACAAGAATTACCAAATAGTCCAAATTTAGCCTCGACCAGGGACTAGATATTGAGGAAAGCGCATAAGCACTATCAATGATCTTATCATAACACTTGAGTGCTCTATGGACACCACCTCTTTCCCGTGACGTGTAGCGTCACATGGAGAAGTTAAACTGTAAAACAGTTCAATTACAAGGAAAAATAATGATGTACATCTCTAAGATAAGGACCCTAGGCACGCCGAGATGACAAAGATGATCGGTATAGAGGCCAAAAGGTCTTTGTTGGTTCATCAGTTATCCAACCAATGTTATCCCACTCTAATAGAGTTTATTCCTAGCCCATATCCCTCTTTAAAATTATTGAGAGAGCCTCTAAGAATTTTATTTGGAGTGGTAGGATCAATAAGAGGAAAATGATCATTATCGCTTAGAAAAATGTTTGCCAACCTAAGTTTAATGGGGGTTTAGGCCTCAGTTCCTTAATTTGCCTCAATGAGGCTACTAACTTGAAAATTTGTTGGTCTTTGATGAACACTGATGAAGATTAGGATCATATCCTTAGAAGTAGAGTTCTAATACATTATGGCAGGATCAATCACCATATTACTTCTACTATTTGGCTTGGCATTAAATCCAACTAAAATTGTGTTATTGACAAAACTTGTTGGCCTTTGAGAGATGGTTCTAAAGTTAATTTTTGAAAGGATTTCCTTGTGTGGTGAACTTCTCCAAAATGATTTGAACTTGACTCACTTCTCTCTTTTAAATTTACACATGAATTATAGAGTTTTTGATTTTATTGTCAATAATTTTTTGTCTTTCCGTTTTGCTTGGCAGGATTTGTTTCCTTTTTTAAAGATGAGAATTAACATAATTTCTCTTTTTGATGGACTTTGCAGGGACAAGCTCATATGGAATGCTTATGGCAGTGGTATATTGACCCTTAAGGATTCATACCACTTCAAAAGCATCTCCAACCTGCACCTCCTTGGGCTAAGCACATATAGAGTAACGAGATTCCTCCCTCCAAATCCCTTCTTGTTTAGAGGATTCTTCAACATAAGTTGTCTAATGATGATCAATTACAATACAAGGGGCTCATTTGGATTCTATGTACTCTAATTGTAATAATAATTCTAAATCTATAGATTATCTCTTCTTCAATTACTCATTTGCTACCAAACTTTGGTCCTGGTTGTGTGGAAAGCTTAATCTTAATTTTCAAATTACCTCTACTAATGTTTGGGAGGCTTGTGACAAAGCTGGTTCCCCTAAATGGTCCTTTACTATTATGATTGATTGAAAGTTATTGTTGAATGTAATTTGAAGCTCTAAAAATTATTCAAGGTTCAATGGTAAAATTTCTCAATTTGACTCGATGTGTTCCTTAATTTCGACTTAGGTCCAACTTTCAAACTCCAGATCAAAGCTTTCTTACAACTACAACTGGATGGATTTCACTGCCTTTTAATCTCTTAATGTTCCTATTCAGCCTCCCAGACCCCTTCCATTTCATAAGTTCTTTGGTGTCCTCGTCTACCTTATTGGCTCAAGTGCAATGTAGACGAAGCCTACACTTCTGACCATGTCTCAACGAGATGTGAAGGTATTTTTAGGGATTGAAATTGTCAGTTTTGCATGGCCTTTGTTAAACCTCTTCCTTGGAGAAATTCCTTGTTAGTAGAATTTTGCAGTGTTCTCATAAGCATTGAAGTGGCTAAAATGAAAGGTTACCAAAAGTTATGAGTGAAATTCGACTTTCTACTATTGTCAAAAAGTTTTATACTTTCAAACATGACATGGTTCCTTGACAATTAAGAAACATGTGGCTTATCTGCATAGGTTACATTTTCAAAATATCGTTCATTATTTCACACATATTTAGATAAGGCAATAGCTTGCAGATTTTTTTCCGCTAATATAAGTTGCACAACTACGATCTTCACTTCTTTTGATTATTTATTGATAGATATCAAGAACAATTATGCAAAAAATAGGTTTTGTTTGTCCCTTTTTAGGTTTAATTACTGTTCTGGCCTGGGCCCCGAGCTGAACTATGCTGGCCCAGCCCAATAATGTTCCACCAGACTCTACCTTGTCCGGGTACCGCGTCGGGCTCAAGATCCCCGACACGCTGGAAAGATCTCCCCACAAGGAAGAACCGCCCCCACCACGCTGGGCAGGCAATCGCCCACACGACCAAGCACCGCCCTCCGCGGGCGGTATTCCCCATGTCGTCGAGCAAGACCCCGTGGCTCTCCCACGTCCCCGTGTGCTCCCCTCCTTGGGGACACCAACGTACTTCCGGGGAACCACGCGAGTTCCCCTCCGCAGGGAGAACAACGTGCCATGCACACGTTCTCTACGTGCTCCCCTCCGCGGGACACATCATCTCCCAACTGCCCACCTCCGAAAGAGCAGGTCAAACCCACCTTCCGGAGATCAAGGGACAACTGGACTAGGGCGAAGACCACGTTCTGGTCTTCACTACGCCACGTAAGCCCTAGCACTCACCTGGGTTGGGCCTGACAATTCAGCCTAACACAAGTGACTGTTAGCCCAGCGCTGAGGTCTCTCTATAAATACCCTCTTTCACAAGAGGGTCAGGTAATTCACTTCTTACCCCTTTTTCTGTACTTTGCTCCCACTCTGCCCAATTCCCGACTTTGGCATCGGAGTGTCTTGCAGGTACACCCCCTTCTCCGCCTCATCACCGGTGAACAGGTAGCAGTCCAACAGCGTGTGGCCAGCTGTTAGCTCGCCAATTCGACGACTCATGTTTGGAGGCTATTTTCAGCATATTAAAAGACCTACAAGTCTTCCAAGGACTTAGGAAAATTGAAGTCTTGAAATTAAACACTTCGACTTAAGCAGCGAAGTGGTCTTCGACCGAGATTTAGAAGAAGGGACGAATTGAGTTTTTGAAATTCGAATCTTGGAGGGAGTAGGTATATTTTCTTATGACTAAGAAGGACAAGTGGCTCTCATCGGATAAAGGATTGCATGCGGTCTGACACTTGTCAGGAATAGATGGCCTAAGAAGGTTATTAGCGGTTATTAGCAGTTACTATTATTGTTATAAATAGGAGTCTTAAACATAAAATTTAGTGTGTTGTAATTTACTGTTGTACAAGTCACTCTTAAAATTACTCCAAGTATCCGAGTGTAGAGAAAGAGAGTATTATAGAGAATGTACGTGATGTAAACATACTATCCTTTATCTTTTCAATGAAGTTACTTTGTTTTCTTTACTTTTGTCAAGTACTTTTACATATTTATTTCGTCTTTCCTTTTGTTCACCATTACCACTTCGATAAAGTCTTTCTCTCCCAAAAAAACCTTTATCTCTTTCCCCTCTAATAATTCTTCTTCCTTCTTTTTTTTAACATAGTGGATAATTTCTGCCCCCTTTTAAATTATTTCTTCTTAGTATTGTTGAAACACATTTCTAGATAGGCTCAAATAGAAATACCCTTTTAGCACATATCCTAGGATTTCGTATGGTCAATCCTGCAAGTTAGTCAATTTGACACCAAATTGATAGACCAGAGGTTGTTTACCAAAAAACACGGTAAACAAAATGGCACACCCGGTGGGACAGTGCTGAACAAAGAAAGTTTTGAGATCATAAGACTCTAAAAATATAAGCCTTATCAACTTTTCTTCAAAATACATTGTATGTTACTAAGAAGTGGCAGAATAACCACTACGAACGAAGAAAGTTTAGTAAGACGTAACACTAGGAATATGGCGACGCAACCCGTTCAGCCAAATGGCCAACAAAATGGCTCTAGTGAAGAAACAAGAAACGACGGAGCGTCGACTTCAATACCATCGACGGGAGAGCAAATAGGGCTCCCGGTAAGGCCTGTACCAACACCTTCTATATTAGGGGTTGGGTCGACTGTATCAAGACCCTATACTCAACCAGTATTGGAATATATCGGGCCCTAAGTGTCCAATCCTCAGACACCATTAGAAGGAAGCCCCCTGCCTAGGCAAAATCCTCTTCCTCGATTGGTGCATATGCCTAGGAATCCAATGTATGGAATGCCTACAACTGTGATGCAGGGGATTCAAAATGCTCCCCCCATCTTTTCAGATAACCCTGTGACTTCTCCGCTGCAAGGATCAGGATCTGGTGTGAACATTGGTCGAAGTTTCCAGGGCCAGAGTCTGGGATATTCGACGCAAGGCCCCAACTTGACCAATACCTCAGTCGCATGTGGGGGTGTTCATGGGTGCGGGTCGACCCGCAAACCCGCCTACCCAAACCGAACCAAGCCACTAATTACCCGAACCCATTCATTTACGGGTATACCCGACCCAACCCGTAACAACCCGTATAGATTTGGTTCGGGTATTGGGTTTTAGTTTCTAAACCCATGAACCCGTTGACCCAACTCGTTGACGTGGCATAATTAATTATTATTATTATTATTATATTATTATTTATAAATTTTAAAGTTGCTATAACTTTGTAAATTGTAACGTACACAAAGATCTTTTGCACTTTCCTTCCAGTTTCCAATCACACATTAAATTATTATTATTATTATTATTATTAAACATTATTATTAATATTAATCATGCTTGCTTGACTTATGCACTTCTAGTTTACACTTTACTGCCTTTTTATTTTTTTAATGAATCTTTATTAACTAATAATAATTAAGTATATATTAGAAACTTACTAAACTAAAGACAATACCACTTAACCTAACCCTATTTTTTTACTACGGCAAATCTCAAACGTCACCACTCCTCTTTCTCTCACGATTTTTTTTTTCATTTTACTCTCTCACATTCCAATTCCATCTTGCTTTCGAAAATCCGCAGTCTATACTTTGACTCTCTCATAGTTTCGTCTCCATATTGAATAAGGTTTTATACTTTTTATAGTTCTACAATATATTTATTTCAATGCAATATATTGTTTTTACAGTATGTACTTCAATAGTTTTATATCAATGCAAAATATGATGATAGGTTCAATGTAATGTACTATTTTGTTTCATATGATGCAAAGTACTATTTTGTTTCATATGATGAAAATATATTTTGATGCAAAGTCCTGTTATGTTTCATATTATTAATTTAAATATATTTTGTTTAATGTTGTTTTAATAATAATTTATATTAAAAATTGTTTTTTTTATAGAAAATGGAAGTGGAACAATCACAAATTGTCAGTGAAGATGTTGCTCATCCACTTGAACAAGAGCAAGAAGTTCAACAAATACAAGGAGAAGGGTTGTCATCATTGCCACCAAGTGCACCAATAGAGGTAAGCAAAAGAAAACCCTCTAGAAAACCTTCTACAGTTTGGAAAGATTTTAAAAGGGTTAATGATAAGGCTATATGTAAGTATTGTGGGAAACAATATGCTGCAAATAGTGGTAGTCATGGCACTACTAACATGCATAAACATTTGAAAGTGTGCCTGAAAAATCCAAATAGGGTAGTTGATAAGAAACAAAAAACTATAGCTATTGGAAAAGAAAGTGAGGATGATCCTAATAGTGTTAGCTTGAAACTTGTTGATTTTAATCAAGAGAGGACTAGATTAACACTTGCAAAGATGATAATCATTGATGAGCTCCCTTTTAAATATGTTGAAAATGAAGGATTTAATATGTTCATGAAAGAGGCTCAACCAAGATTCAAAATTCCATCTCGTGTCACTATTGCCAGAGATTGTTTATGCTTGTACTTCGATGAGAAAGAAAAATTGAAATCTATGTTGTCTGCTAATAAACAAATGGTGTCTCTTACCACTGATACTTGGACATCGATTCAGAATATGAATTATATGTGTGTTACAGTTCACTATATTGATGACGAGTGGAATTTAAAGAAGAGTATATTAAGCTTTAGTATAATTGCTGACCATAAAGGTGAAACTATAGGGATAACATTAGAGAATTGCATGAAGGAATGGGGTATCAAGTCTATATGTTGTGTGACTGTTGATAATGCAAGTGCTAACAATTTGGCAATTGATTATTTAAATCGAGGCATGAGTTTTTGGAATGGTCGTACTTTGTTTAATGGGGAGTACTTGCATATGAGATGTAGTGCTCACATATTAAACTTGATTGTCAAAGAAGGAATAAAGGATATTGATGAAGCTGTTAAAAGAATTAGGGTTGCATGTAAGTTTGTCAAGGCTTCTCCTAGTAGGTTGGCTACTTTCAAGAAGTGTGCAGAAGTTGTTGGTGTATGTTCTAAAGCATTGGTAACACTAAATGTAGAAACCAGATGGAACTCTACTTATTTAATGTTGAACATCGCTGAAAAGTATGAACATGCATTTTACCGCTTAGAACATGCTGATGTTGCATTTTTAACTAATCTCCGTATTGAGTCGAAAGGATGTCCTAATCGAGCTGATTGGGAACGAGCTTGTATTTTTGTGAAGTTTTTGAAAACTTTTTATGATGCCACACTTTCTTTTTCTGGGTCATTGCATGTTACTGCTAACTCTTTTTTCAAACAGTTGATGGATATTAAAAAAACGTTGAATAAATGGAGGCACAATGTTAGTGATCCAATTTTGAAAACCATGACATCAAATATGCAATTGAAGTACAACAAGTATTGGGAAAGCAATACAATAAATTATCTTCTCTTTGTTGCTATTTATCTTGATCCTCGTTATAAGCTTGACTATATTGAATTTTGTTTTACTCGGATGTATGGTGAAAAATTGTCAGAGGATATGTTAAAGAAATTGAAATCTCTCATTGCTAAATTGTTTGAGCACTATTTATTTTTGTATCCTGTTTCTCATGATGGTGGTTCCAATGCCTCATCTTCAAACATTGCCTCTCATTCTAGAATTGAAAATGGTGAAGATGATGAAGATTGAGACAATTTGTTTAGAATGAATATGAAGAAAAAACAATGTGAAGTGCAAAAAAATGAGTTGGAAAGGTATTTGGAGGATGGTGTTGAAGATGATTCTCCTACATTTAATATTCTCACTTGGTGGAAAGTAAAAACAAATAAATATCACGTGCTTTCCCGCATAGCAAGAGATATATTGGCTATCCCTGTATCCACTGTATCTTCTGAATCCGCTTTTAGTACAGGAGGTCGTGTCCTTGATTCATTTCGTAGTTCCTTGAATCCCTCTACCGTTGAAGCTTTGATTTGTACTCAAAATTGGATCAAATCTCCTAAGGTCATTGATTTATAAAAAGAGTTGGTTGAATTGGAAAAGGTTGAGTCAGGTATGAATTATATGTTTGAATTTTAAAATCTATTTTATTTTAGTATTACATTACATTATTCTTATTAGTTGTTTGTGTTTACATATATAGAGTTAGCTGGATTAGTTTCTATTGATGTTGGCATTACTGCGGTTGAGCTCAATACAACTGTTACTACTAGATTTTAAGGTATTTTCTAGTGTTGTTTTTCTTCTTCTTCTTTTGACTATTGTTGCTTAAACTTTTAACTGTTGTTGCTGGATTTTATGTTGTTGCTAAACGTTTCGTTGTTGTTGCTGGAATCTTTTACAGCTACTGTTGCTGGATTTTCTGTTGTTGCTAAACCTTTCACTGCTGGTGCTGGAATCTTTTATAGTTGCTGTTAGATTTTGGTGCTATTAGACCAATATTGGACCAATACATCTATGTTATTTTAAGACTAAGTGATGTTTATTTGCTTTTGAATTATTTAGAATTTATGAATTTTATGGAAATGATATTTTATGGAATTTTATATATTATTAAGTGTTAATATATATGACAGTTTACAGACCTACTTTTAAGCATGTGCTAGAAAAGGTAACATTTGAGTATCAAAACAACTAATATATATATTGTATATTATTATATATTTGTTTTACATATGTTGATATATATTTGTAATGAATAACATTTGAGTATCAAAATAACTAATAAATTTTATAAATTAAGGTATATTAATGAAAATATATAAATAATTAATGGTGTATATGTATCTTAATATTTTTTATGACAAAGAAAATACATTTCAAAATTTTAATTGTTATATTTTTAATTATTCTATTTTATATGTAGGATTTGTCTCCACTACGTAAATAATTTAATTGTTTGAAATATGCAAAATTATATTGAATTGTGTTATAGATTTTTTAAATTGAAAATAATAATTATTATATACACAACCCGTGGACCCAACCCTACCCAACCCGTAAATATCCGGGTTGATTCGGGTCGGTTTTTAAAGTAGAATTACGGGTTTGATGATAAACCCAACCCATTGAAAGTTGAACGGGTTGGGTAACGGGTTAAGGCGAACCCGGTCCAACCCAACCCGCGTACACCCCTAGTCGCATGCTTAAGGCAACAGATGGATGAGAGCAACATGCAAATGGTTCAGACTTTGTCCCAAACTATGGGCGAGATCTTCCAGCCATTGATCTATAACGCTACCCAAACCAACCAACAATTGACGCTGCAGTTGACGCGGTTGGTTGAGTTCATGGGAGTACCCCCTGTACCCAGAAATTAAAACACAATGGCGAACGTCCCTCGACAGGACGTAAGAAATGCAAGGGAAATACACTTAGAAAACCAGTTTAGAGTCGAACCTCCTGTAGTTGAGGCGGTAAGAGAATATCAAACGAACCAGGTTCATGTTCTAGACGAAGGAAACCAAGGAGTGGTCGTGATAAACCGAAACCAGGATGCAGATCATGTGGTCCAAGAAGTTCGACGCAATAATATAGCCATTGACAACAATCTAGCGGCCATGGTCGAAAGGATTATGGCTCGAAATGGAGTAAACACTGGTTTTACTCGACCAAACTTTACATCCCCGATAGTAGATTACATCCTTCAAACAGAGTTACCTACTAGGACGAAAGTACCAAAATTTACGAAATTCTCAGGGGATACGACGAAATCTACTGTCGAACATGTGGCTTGATATGTGATAGAAGCCGGAGAAATAGCGAATGATGAGAGTCTTAGGATAAAATACTTTCCAAGTTCCCTCACAAAAAATGCTTTCACTTGGTTCACGACGCTAGCACCTAACACCATATGTAGTTGGGCCCAACTTGAACGCTTGTTTCATGAGCAGTTTTACATGGGCCAGACCAAAATTAGTTTGAAAGAACTAGCTAGTGTAAAACGTAACTTTTCGGAGCCAATCGAAGAATACCTCAATAGGTTTCGATTACTCAAAGCCAGGTGTTTCACGCAAGTGCCGGAACACGAACTGGTCGAAATGGCCGCTGGAGGCCTTGATTATTCCATTCGTAAGAAGTTAGATACCCAATACTTAAGAGATATGGCCTAATTGGCCGATAGAGTTCGACAACTCGAACGTTTGAAAGACAAGAAAACTAGATTTAACAAGAGTAAGAAGGTGGCCTTTGTCGAAATTGATGACATTATCGAAAGGGCATGCGAGGATTCTTTGAATCTCGACGAAAATGAAGTAGACCTCGCCGAACTTAAACAAGGCCCCCCTTATTCTTGTAAAGTATTAGCACCCCCACAGGGGAAGAGTTTTGTCGAATCAGAAAGGAATGATAGATTCCCAAAGAAAACATATACCTTCGACATCACCAAATGTGATGAAATTTTCGATTTGTTGGTAAAAGATGGACAAATGATAGTGCCACGTGGCGCTAAATTGCCATCGCTAGAGCAACGAAAAAAGAGAGGTTTTTGTAAGTACCATAACTTTCTGGGTCATAAAACATCTCAATGTTTTCTTTCCAGGGATCTTGTTCATAACACAATCCAGGAGGGACGACTGAAGTTTGGGGAGAAAACCACCAGCCAAATGAAGGTCGAAACGGACCCTCTGCAGGTGACGGATGCTTACTACACAGAGCCTTTAGAAGCCAACATGATCGAGGTCATTGAAGGCCGCAACTTCTCAGAAAGCATGATAGAAGTTACTGATGACTTCGTCAAAAATGTTGTGATGACAAAGGTCATAATGGGCTTTGATCGAGGCAGTGAAGGGGAGATGGATACTACCAACATCGATGGGGTAGCAGACAACCCAAAATGGGAGATGGTGACCAAGGAGATGGCTGATAACTTCGTCGAAATGGACCAGGCTACTGAAGGTTTGAGTCTAAGCTTAAAGGGTTTGAATTTGGTCGAAGAGGTTGAGATCAACATGATGGAAGTCACCCAACAAGAAGGTGAGGGGGACAGTGAGTCGAACAACCAAGAAGAAATCACTAAGGAGGCATACCCGAAGCAAGAGGAAACAATTGTGGATTTTCTTCACAAATGTCAGGGAAAGGGTTCTAGCGTGATGTTATGCCCACGATGCAGCGCAATCTTCGACAAAAAGGCTGCCCAGAGACTTGAGGGAACACGAAGGCTCAAGAAAAGTGGGAGAATGCCTGAGTTCGATAAACGAAGTAGTTTGCTGAAAAGGTCTGAATCCCACATCAGAGGCCCAAAAACAAGGCCTGCTAGTTTCAAACCCGCTGTTGGAAACACCGATGGTAGGTGGACGAAACCCAACGAGGATAACCGACAGGGCGAACAAAAATGGAAGAATTTCAAAGTGAATAGGGGTTCCTCAGTTACTTATCAAAAAGAATTCCAGTCTTCAAAGATGGCCCATGTATCCGAGAATTATAAAGGGAAAAACCCCATGTCTCGATCGCATTGGAGGCGGGAACAACGGAAAAGAAAAGCTCTTAGAGAAACGGCGTCGAAGGACAAGGCCGAATCTAGTACTAATCTCCCAACAAAAAATCAGAGAGAGCCGTCGAAGATGACCAGCAAAACCACACAACCGCCGGTGGGTAGGAAGTTGTTCTCTGACCAGGTTAAAAATCAGAGAGAGATCACTTGGATCGACGGCGAGATGATGGACAACTTCGACTCAGATTCTAATGATTCGCTAAATTTGTTGGTGAACGTAGTGTCAGTGATGCCGAAAGAATATGACAGATTGTCTGTGATCGAAAACTGCGACACGGACGCAGACTGCGAAATGGCAGCACACAGACCCGTCTGCTATTATGTGATGAACAACGGCTGTGTCGAAAAGCAAAATGCTTTCTTCGAACGAACCACTGAGGAGATGAGTGTTGCACCCTAAAATTTGACCAACCGGGTCCCACTTTCGGTTTATGCTTCGACGCATTTTCGCATTCGCATTCGCATACTGCATATAGTGCATTTTCTCAATCATGGTGATTTTATCGGATTTACAGCCATATGTTCACGTTTCAGAGGTTCTAGACCGTTTCAGATAATCACAGGTTATTTTCGGGAAGTTGTGCGCTTCCGGGTTGTGTTTTTAGCTCTCGCTGTGTTTTGAGGACATTCAGGTGTCCAGGTTGTCGTTGGTTCCGCTTTTGTCTCGCTATCTTTTTTTTAACCGAATTTAATTGCCTTTTTAGGCTTTTTATTAGACTTAAATAGCATTTAGAAATATAGAGTTTCTTTTTAATAAATAGATTTTAATGGATATTAATAGTTTTCTTAATAGATTTTAATCTTTTAAATAGGATTTTAGAATAATGGTTTAATAGAGTTTAGAGTTTTATTTGTTTTTAATTAGAATATTGTCATTTGGCATTGTTCATTAGTCCATTTTTTTTCATTTTATTAATCCCTCACGTTCATCTTTTTTTCATTTTTTTAATCCACAGTATTTTGTTTTATCATTTTCATTAACCATGTTCAGTGCAGTATTAATCCATTAATCATCATGCATGATTTTTATTTCACGCTAACCATGGGAATCCTTTTTTTGTCCGTTAATCCATTTCGTTATCATATTAATTGTCCATAATCCTTCATTAGTTAATCATTTGGGCTAAAGTTATCCAGAGTTTTCAGAAGGCCCATTAAGCAAGTCCAAAAAGGCCAGGTGGCGTATAAATAGCCAGCACACGTGTATGATTTCCGGCTAGCCACATCATTCTCTATTGCTCAGAATCGTGACAACGCATATCCCACTCACAAACCCTCTGTAACACGTGTGCTCCATGCACTACTCCCTCTGCCACCTACCGTGACACTCGTCACCTCACCATCTCCTCACCGGGAATGCCACCGCCGGCCATGCAAATCCGGTGACAACCAACTCCGGCCACCGCCAACAACCTCCGACCACCGTCCAATTCGCCGGAGAACACAAAATCACCAAAAAATCCGATTTTCTACACCAATCTTCTCCTTCCTTCTCCGATCACAAGCAATAATCATCTCCGCTAATCTTCATCTTGTGCTCCGATCATTCTTCTTTCAGAAAACCTCATCAACGATCATCAAACCTCTTCATCAGTAATCTGTTTCCAACAAATTTCTAGCAATCATCATTCGTATTTCTTATGGTTTCTCCATACATTCATCAACAAAGAACATTCTTCATTTCCAGAAAATGTTTAAGATCCAGATCTTCATCCTCCACTTGGAGTTCATCATCCTTCAACATCTTTAAATCAACGCTTGAATTTTCGTAGTTCGTTGGAGTTTCTCGCAAGGACGCCGTCAGAGTTTTTTTCATACAAGACCGTCGTTGATCTTCGTAACGTAAACGCCGCCGCCTCCGTAGTCTCCCTCAACGTCGTCTTCCAGGATTTCCTTCAAGAACATCAAGATCCTTTGAAGTCTTCTCAGAATCTCCGTCCTCATAAGATCCTCCAGGTTCTCTCGTTATTCCTTCTCTAGATCAAAACCTGCATGTTTTATTTTAGCTTGAATGTTAGGTTGAAGTGACTTAGGGTAGATCCTCCGTTTAGTTGAACGATAGGTTCTGTGAGGTAGATAGGGTAAGATTTGGGATTCTGAGTGCAAATCACTGATAGCGGTAGATGTTGTGAGGATTTGATTTAGGATTGAAGTTTATTTTAGGATCGAGGTTTGTTGATGATGGGCGGTGGCAGGTTTTTCGTTTGCGTTTGTGCAGTTTCAGAGAGAAGATGGAGAGAGTGTTTGGGAGGCGCTAGAGTTTGGAGTAGAATGTGTGTGAACAGTATAGAGTGTTGCTGAGAGGGGGATTGATTTCGTTTGATGAACGTTGGGTTACGGGCTTAGTTGAGCCCACGAACCTATTGCTTGGTATACCTCTTTTCGAATTTTTTTCCAACATGCCACTTTTTTAGAAGTAAATTTCCAAAATGCAACACTTTTCCACCTATATACCAAAATGCCATCTTTTCAAACATAAAAAAAATTGAAATAGGCATTACCGCCCATCCAATGGGCGGTTGAGACTAAATTTTTTTTTTTTTTCGTTTTTTTTAATTATTTTTAATATATAATTATCATTTATTAATATTGATATATATATATATATATATATATATATATATATATATATATATATATATATATATATATATATATATATATATTAATATATATATATATATATATATATATATATATATATATATATATATATATATATATATATATATATATATATATATATATATATATATATATATATATTTTTTTTTTTTTTTAATTATTTGAATGGCATTTTGTCACTTTTCAAACAAAGTTAAAGGACTGCCGTCCATTGAATGGGCGGCTATGTTGAAATTTATGGACACCCGCCCTTTCAATGGGCGGTAGAGTTCAAAATGTTATTTTTTTTTCGTTTTAATTTATTTAATTTATTTAGTATAAAAAAATATAATTAATTAGAAATAATGTATTTAGTTTTAATAATAATAATAATTGAATTAGAAATAATGTATTTTAAAATACTTAGTTTTAATTATTTTTAATTTAATTAGTAATAATAATAATTGATGTAGAAATAATGTATTTAGTTTTAATTAATTTAAATTAATTAGTAATAATTATAATTGAATTAGAAATATATAATAATATTTAGTACACTGAAATATATAATAATATTTATAAAATAAATAACAATAAAAGAACTAAAATAAATATTTATTAATTTTTGAAATTTAATATGTACATTAAAATTCCTATTGATCCTTAACTAATTTCGACCCGGTCGACGTAAGCGTTGGTGGGTTCCACAGCCAGGAGGTTGTACATTTCTGGTGGGCCTTCTACGATCAACCTCAACGTTTTGGGGCTGTGTAGATGGTCCTGCATCATTGTTAGAGTTCATGAATTCAGCGACCAAATCATCAGTGAAATCGTCGTCAGTTGGTATCGCCGCCACACTTCCATAACTTAATCTTGTACCCTTGTTACTCCAACTTGGTGGGTTTAACGGTGGTATTGTGTTAGTCATGTAGGGGGTGTATGAATGGGAACAAATAATCGTTAGTGTTTTTATTAATCGTCATGTATTAAATAATATTAGTTAATAATATCAATTAATATAAATTATGTATTAAAAAATATAAATTCATATTATATATTAATTTATATTTATTATGTATTAAAATATTAATTAATATTATACATTAATTGATATAAATAAATATTAAAAAATATATAATTTATATATTAATATTATATATTAATTAATATAAATTAATATTATACATTAATTGATATAAATTAATATAACTTATGTATTAAAAAATAAATATATATTATGTTAGTACTATTCATAATATATATATTAATATTAATAAATCATATTAATATAAATTAGAAAATAATTATGTATAAATTAATGATACTAATATATATATATATATATATATATATATATATATATATATATATATATATATATATATATATATATATATATATATTAATATTAATATTAATAAATGATAATTATATATTAAAAATAATTAAAAAACAAAACGAAAAAAAAAAAAAATGTTAGTCTCAACCGCCCATTGGGTGGGCGGCAATGCCTATTCCAAATTTTTTTATGTTTGAAAAGATGACATTTTAGTATATAGGTAAAAAAGTGTGGCATTTTGGAAATTTGCTTTTAAAAAAGTGGCAGGTTGGAAAAAAATTCCCTCTTTTCCTCTCATTACACCCACTGCATTACTAATCTGGTTATTGGGCTTCGCTTAAGCCCAGGCATCTTGCTGATGATGCATCTGTTTGATTTCGCACCCCTCCCCTGGCTGAGTGAATATGAGAAAAGCACCTGGGCTGGGCCTTTCCCTTCTTTACTGTTAAAACACCTCTGTAGCTTAATAGTGCATCCCCTGTTTGGCATTTATTTTGTTTCTTTTTTTTAAGCCTTATTTTAATGTTTAGATTTAGTTTAATTAGGATTAACATTAGATTAACATTAGAATAATATTAGAATGACATTAGAAAACTTAGAATAAAAAAAAACATAATAAAAGATATATTAGAAATTTAGTGTGCATATATTAGTATAAAAACCTTAGGATAAAAAAAATATAGTGTATAGAAAACATTAAGAATATTAATATAGGTTAGATAGCAAAAGATAATAAAAAACTTTAGGTAATAAAAAACTTTAGGTTAAAAATTGTAGTGATAAAAATATTAGGATAAATCCAATAAAAATACTAACATAGTGTAGTTTTTTTAATTTTCTTTAGGATAAAAGACTTAGATAAAAATGTAGCAAAAAAAAAATAGTGTATATAAAATAGATTTTAATAGTAGAATATTTTTTTAGGATAGTTTTAATATAGCTTTAGGACTAATACATAGATGTAGCATGACATTTTGTTTTGGGGTTTTTTTTAGATTGAATTAGGATATGGGATATATAGGGATATACGGGGTAGAAGTAGAATTTCCCTTAGAAATTATATTAGACTTGTAAACTATATTAATATTTTTAGTATATTTTTGCAATTGTATGCTTGTTTGGTGTGCCCTTTTGGGGTTTATTTTGTTTGTATGGGCTTGCTTGGGGTGTGGGCTTGGCTTGAGGAGCATGATGATGAAGCATAATGAAGACAAAGAGTTGAAGATCAAGTTCAAAGTTGATGAGGATGCTAGGCTTGCTTGAAGATTGATTGAAGATCATAGGACCTAGGAGCTAGGTAGAGTTTTAGAATAGAAAATTCCTTCATAAATATGGATGGCTTCTGTTGCCTCCATTCTTCTTTATGATTCAAAGTCTCTCTTTGATACTCACCTCCTTCCTTTGGAAGGCTTAGTGACAGTATCTAGGAGATAGAACTTTTGAGAGAAACAGTCTGTATTTTGTTAACAGTCTGTATGCCACCTTTGGTGGTTAACTGACTGTTTAACATCCCAAATCATCTTGTGAACTAGTACTCATTTAGGAGAGCTTGCTTTGAAGAACCTTTGAAGACTGAAGATGAAGTCCCTTGCCTTGAAGACTAAAGGAGCTTGTGCTGTCAGGTTTTGCTGTTTAGAGTTGCTGGTGTTGTGTAGAGCTGGTGATGTATTGTTTGAGTTTCTTGATTGTATTGTTTGATAATTTTCCCCATAAGGTTGAAGTGAAGTTGTTTCACTTTGCCCATTGTTTTCTAGGTTCGAGGTTGAGTGGGACTCCCTTGCCTCGCTTGAACTGCTGCATTCATGCATTTTACTGCTTTATTGTATATATGCTGTTGTTTTTCCGTTTATCCCCTTAGGATCTCTGTTTCTCTCTGCGCAAGAGAGAAATATGACAGACATTAGGCTTTCATCCATGCATGACAACATTAGGTTAGATTTTGATTCCCTTTTAAACCATAGGTTTTAGAGCTTCTTTCTCTTCTCATCTTAAAACAATCAGAAAAATACAATAAAAGGATAAACATCAATAAAAAAAACAGCTCTTGCGTAAAAGACTGTAAACCAATCAAACGTCATTTTTGTCCGCTTGGACTCATAATCAGAAGAAAACCTTTTTCAGAAGGATAAAAACAATCAAGACAGACTTGTGTCGTACGTGGCCCGAACTACGTTTGCTCTGATCTTTCATGCTGTATGAAAGTACGTAAGCATAGGATGCGATATCCTAGCGAGCAACCTTCCCCTCCTTTCCAGTAGGTAGGCGAACTACGTTGACTCTGATTTCTCGTTCCAGACGGGAATACGTAGGCATAAAGTGCGATACTTTGCCGAGTCATTTTATTTTCTTTTAACCCTTGACCTGTAGAGTAGATAGAATAACCAATCCGTACTAGAAAACAAGCGTGGATCCCGTCGAGTACGACGGACGTGAGGGGTACTAATACCTTCCCCTTGCGTAACCGACTCCCGAATCCAGGATTTGGTTGCGATGACCATTCCTTTCCCGTCTTCGCGGTAGGTTTACTTCGAGCGTTTCCTTTCCCTCTGTTGGGATAAATAACGCACGGTGGCGACTCTTCTGTTCAGCCGACGCCGATTTTCGCAGTAGCGACAGCTGGCGACTCTGCTGGGGACTCCAACGGTTCCATATGTGAGTCAATCCTAGCGCTTGTTTTCCCGTCGGGGATTTTGTATGGATTTACTTCTTCTGTATTTTACATTCAGCATTATATTATTGTTATTATTGCTATATTGGGGTTGTGACGGGTGTTCTATGATTGAGAGATAAGTCGTACATGCGCTTGAGTGCACCTAGAATTAGAGTGGAAATTAGTGGGCGCGTGCTTGCTTTGCAGGCACTAGTGTCTCATGAAATCCACGCTCGGACGAGGTTCTTCTGGTTGACTTCTTTTTCAACCCTTTGGGTTGAGGGGGTTGTTGGTTAGTTGGATTGTCGACTCCGGGGACCGATCATTTGGAAGTTGGCTAAGTGAGGCCTCTTCAGGACATGATGATGCCACACCTCCTGGGTATCGTATCATCAGTCTTGAAAGTCTGTGACGCCAACGACCGCATAGGATGCCGTACCATTGTCAGTTATTAGGACACCTACCTGTGAGAGGGGTTGGGAATGCAGGTAACTTGACCTCCAGAATACCGGTTATCTTGATTGAGATTCAGGGGTGTGATATCTGAGGATGGTATTATTGGGGTCTATCAGAGACCAAGTGGGAGTTATGTTACTGGATCTAGCAGAGACTTGATTGGAGTTTATGTATGGGGTCTGTCTAAGACCATGGTTTGAAGAATACTGGAAGGTCTGTTGGAGACTTTGTTCTTGGTGTGATTTGGGCTTCTCAGTCGGGGCACTTGGTCCTTTGTTGCATTTTTGCATTGCATTGTTTGCATCATCATGTGCATATCATTAATGTGTGTCTGTGCTGCAGGTGCATTTTCATACTTCCCGATTCTAGTGCTCCGGCCTTCCATCTGTTATCATGAGTATTTTGAGGAAGACTGTCGCGTACAAGTTGCCTACTCCTAATGTTTCTTCGCTACTTGGTTTGATATCTCTAGCTGATGATGAGGTGAAGAGAAGCTTCAGGAAGAGTTATGGGAAACTACTCAGGATGGTCTATAAACCATCCATGCATGAGCGTGACGGATTGTATGCGCTGATGCAGTTCTATGATCCCCCGCTGAGGTGTTTTACTTTCCCTGACTTCATTCTGGCTCCGACCATGGAGGAATATGCTGAGATCTTGGAGTTGACTATTTAGAACAAGGTGCCCTTCATTCATATAGGTGCTGAGCCCAAGCTGGAGGATCTGGATTTTGCTTTGCACTTAGACCCCTCAGAACTGCTGTTAACCTCGTGGAATGGAGTTTCTGGTTTTTCTCTTAAGTTCTTAGTTGGGAAAGCACAAGAGTACGCCAAGAGTGGTTGTTGGGTTGTGTTTAATGTTATCCTTGCTTTGTGTATCTATGGCATTGTGATGTTCCCAAACTTGCCTGACTTCGTTGATTGGACGCATTCCATATCTTTGCTTCAGGCAATCCTGTGCCCACCCTGATTGGAGACTTCTATCACTCACTGCATTATAAGAATGAGAATAGGAGGGGCAAGAACGTCTCTTGTTATGTGCCTTTGCTGTATATGTGGTTTGAGAGTCATCTGCCCAAGAAGGGTATATTTGCTGAGTCTGCAGATACGGTGGATTGGTCTGAGCGTCTGATGGGACTTTCTTCAGAAGATGTTAGCTGGTTTGACAGATCTTTATTGGGATCTGAGTTTATCTACAGCTGCGCCGGATATCCTAATGTTCCTCTGATAGGGAGGAAAGGGTGCATTAACTACAATCCATCATTATTGATCAGGCAATTCGGTTACGCTCTAAAAAGCCCGCCAAAGGAAGAAGAAATACATGAATCTCTGTATTTCACCGGTGACTTGAGTGGGGAATTATTGGCCAAGCTTCAGCACGCTTGGAATCATATCTGCAGAAGAGGGAAACCGTTGCTAGGCAAGAATGATTGTCAGGCCTATATGCCATACAAGGTGTGGATCCAGGAGAGAGTAAGACAGGTACATATGCCTTTTCCAGCAGTCTCACGTCCTATTCCCATTCCAGTGGAGGAACCTACTACTGTAGCTGTTGAGGTCTATGAACGGATCGTGAAAGAAAAGGAGGACTTGATAAAGATCAATGAAGAGTTAGAAAAAGAACTGGCTCAGCTGCGTAGTGAGAAGAACAAGGTTGTGTATTCTTACCAACAGCAGACTGAGTTAGTAAACAGGCTAGGTGCTGAACTGACCGAAGAGAAGAAGAAGCGTGAACGCCTGGGGAAAGAATTCAGAAGCTCTCATGATATGTTGGAGTCCAAGAAGAAGGCACTCGATGCCGCCCACCGGGAAATCTCTTCTTGCAACAAAACGTGGAATGCTACGCTAACCAACAACAAAAAGAGGGAAGACAAATTGAAGCAGCAAATTTCTGAACTCGAAGATCAGTTGAAGGCTAGCAATAAAAAGTATGAAGAGGAGGTGATGGCAAGATATAGTCTTCAGAACTCATTGAATAAGGCCATCGAGTGCAAGAAAGAGGTTGTGTCTCAGAAACGGAAGCTAGAGGACCGCTTCGGAGAAGGGGCATGGGAGGAATCTGCTGGTGATTTACGACGTGTTCTCAAGCGAAGAGATCTACTTGTTGAGGGTTTGCTTACCCGACCAAGTCATCCAGAGACTAAGAGGTTATTAGAGGAGTACCAGGCGTACGAACGCACTTGATTATTTCATGTATTAATGTGTATGATTTATTTGCATTGTGCTGGCCATCACCAGGATTGTTGGTTGAGGTCATGCCTTCTTATTGTACGCTCATTGATATTGTATTCCTGACTTGATGGGTTTCTCTGCAATGTATGAGGTGTTTTCTATGATTCGGCTCCGAACTTCGTATTGCTGTCACTGTCACCATACTGACACATTCGCACTAGAATTGGGGAGTGATATTCCCTAATGCACAGACACATATTGCATTGCATATACATTCATATTGCATTACAGGTGATTATTGAACTGTATCTCATTTCCTGCATCTCGACAGGTCTTTTCAGGATTGAAAGTCAACGCCCGCACCGATACTCTACTCGTACCAACTGCAGAAGAGTTATGGATCAGATGCAGAATGAAATGCAGGACATGCGTGAGAAGCTGGCGCTATTCATGCAGACAATGGAGACCATTGTGAAAGGCCAGGAAAACTTGCAAGCTTTGGTGCAGCCTTTGCTGATGAGAAATGTTGGGCACGGAAACGAAGACCATAATTCTGTGCGTGTTGACGGGGATGGTACTCCTACACCGGTAGCTCCACCTGTGGTGAACATACCGGCTGTGAATGCGAACAACGGCGCTGGCGCCGGGAACGGTAATGCAGGAATCGGTAACGAGACTGTCGTCAACAACGTTGGGTTTGGAGATGTCAATCTGGGTGGTGATAATATTGGAGGTAATGGCTTCGGGAACAACGGATTTGGCTTTAACGACCAGGGGTTTGATCATGCTGGGAAGTACGGCTTCAACACTCAGGGCTTCGGACAGGATGGATTTGGTAATACCAATCAGGGTTACGGCGGATTCGGTAACGGGAATGACGTTGGAATGATGTCTTTTGGACCTACCGGAGTCGCTCCAGGGTATGGTAACAGGGGGCGGGGCCCTATGATAAATCAGACTAGATTTGGCCGTAGCAATGGGTATGATGGATACGGGAATGGGAACGGTAATTGGATAGAAGATCAGCAAGAAGATGCTTTCTCTGGTGGAGGTTTTGAAGGTCCTATAGATGACTCTCAGAGAATCAAGATGCTCGAGGAGCAGATGAAAGGTGTTGTGAATCAAAGTGTTGTTGGTTTAGATATGACCACAATGGGTCTGGTGCCTGGCCTGAGGGTACCGCTAAAGTTTAAAGCTCCCACATTCGACAAATATAAAGGGGATACCTGTCCAAAGGTGCATGTGCGATCATACTATAGAAGGATGTCGGCTTATTCAAACGATGAGAGGATGCTGATGCATTTCTTTCAAGACAGCTTGTCTGGTCCGTCCCTTGAGTGGTATATGGGGTTGGAGCCAACCCAGATAAAGACATGGAAGCAGCTGGCTGAAGCGTTTGTGGCTCATTGTAAGTACAATAGTGACTTGGCACCCAACCGGGTCCAATTACAGGGGTTGTCCCAGAAGAAAGATGAGAGCTTCAAAGAATACGCGCAGAGGTGGCGCGACATGGCTGCACGAGTTCATCCTCCTTTGGACGACAAAGAAATGAATGATATGTTCATAGGAACATTTACTGGTGTGTTTTATGATAAGTTGTTTCATACTTCCTTGGGCAGTTTCTCGGACCTAATCTTGATGGGTGAGAAAATTGAAAGCAATATTAAAATGGGGAGATTCCAAGCTGAGGAATCTACTTCAGCTGGCAGTAACAGAAGAGCTTTCGGTGGTCGCCGTCAAGGTGATGCAAGTGCAATATTCGGGGGCCGAGGCCGAGGCCGGGGCAGAGGCCGGAATCAGTACAATCATCCGCAACAGGTGGCAAGTGTCACAATTCCATTTCATCAACAACCAATACCACTACAGCAGATACCACCACAGCAACAGCAGCCACAACAAAGGTTACATCCTGCCCAGCGCAGAATTCAGGGGGGCAAACCAAGGAGGGTGTTTGAAACGCCTCCTTCAACGTACGCAGAGTTGCTACAGACGTTACTGGGTTTGAACTTGGTGGAAAAGAGGACTATGGCGCCAATAACGGGCACTTCTCCGTTCGGTTTTGATGCGAACAAGCACTGTGAATTCCACATCGGAGCTCATGGCCATGACATAGAGTATTGCCACACGTTCAAGCATGTGGTGCAAGATCTGTTGGATAGCAAGGCCATCAATTTCGGACAAGCAGGTCCGAACAGAGTACAATAGCCCATGTCCAACCATGGGGCAAATGCTATTTTAACTGAGGAGGGTTTGAACTTGATCATGAATGTTGATGAACTAAGAACACCGTTGTGTAAGATAAAGAGCAGATTATTGAAAGGAGGTGTGTATCCGGGCTGCGATGAGTTTTGTCTAGAGTGTTGGGCCCAAGCTGGGGGTTGTGCTGAATTAAAGAAGGGTATTCATACCTTAATAGATGAAGGCACGATGCAATTCGACAGAACGGCAGTTGAGGAACCTGCAGAGGTGGTAGTTGATGAGCAAAGTGATGTAGCTACCGTGACAATCCCCCGAAAAACAATAACTATAACAGCGCCAGCCAGGCGACCGCCGATCACTATCACCAAGGCAGAACCAACCCCTTATGAGAGCACTAAGGCAGTACCCTGGACTTATGGGTTGGAAGCATACTGTGGTGGGGTGAAAATTGATATTAGTAAACAGCCAGTTGAGGTCGTAGACAACGTCGTCGGGACCGGAGGGATGACGAGAAGTGGGAGAATTTTTATATCGCCTGAGGTAGAGGCTGAACGATTGGCGAAAGGAAAAGGAAAGATGAATGAGGATGTCCCTGTGCAGAGGAACGAAAAAGAAACGTCATTGAAGGATGTAGAAGAGTTTATGCGCCTTATTCGTAAGAGTGATTATAATATTGTTGAGCACCTTCAACAGACGCTATCGAAGATATCCATACTGTCGCTGTTATTGTGTTCCGAAGCCCATAGGAATGCACTGTTGAAAATTCTGGACACGTCGTTTGTACCCCAAGATGTTTCTGTGAATCAGTTGAAGGGGGTGTTGGCGCACGTAAACGCAGGCCATAGCTTGGGATTTACGAATTTTGATTTGACCCCGAGGGGGAGAGAGCATAACATGGCGTTGCATGTCTCAGTTGAATGTAGGGGCTCAGTCATGTCCCACGTACTGGTAGATACCGGATCTTCCTTGAACGTGCTGCCAAAGAAAGCAATGATGAAATTGGACATCAGGGGAATCATTTGTACGCCTAGTGACTTGGTGGTCAGGGCATTTGATGGTACACGAAGGTCAGTCTTTGGATCTATAACGTTACCTCTGCAGGTGGGGCCGGAGATTTTTGAAACTGAATTTTACATTATGGACATCCAGCCAGCATACAGTTGTCTTCTCGGACGACCATGGATCCATGGTGCTGGGGCAGTCACATCTACCTTGCACCAAAAGCTGAAATACATGGTAGGGGACAGTGTGGTCACGGTCTGTGGAGAAGAAGATATATGGTCAGCCATCTGTCATCATTCAAGTACGTAGAAGTCGATGGCGAGATTCATGAAACACCCTGTCAAGCCTTTGAAGGGTTGCGCATCAAAGACAGAGTTCCAGGGTCGAGTAAAGCGGCAGAGGTGGCAGTCTCGTCATACAAGGAGGCTCAGGCCCTAGTGAAGACTGGTGAAACAAAAGGTTGGGGCAAGGTTCTGGATATTCCCGTAAATATGGACAGATTTGGGCTGGGATATCAACCATCGTCATCAGCGCCTGCTGCAGGGGCACCTCGTTTCAAAGGACCGATAACAATCACGGCTAGTAGAGTGTATCACGAGGCCATCAACGCTGTTTCAGATTCCAAAGAAGGAGACAGTGACTGCGACATGGACGCTTGGATTCAGCCGAGCGTGCCAGGACAAGGATTATGCAATTGGTCTATTCAGGAGATTGTTCCTGTGACTACCAAACAGTAATACTTTGTTTTCTTAATTGTTGAACAATCTGGTGTCTTACCCGGGGCATCGTGATTTTGCTTAGGGCCGTGCTGTTATGTACATTGCATTGTTTAATCATTAAATAAAAGGCGTTTTTTCATGTACAAATATTGCGATCTCTGTTTTTCCTGTTTTTATGTTTTACAATAAAATGGCAACGTGGTTATTCGCTTTATACACATTTTGAAGCATTTAAGCATTCCTTTTGCAGGATAATATTTTCAGATGACATCATTGAATCGCCTATGACTCATTTCGACTTTGAGCACCCGGTATTTCAGGCCGAAGAAGAGATTGTTGAAGATGGCGACGTTCCAGAAGAGTTGTCTTGGTTGGTAAAGCAAGAAGAACGAATCATTCTGCCTCATGAGGAGGTCATTGAAATTATTAACCTGGGGTCGGAAGGGGTTGAAAGGAACATCCGTATAGGAGCCGCGCTACAGGGCGACGTCAAGCGAAGACTGGTTGAAATGCTCCGAGAGTATAGTGATGTGTTCGCTTGGTCGTACGAAGACATGCCTGGGCTGGACACGGATATGGTTGTGCACCGTCTGCCGTTAAAAGAAGAATGCCCGCCGGTTAAGCAGAAGCTTCGCAGAACTAGGCCTGATATGACAGTGAAAATTAAGGAGGAGGTCCAAAAGCAGTGGGATGCTGGTTTCCTAGCTGTTACAAAATATCCCTCATGGGTCGCTAATATTGTACCAGTGCCTAAGAAAGACGGCAAAGTGAGAATATGCGTAGATTACCGTGATCTGAACAAAGCGAGCCCGAAAGATGATTTCCCACTTCCTCACATCGATGTGCTGGTTGACAACACTGCTCAATTCTCCGTATTCTCCTTCATGGATGGCTTCTCGGGCTACAATCAGATTAAAATGGCGCCAGAAGACATGGAGAAGACTACCTTCATTACGTCTTGGGAAACATTTTGCTACAAAGTGATGCCCTTCGGATTAAAGAATGCTGGGGCAACGTATCAGCGTGCAATGACGACTCTTTTTCATGACATGATGCATAAGGAGATCGAGGTTTATGTCGATGATATGATTGCCAAATCCCAGACGGAGGAAGAACATTTGGTGAATCTGCTGAAGCTATTCAAGAGGCTTAGGAAGTTCAGGCTGAGACTGAACCCTAACAAGTGCACCTTCGGGGTGAGGTCGGGTAAACTGCTAGGGTTTATTGTGAGCGAAAAAGGAATAAAGGTCGATCCTGCAAAAATAAAAGCAATACAAGAGATGCCGACGCCTAAAACGGAGAAAGAGGTGCGCAAGTTTTTAGGGAGGTTGAACTACATCGCTCGGTTCATATCTCACCTAACAGCTACGTGTGAGTCGTTGTTCAAGATGTTGAAAAAAGACCAGGCTGTAACATGGAATGAAAATTGTCAAAAGGCGTTCGATAAAATAAAACAGTATTTGCAGGAGCCTCCTATTTTGATACCTCTAGTGGCAGGGAGACCCTTGATTATGTATTTGACAGTTCTTGAGGGAAGTATGGGTTGTATCCTCGGTCAACACGACGAGACAGGAAGAAAAGAGCATGCAATATACTACTTGAGTAAGAAGTTTACTGAATGTGAATCTCGATACTCAATGCTCGAAAAAACTTGTTGCGCGCTAGCCTGGGCCGCCAAGCGTTTGAGGCAATACATGCTGAACCATACAACCATGCTCATCTCGAAGATGGATCCTATCAAATACGTATTCGAAAAGCAGGCATTATCGGGGAGAATTGCCCGTTGGCAGATGGTTTTGACCGAATACGACATCCAGTATGTCTCACAGAAGGCTATAAAGGGGAGTGTATTATCTGAGTACTTGGCAGAGCAGCCTATTGAGGACTACCAATCGATGAGGTTTGATTTTCCTGACGAGGATATCATGTACCTAAAGATGAAAGATTGTGAAGAACCGTTGCCAGACGAAGGACCAGAATTGAGTTCCAAATGGAAGTTGATCTTTGACGGAGCTGTAAACTCCTATGGTAGCGGAATAGGGGCAATCATCACTACTCCACATGGGTCGCACATCCCATTTACTGCTCGATTAACCTTTCCAGTTACCAATAACGAAGCCGAATACGAAGCTTGTATCATGGGGCTTGAATAAGCCATTGATTTGCGAATCAAAAATCTGGATGTATACGGAGACTCAGCTCTGGCGGTGAATCAAATAAAAGGAGAATGGGAGACACGTCAGCCTAATTTGATACCATACATGAATTACGCGAGGAGGTTGTTGCCCTTCCTTGACAAGGTTGAGTTGCATCATGTACCGCGAGCAGAGAATCAGATGGCTGACGCTCTGGCCACATTGTCTTCCATGTATAAAGTCAACTTCTGGAATGAGGCTCCCAGAATTGTTATCTCTCGGCTTGACAGACCCGCCTTCGTATTCGCCATTGACGAAGCAGTTGATGATAAACCCTGGTATTTTGATATCCATAATTTCCTGAAAAACAAAGAGTATCCGGCTGGGGCATCCAGTCACGATCAGAAGACTCTCAGGAGATTGGCGGGTAATTTCTATCTGAATCCAGACGGTGTCCTATACAAGAGAAATCACGACTTGGTGCTACTACGTTGTGTAGACGAGAAAGAGGCGAAGTTCCTCATGGAGGAAATACATGAGGGTACATTTGGTACGTATGCTGGTGGGCATGCTATGACGAGGAAGCTGCTGCGGGCAGGTTATTACTGGCTAACTATGGAAACCGATTGTTTCAAGTTTGCGAAGAGGTGTCATAAGTGCCAGATCTATGCAGATAAGATCCATGTGCCTCCGAGTCCTCTGAACGTGATGTCGTCACCGTGGCCATTCTCAATGTGGGGAATCGACATGATTGGAAAGATCGAGCCTACGACATCTAACGGACACCGGTTCATTTTGGTAGCAATCGATTATTTTACCAAATGGGTGGAAGCGGCATCCTATGCAAATGTGACCAAGCAGGTGGTAGTCAGGTTTATCAAGCGAGATATCATTTGCAGATATGGAATCCCCGAGCGGATAATTACCGACAACGGTTCGAACTTAAATAACAAAATGATGAAGGAGCTGTGTCAGAGTTTTAAGATCGAGCATCACAACTCTTCTCCTTATCGACCCAAGATGAATGGCGCTGTTGAAGCGGCCAATAAGAACATAAAGAAGATTATTCAGAAAATGGTGGTGACCTATAAGGACTGGCATGAGATGCTACCTTTTGCTTTGCACGGTTATCGTACGACGGTACGCACATCAATCGGGGCGACCCCGTTCTCGTTGGTATATGGAATGGAAGCAGTGTTACCACTGGAAGTTGAGATTCCTTCCTTGAGGGTATTACGAGATGTCCAACTAGACGAGGCAGAATGGGTGAAAGACAGGTTGAACCAGCTGAGTTTAATGGATGAGAAGAGGTTAGCTTCTCTAGCATATGGTCGGTTGTACCAGAGCCGAATGAAGAAAGCGTATGATAAAAAGATACACCCTCGGAGCTTTCAGACAGGCGACCTTGTGCTAAAGAGGATTCTCCCGCCACAAGCAGATCACAGGGGCAAGTGGACCCCCAACTACGAAGGGCCATACGTTGTCAGAAAAGTCTTTTCAGGAGGAGCTTTGTTGTTGTCCACCATGGACGGTGAGGACTTTACGTCGCCTGTGAATTCGGACGCAGTTAAAAAATACTTTGCTTGAAATTGACCCGCTGGACAAAAAAAAGAGAGTCCAGGCAAAAATGGGGCATCCTGGCGAACCAAAAACAGAATGAAAGTGTTGCGGTGAAATTTGGATGTCAAGCTATTGATTAACTTGAATCTTAATTCATTTACAACCGGTCTTTGATTTATCCGAAGGAAAGGTTAAAGAAAGGAAAAACCTAAAAGGGAGAGATCTAAGGTTCGGGGGTTGGTTAAATTTAGGGAAGGTATTAGCACCCTAAACTTCCGTAGTACTCTACGGGAACCTTTTGTTTATTTTTTTTATTTATTTCATTAATTATTTTGCTTTAGGGTATATACAAAGGATTAAAAATTAAAAAAGACCTAGGGGTTAATTCTAAGTTTACTCGGCAAGACATCGCATCTTGTGCCTACATATCCTTACGGGAATGGAATCAGAGTAACTGTAGTTCCCCTCAAAAGGGAGGTTAGAAACGTCTTGACTGTGGCCAAGGTTTCAATGGGGAATAAACGTATCTTAGGGACACGCTTATGCGGAGTGTAGAAACTCCAATATCTACGTTGTAAATTGTTAAGTGAATTAGGGTTAGGTTAGGGATTCCACGGCGAAAAACCTTAAAACAGAGTACGACGACTCTTTTGGCCTAACACTAGGATAAAAGCAATTTTGCCCACGGCGGGACACCTAGGCTAAACAGGGTTTGATCCATTAAAGGGGTAAGACTATTGACTCGGCGGCCAAAAGGCTGGACCTAATCCTTCGGAAGGATAAAATTGTAAAAAATGTGAAAATATGACAAATCATTATATGGAGGAATAATTAAGGTACAAAAATAAGAAAAGTAATAAAGGCAGAGGGTATAAAGAAACAAAGAAATATTTCTGAAAACATGAAGAATATGAAAATATGTAATGACACTTAGAATGAAGTGAGGGAGGAAAATAGTGTGGGGTTGTGGCCACCACAAGCACATCTCAACCTCGAGCATGCACATGAAATGCTAAAAGAAAGAAAAGTAATAAAAGGGTACATAAAATGACACGACAAACATCAGACATCAGGAGTTCCTTACGAAAAGGTTTTAATTTTTTAATATTTTAATTATAAAAAAAATGGTTTAATTTTTTAATAAAAAATATTTAAGTTAAAATTATAAAAAAAAATTAAGTTTAAATTATAAAAAAAAAGTTTTGGGGGGAAAAGTCTTTTCAGTTTTTTTTAGAACAAAAAAGGTTTTTCATCCCAATAAAAGACTTTTCAGTTTTTTTGGGAAAAGGCTTTTCAGTTTTTTTGGGAAAATGCTTTTTAGTTTTTTGGGAAAAGGTTTTTCAGTTTTTTTGGGAAAAGGTTTTTGGGAACAAAAAGGTTTTTTTTTTCTTGGGAACAAAAAGGCTTTTCAGTTTTTAAAAAAGGTCTTACTAAAAAAGGTTTTAATAATAAATAAAAAAAGGGTTTTGATTTAAAAAAAAAAGGTTTTGTTAAAAAAGGGTTTTGATACTAAAATCTACGGATCTAAACACACATGGAGATTAACATGGCAAAATATGCACATAAACATGAAAAGGCAAAAGATTTAGTAATTTAACGGACCTAAACACATTAACATGGCAAAATATGCACATAAACATGAAAAGGCAAAAGATTTAGTAATTTAACCTACGAAGCGGAGGTTTGCTTCGATAAATGTGAAAAAAGGTTTGAATAAGGGAACACTAGAGAGCTCCAATCCTTCTGACGAGTTGTGGGAACGACCGCCTTTTTTCTCTGAGGATCTCCTTTGTTTCTCCCTTTCTCTCTCCTCTTTTCTGAAGAAAACCTTCTGACCCCTCTCACACTCATAACTCCTTACACATGTCCTCTTGCCAATTATGCCATTTTTACTTTTTAGAAAAAAAATGCATGCCATATGATATTTACCTGCAAAAAGTCAAACGACTACACAAATTTGTTAGTAATTGATTAAATGCAATGAAATGCGACGACAAATCTTAGGGCAAAATTTGGGGTATTACAGAAAGGTTCGGGCAAAAATTAGGGATAAAACTAAAAAACGTACACCCGCGAAGTTGAAAATCTACACTGGGCAGCTTCGGCAAAAAAGGGTATCCCGGTGAACTGAAAACCCGCAAAGGGCGGTTCACGCAAAAGTTAGGGATTTGAAAAGCAAATGACTGCGGTCTGAATTTGATACTGCGGTGCGTATTGGTGCGGGAGAATATACCTGAGGGGTCGATTATCAGATACAATCTCTTCGGAAGTGTGAATACCGGGAAAGCGCTAGAGTCAGGCGAGTCATAGGAGGATCAGCTCATGATGTTCGTCTGCATCCCGTTGCCGACATGTGTGCAAATTTGATTTGTCATTGTATTTATGCTTTTTGTGCATACTTGTATATTTGTTGTGCGTAGCTTCCTCTTTTCAGGAGTTACATCTCATGTACAAAACTCTGCCCATTCAGGGGCCTAATCAATAAAACATGTTATTCAGTATTTGATGCTTGTTCTTTACTGTTTTGTACATGTCAAACGCCAATGTTTAATAAAACTAGCAAGTGTATAACATCGCTGGCCCTTGCCAATAATTGCTAAAACTTTGAATTGACTGAAAATGATGTCACTAACGCTAACCTGAATAGATTTGGTTGCATAGACTTGTCTTGTCTCGTTTGTGGTGTTGCAGGGTTCTTGACCATACAAAGTGGACGATCCGAAGATTGCAGTACTAACCAGAAGCTCGTAACGGAAAGGTTGATCGTTACGTGAAGTGAATCCCCATGCAGGTCGCGTTTTTGAGATAACAATGGCCCTTACTAAAGAAGGATCAAATTCCCCAGCTAGTCGTAGCTTATCCGAGGGACATTTTCCAGCAAGGTCGTTTACCCTCAGTAGAATTGACGATTCCAAGATCGAAGGCTGTATTCAGGCAGTGTGGTGTCCTCCAAAAGGATCCCCCATCCCGAGCAGAGTGGTTTAGCCTCAGAAGACTAATATTTCCAAACTTGTGAGCTGTGCCCAGACAGTCTACTCTTCCCAGTAGAGTTTCCCTTCCCAGTAGGGTCATTTACTCTCCCCCAGCGGAGCCAGTTGATTTTCCCCAAGAGAGTCGTTTCGTCCCCAGCGGAGTTCTCTCTTTTCAGCAAGTGTTTTCTTTCCTCCCAGTGGAAATCAAAGGTTAAAATTCTTCCCGACAAAGTTGGTTGTGTGTCCTGGCATTTATTTTGCCGGAATACTTTGTGATACCCGTTCACTCCCCAGCAGGGAGATATTTGTCCTCGACGGCCAAGATTGAGGAAGCAAGCTTGTTAGAGCTATCCCAGCAGTTCGAGCCTGCATTTGCATTGGCATATAGTGTCATATTTGCATCTACCAAATAAAAAACGCGTAGCATTTCCATGTCGAATGGAGCATTACGCCATTGTCAAACATACGCATTATGAAACATAAGCCAGGTTGGTTAACCCTTTTGTTTTCAAGTGTTGTTTCCCTTGCAGGTGGAGGGAGCTCTCGCTCAAATTAATTACCAAACATTCAAGATATCGGCGTGAGACATTCAATGATAATGTCAATTGTGGCATTATTCCCCACAAAGTTGCTTGTTTAAGTTTCTCCTACCCCTCCAGCGGAGTATTTCTTCAAGATCATTGTTATAACAATATCAAAAGATTTCGTGAATCAATTTCTGGAAGTTGCCGCCTATGTTAAAGTAGGTGTCTGGCAGTGTGGATTCAGAAAATCCCCAGTAGAGTCCTTCTTAGATTTACTGCCATGTCAGCACTGAAAATTGGAAGACTAGACTCATATTGTGTTACCCATGTGATTGATGGAGCTAGCTGCTGCAAAGATAGGCAGAAAAGCTGTACCAGAGTTATTTTCCCGCAGTGGTGGCGGAGTTATTTCCCGTAGTGGTGGCGGAGTTATCTTCCCGTAGTGGTGACGGAGTTATTTCTCGTAGTGGTGACGGAGTTATTTTCCCGTAGTGGTGACGGAGTTATCTTCCCGTAGTGGTGACGGAGTTATTTCCTGTAGTGGTGACGGAGATCATTTCCCGTAGTGGTGACAGAGATCATTTCCCGTAGTGGTGACGGAGATCATTTCCCGTAGTGGTGACGGAGTTATTTCCCGTAGTGGTGACGAAGATCATTTCCCGTAGTGGTGACGGAGTTATTTGCCCGTAGTGGTGACGGAGTTATTTCCCGCAGTGGTGGCGGAGTTATTTCCCGCAGTGGTGGCGGTGTTAACTTCCCGCAGTGGTGGCGGAGTTATTTCCCGTAGTGGTGACGGAGTGATTTCCCGTAGTGATGGCGGGGTTATTTTCCTGTATCGTTGGCAGGGTCATGTTTTGTTGACAGAAGTACTCCCCCAGTGAAGTCGTCCAGGTTATTCATATATTGACAAGTTTGATGTTGCACAGATGGTTAGTATTGAAATCAGATCGGTATCAGGTGGTTGATTAGTTGTTACCATAACAATCAGGTTTAAGTGATGGATTTTGTCCCCCAAACAGTTGTGCAGTTTATTTTTGCGGTTGGCAAATTTCCGGGTTCTTAGTATTCAAACGTCTCGTACCTCGAATGTTTGAAGGCCGTTCGCTCTTCACCCAGTCGGGTCCAAGCCATTTGAATAGGGGCAGCTGTTGCACCCTAAAATTTGACCAACCGGGTCCCACTTTCGGTTTATGCTTCGACGCATTTTCGCATTCGCATTCGCATACTGCATATAGTGCATTTTCTCAATCATGGTGATTTTATCGGATTTACAGCCATATGTTCACGTTTCAGAGGTTCTAGACCGTTTCAGATAATCACAGGTTATTTTCGGGAAGTTGTGCGCTTCCCGGGTGTTTTTAGCTCTCGCTGTGTTTTGAGGACATTCAGGTGTCCAGGTTGTCGTTGGTTCCGCTTTTGTCTCGCTATCTTTTTTTTAACCGAATTTAATTGCCTTTTTAGGCTTTTTATTAGACTTAAATAGCACTTAGAAATATAGAGTTTCTTTTTAATAAATAGATTTTAATGGATATTAATAGTTTTCTTAATAGATTTTAATCTTTTAAATAGGATTTTAGAATAATGGTTTAATAGAGTTTAGAGTTTTATTTGTTTTTAATTAGAATATTGTCATTTGGCATTGTTCATTAGTCCATTTTTTTTCATTTTATTAATCCCTCACGTTCATCTTTTTTTCATTTTTTTAATCCACAGTATTTTGTTTTATCATTTTCATTAACCATGTTCAGTGCAGTATTAATCCATTAATCATCATGCATGATTTTCATTTCACGCTAACCATGGGAATCCTTTTTTTGTCTGTTAATCCATTTTGTTATCATATTAATTGTCCATAATCCTTCATTAGTTAATCATTTGGGCTAAAGTTATCCAGAGTTTTCAGAAGGCCCATTAAGCAAGTCCAAAAAGGCCAGGTGGCGTGTAAATAGCCAGCACACGTGTATGATTTCCGGCTAGCCACATCATTCTCTATTGCTCAGAATCGTGACAACGCATATCCCACTCACAAACCCTCTGTAACACGTGTGCTCCATGCACTACTCCCTCTGCCACCTACTGTGACACTCGTCACCTCACCATCTCCTCACCGGGAATGCCACCGCCGGCCATGCAAATCTGGTGACAACCAACTCCAGCCACCGTCCAATTCGCCGGAGAACACAAAATCACCAGAAAATCTGATTTTCTACACCAATCTTCTCCTTCCTTCTCCGATCACAAGCAATAATCATCTCCGCTAATCTTCATCTTGTGCTGCGATCATTCTTCTTTCAGAAAACCTCATCAACGATCATCAAACCTCTTCATCAGTAATCTGTTTCCAACAAATTTCCAGCAATCATCATCCGTATTTCTTATGGTTTCTCCATACATTCATCAACAAAGAACATTCTTCATTTCCAGAAAATGTTTAAGATCCAGATCTTCATCCTCCACTTGGAGTTCATCATCCTTCAACATCTTTAAATCAACGCTTGAATTTTCGTAGTTCGTTGGAGTTTCTCGCAAGGACGCCGTCAGAGTTTTTTTCATACAAGACCGTCGTTGATCTTCGTAACGTAAACGCCGCCGCCTCCGTAGTCTCCCTCAACGTCGTCTTCCAGGATTTCCTTCAAGAACATCAAGATCCTTCGAAGTCTTCTCAGAATCTTCGTCCTCATAAGATCCTCCAGGTTCTCTCGTTATTCCTTCTCTAGATCAAAACCTGCATGTTTTATTTTAGCTTGAATGTTAGGTTGAAGTGACTTAGGGTAGATCCTCCGTTTAGTTGAACGATAGGTTCTGTGAGGTAGATAGGGTAAGATTTGGGATTCTGAGTGCAAATCACTGATAGTGGTAGATGTTGTGAGGATTTGATTTAGGATTGAAGTTTGTTTTAGGATCGAGGTTTGTTGATGATGGGCGATGGCAGGTTTTTCGTTTGCGTTTGTGCAGTTTAAGAGAGAAGATGGAGAGAGTGTTTGGGAGGCGCTAGGGTTTGGAGTAGAATGTGTGTGAACAGTATAGAGTGTTGCTGAGAGGGGGATTGATTTCGTTTGATGAACGTTGGGTTACGGGCTTAGTTGAGCCCACAAACCTATTGCTTGGTATACCTCTTTTCCTCTCATTACACCCACTGCATTACTAATCTGGTTATTGGGCTTCGCTTAAGCCCAGGCATCTTGCTGATGATGCATCTGTTTGATTTCGCACCCCTCCCCTGGCTGAGTGAATATGAGACAAGCACCTGGGCTGGGCCTTTCCCTTCTTTACTGTTAAAACACCTCTGTAGCTTAATAGTGCATCCCCTGTTTGGCATTTATTTTGTTTCTTTTTTTTTTAAGCCTTATTTTAATGTTTAGATTTAGTTTAATTAGGATTAACATTAGATTAACATTAGAATAATATTAGAATGACATTAGAAAACTTAGAATAAAAAAAAACATAATAAAAGATATATTAGAAATTTAGTGTGCATATATTAGTATAAAAACCTTAGGATAAAAAAAATATAGTGTATAGAAAACATTAAGAATATTAATATAGGTTAGATAGCAAAAGATAATAAAAAAATTTAGGTAATAAAAAACTTTAGGGTAAAAATTGTAGTGATAAAAATATTAGGATAAATCCAATAAAAATACTAACATAGTGTAGTTTTTTTAATTTTCTTTAGGATAAAAGACTTAGATAAAAATGTAGCAAAAAAAAATAGTGTATATAAAATAGATTTTAATAGTAGAATATTTTTTTAGGATAGTTTTAATATAGCTTTAGGACTAATACATAGATGTAGCATGACATTTTGTTTTGGGGTATTTTTTAGATTGAATTAGGATATGGGATATATAGGGATATACGGGGTAGAAGTAGAATTTCCCTTAGAAATTATATTAGACTTGTAAACTATATTAATATTTTTAGTATATTTTTGCAATTGTATGCTTGTTTGGTGTGCCCTTTTGGGGTTTATTTTTTTTGTATGGGCTTATTGGGCTTGCTTGGGGTGTGGGCTTGGCTTGAGGAGCATGATGATGAAGCATAATGAAGACAAAGAGTTGAAGATCAAGTTCAAAGTTGATGAGGATGCTAGGCTTGCTTGAAGATTGATTGAAGATCATAGGACCTAGGAGCTAGGTAGAGTTTTAGAATAGAAAATTCCTTCATAAATATGGATGGCTTCTGTTGCCTCCATTCTTCTTTATGATTCAAAGTCTCTCTTTGATACTCACCTCCTTCCTTTGGAAGGCTTAGTGACAGTATCTAGGAGATAGAACTTTTGAGAGAAACAGTCTGTATTTTGTTAACAGTCTGTATGCCACCTTTGGTGGTTAACTGACTGTTTAACATCCCAAATCATCTTGTGAACTAGTACTCATTTAGGAGAGCTTGCTTTAAAGAACCTTTGAAGACTGAAGATGAAGTCCCTTGCCTTGAAGACTAAAGGAGCTTGTGCTGTCAGGTTTTGCTGTTTAGAGCTGTTGGTGCTGTGTAGAGCTGGTGATGTATTGTTTGAGTTTCTTGATTGTATTGTTTGATAATTTTCCCCATAAGGTTGAAGTGAAGTTGTTTCACTTTGCCCATTATTTTCTAGGTTCGAGGTTGAGTGGGACTCCCTTGCCTCGCTTGTACTGCTGCATTCATGCATTTTACTGCTTTATTGTATATATGCTGTTGTTTTTCCGTTTATCCCCTTAGGATCTCTGTTTCTCTCTGCACAAGAGAGAAATATGACAGACATTAGGCTTTCATCCATGCATGACAACATTAGGTTAGATTTTGATTCCCTTTTAAACCATAGGTTTTAGAGCTTCTTTCTCTTCTCATCTTAAAACAATAAAAAAAATACAATAAAAGGATAAACATCAATAAAAAAAACAGTTCTTGCGTAAAAGACTGTAAACCAATCAAACGTCATTTTTGTCCGCTTGGACCCATAATCAGGAGAAAATCTTTTTCAGAAGGATAAAAACAATCAAGACAGACTTGTGTCGTACGTGGCCCGAACTATGTTTGCTCTGATCTTTCATGCTGTATGAAAGTACGTAGGCATAGGATGCGATATCCTAGCGAGCAACCTTCCCCTCCTTTCCAGTAGGTAGGCGAACTACGTTGACTCTGATTTCTCGTTCCAGACGGGAATACGTAGGCATAAAGTGTGATACTTTGCCGAGTCATTTTATTTTCTTTTAACCCTTGACCTGTAGAGTAGATAAAATAACCAATCCGTACTAGAAAACAAGCGTGGATCCCGTCGAGTACGACGGACGTGAGGGGTGCTAATACCTTCCCCTTGCGTAACCGACTCCCGAATCCAGGATTTGGTTGCGATGACCATTCCTTTCCCGTCTTCGCGGTAGGTTTACTTCGAGCGTTTCCTTTCCCTCCGTTGGGATAAATAACGCATGGTGGCGACTCTTCTGTTCAGCCGGCGCCGATTTTCGCAGTAGCGACAATGAGGAACCATTTGAAGCCGCTTTACATTACGGCTAAAGTGGAAAACACCCCAGTTAACAAAATTCTGGTGGACTGCGGCGCAATGGTAAATTTGATGCCACATCTTCTATTAAACAAAATCGAGAAAAGCGATGCCGACACCAAGCCACACAACATGGTCCTGTCCAACTACGAAGGTAAGGTAGGCTCGACCAGGGGAGTAATCCAGGTAGATATCACCGTCGGAACAGTAACACGGCCAACGGTATTCATGGTTGTAGAAACTACAGCCAATTACAACCTGTTACTTGGACGCGAATGGATTCATGGCGTGGGGGCAGTGCCATCCTCGATGCATCAAAGGATTGCAATTTGGAGGCCAGACGACATCGTAGAGAATATTGAAGCTGATTAAGGGTACTTTAGGGCGCCCATCAACTATGTCGATCAAAGGTACTTCGACAAACACCTGGCTGGTATAGGTCCTTGTGGACCAGCAGACTTCGATTTCAAGTCAGACGACGAAGTCTTTGGCTCGTTATACTTACATCCTGTAGACGGTTTTCGTTGGGACAAAGAGGTGCCAGGAGAAAGGCTTCCATACCTTGGAACCTTGCCGGTGGACCCCACGGGATGGGGAAGTGATTTCAGTAATAATGACTGAAGCCAATGCGCTTTGAAGGATTTCGGCTTATGTGGCCGAAACTAGACTACAAACGGCCCTGGAGGCTGTTAGAAGCAAAATGGCCACAGAGGCCAATAAAGAAGTTCTTCAGAGAAGCTACAAGAAAGGCTTCGACATGGAGCTATCTGATGAAACCCATCAAGAAAACAAAAGGCTTGATGCTATCTATGACGAAAAGCCTTTGGGTGTCGAGAAAGATCCCTTGGAAGAGGATGCCAAGATGCTTGCGTAGGACCCGCTAGAGGAAGTGGACTTAGGAGACGACAGTATAAAAAGGCCCACTTATATTAGTGCCAACCTCGACGCTCGAGTCAAAGGTGAGGTCATCCAGCTTTTGCGAGAATATAGAGACTGTTTTGCCTGGGATTATGATGAAATGCCAGGATTGGAAAGAGAGTTGGTG
The DNA here is from genome assembly GCA_963859935.3 of Lathyrus sativus. Lineage (NCBI taxonomy): Eukaryota > Viridiplantae > Streptophyta > Magnoliopsida > Fabales > Fabaceae > Lathyrus > Lathyrus sativus. The sequence continues at coordinate 487,919,208 of OZ012736.1, forward strand.
GAACATAGACTGCCGATCAAGCCTGGCAAGAAACCAGTCAAACAGAGCCCAAGGCGTTTTGCTCCAGAGGTTCTGTCAAAAATAAAAGCGGAAATCGAAAGACTTCTGCGGTGCAAATTCATCCGCACAACCAGGTATGTCGAATGGCTTGCTAATGTTGTGCCTGTTATTAAGAAAAATGGTTCCTTGAGAGTCTGCATAGACTTTAGGGACTTAAACTCAACAACTCCTAAGGATGAATATTCGATGCCGGTGGCAGAAATGCTAGTCGATTCAGCCGCCGGCCACGAATATCTTAGTATGTTAGATGGTTATTCTGAATATAACCAAATCTTCATTGCCGAGGATGATGTTCCCAAAACAGCGTTTCGTTGTCCAGGGGCCATAGGCACCTACGAATGGGTAGTAATGCCTTTTGGCCTAGAAGACGTTGGGACAACATACCAACGAGCAATGAATTCAATCTTCCATGACTATATAGAGTCGTTTATACAGATATATATTGACGACATTGTGGTTAAATCTGTATCAGGCAAAGATCATATAGATCATCTTTGACAATCCTTCTTAAGAATGAGGAAGTTTGGCCTTAAAATGAACCCTTTAAAGTGTGCGTTTTTTGTGCAGGCGGACGACTTCTTGGGTTTCGTAGTCCATAAAAAGGGTATCGAAATAAACCAAAACAAGACGAAGGCCATTATGGAGACTAGGGCACCGTCAAATAAAAAGGAATTACAATCCCTGTTGGGCAAGATTAATTTCTTAAGAAGGTTCATATCGAACCTAAGCGGCAAAACCCAAGCTTTCCCGTCGTTGCTTCGAGTCACCAAAGAAGGGTATGAATGGAGAAAGGAACAACAAGAAGCTTTCGACAAAATTAAAAGTTATTTGACCAATCCTCCCATTCTCTCTCCACCTTGTCGACACAAAAGCATGAGGTTGTACATAGCTGCGTCACACAAAACTCTGGGAAGCATGTTAGCTCAAGAGGACGAAGACGACACAGAAAGAGCCATTTACTACCTTAGTAGAGTCCTAAATGATGCAGAGACCAGATATAGCGAAGTAGAAAAGCTATGTCTATGTTTATATTTCTCATGTATAAAGTTAAAGCAATATATAAAGCCTGTCGATGTTTGTGTCTCTTTGCATTTTGATGTTATAAAGCATATGTTGTCCAAACCTATTTTGCATAGCGGAATAGGTAAATGGGCATTAGTGTTAACGGAATTTTCCTTAACATATAAACTATTGAAAGCAATTAAAGGGCAAATAGTGGCAGACTTCATCGTCGACCACTCCGTAGATACAAACGCTTTAAATATGGTCGAACTAGAACCTTGGAAGTTGTACTTCTATGATTCCAGCCATAAAAAGGGAACTGGCATAGGCATGTTGATTATTTCTCCTGACAAAATTCCAACACAATTCAAGTATAAAATAAGTGAGCCATGCTCCAACAATGAGGCGGAATACGAGGCCTTGATAGCTGGACTTGAAATTCTGTTGGAATTGGGGGCAACTAGAGTCGAAATAATGGGAGACTCAGAGTTAGTCATAAAACAATTGACAAAAGAATACAAATGCGTCAAAGAAAGCCTCATTGTGTACTTCGTAGTAGCAAATAGGCTATTAAAGAAATTCAAAGAGACTACTATTCGACATATACCACGAATACGAAATCAGGTGGCCAACGATTTGGCCCAAATAGCATCAGGATATAAGGTGTCCTGCGAAGACCTGCGAGAAGTAATCCAAGTCAGAAGCAAGGTAGCAGCTGTGGCATTGCGGCCATCAGATTTAAGGGCTGCAATTTTCGGATTCGCCGATGAAGAAACCTTCGAGATCTTTACAATCGAATTGATGTAGGATGGGGACTGGAGAAAACCGTTGGTCGAATACCTCCAAAATCCTTCAAGCACCACAGAGCAAAGAATAAAATACCAAGCACTAAGATACGTCCTCCTAGGAAACGAATTATTCAAAAGAGCTCCGGAGGGAGTTTTGCTTAAGTGTCTAAGTGAATCTGAGGCGTATCTAGCACTATCATCAGTTCATAGTGGGGCATGCGGGGCACATCAGGTAGGCCAGAAGATGAAATGGATACTATTTCGCCAAGGTCTATATTGGCCTACAATGCTGAAAGATTGTATCGAATTCGCCAAAGGCTGCCAGGAGTGCCAAATACATGCTGGTATACAACATGTTCCAGCAAGCGAGTTGCACTCCATAATTAAGCCATGACCATTCAGAGGATGGGCTTTGGACCTAATAGGAGAAATACGACCCGCGTCCTCGAAAAACCAGAAATTCATCTTAGTGGGGATAAACTACTTCACCAAATGGGTCGAGGCGGTACCCCTGCCAAAAGTAGACCAAGACGATGTGATTGAATTTATTCAAAAACACATTATCTTTAGATTTGGTTTTCCAGAAACGATAACAACATATCAAGGATCAGTCTTTACCGGCAGGAAAATGCAAGAGTTTGCCAGAGAAATGGGATTCAAACTCCTTACTTCGACCCCTTACTACGCCCAGGCCAACAGCCAGGTCGAGGCAGCGAATAAGGTAGTGATTGGAATGATAAAAAAACAAGTAGGGGGTAAGCCAAAAAACTGGCATAAAACCCTAGACCAGGTCCTATGGGCATGTCGAACATCCCCCAAAGAAGCTACCAACACTACACCTTATCGACTGACCTTTGGCCATGATGCAGTATTACCAGTCAAAATTCTTGTGCAGTCAGCCAGGATTCAGAGGCATCACGGAATTCCCCGTGAGATCTATTGGGACATGATGCTCGACGAGTTTGTGGATTTAGACGAGGAAAGGTTAAGAGCATTGGAACTTTTAAGAAGACAAAAGAAAAGAGTGGAGAAATCTTATAACAAAAGAGTCAAAGCAAAGACCTTTTTTATTGGAGATTTAGTTTGGAGGGTAATCCTGCCGATGGATCGAAAGGTCAGGACACTAGGCAAATGGTCCCCGAAATGGGAAGGACCGTTTCAAATCTCAAAAGTCTTCTTGAATGGGGCATACGAAGTCGAGGAACTTAGCAATGATAAACGAATCTTGAAAGTAAATGGTAAGTATTTGAAAAAATACAAACCAGCGCTGCGAGAGGTAAACATTTCGATAGAGTAATATAAAACTAATAAGCAGGGCCATAAATGGCATCAATAAAATGCGCCAAAATGGCTTATTCTTTACAAGTACAACAATAGAGACATGGCTTACAAAGGCCAGAAAATAAATATTAAACATTCCAGTAATCTAAAAAGGAAGGTTGGAATTCATCTTGATGTAGCTTGCTTTCTCGATTTTCAGTTGCGCAATATCGGCCTCAAGTTGTCGAGCCTCCTTGGCAAAAAGGACGGCATGATCAAGCTCTGTCACCAAGGAAGAATCATCGAAGGAAGACGGTTCAACATTCCTCTTCTGAGCTTTATCTATCTTGCTGCGAAGTTTTCTAATCTTACGCTCCCAACAAGCGATGCTCGTTTCGTTCTCAGTAATCTCTTGTTGGTTCTTGGCCTTTTGCTCCTCCAGCGCTGCAATTTTGTCTTCACAATCCGCAACGGCAGACCAAGCAGCAGCCTCAGTACCTGACTTTTCACATATATCCTTGTCAAACTGAGGCAAGAACCCAAAGTCAGTATGAACCTGGTCGATCAACTTCCCAACTTCTTGGATTACGGCCGCAGCCTCAGCGGAGATCGATTGAAGGTCCACTTGCTGTAGGAGAGTTTTCAAAGAAAGGTAATGAACTGGACCCATTTGCAAAAGAGAAAAGAGGTCCCCTTTGAAAATCTTGTCCTTTACTTTCTCAAGAGCACTATTGATTGGAGTTGAAGTCGGACCTTCAGAGGTTGAAGTGCTTTGGGATCTGCCTGAGGAACTATTTTGCCTACGAAAGAGGAGTTGGATGTATTGATGACGGTCAGACGCTTTTAGAGCCTCAAGTTCTGCTGCAGTAAGATCTGTGGCACTTTTGGCAGGCATCGCTTCTACTTTTGCAGGGATGTTGGCAGGAGCAATTGGAGTTGTCTCAACAGGCTTGGCCTGCTGGATATGAGGACTCTCGACAACAGTTTCTTTAATTGGGGCAGCGTCGGTGGTATCCTCGTCCTCGTCTTCTTCGACGTCTTCTTCACTAGACTCTTCCAATTTAGATTGATGCATGGCTCCATCTGTCGTACCCCTTTCCTCCACAGGTTTATCATCAACCTCCATTGTGGTTCCCTGAGGTGAACCATCAGCAGGATTTTCGCCCTCATCCAAGAAGTTCGCTTTTTCACCTGTTTCGATAGGATTTTGGGAATTGTTCCCCTCGTCATGATCGGACCCGTCGGTCTGAGATTGTTGGGTGACAGTTTTTAAAGGAAAAAGCAGGGGAACCACAGGGATCTCAGGTTTATTGATTTCCCCAAGAGAACTCACACCAGAACCTAAGTCAGAAGAAGGACGATAGGTGGGCTCACCTCGACTGTTCAAAGGATAGGCCTCAATAAGAGATGTAGTTGGGATGTTTTCTGTCATCACAACGTCAGGATGAAAAGAAAGAATCTAAACATGAGAAAAAAGAGTCCAAAAGTAGTTTGAAATTCAGACAGAAAGCAATCGAAGATAAGAGTTGGACCTTCGGGCCTTCATCAGCCGGACTGGAATTGTCGCTTTCAACAGCAGCAGTTTGGGGAATTGGGGTACCTCCGATAGAAGCCTTACCAAGGTCTACACGTTTAGCTTGTGATTCAGGGATTTGAGTCGATGGAGGATCGGAGTCAGCGGCGTCGAGACCGCAGACAACCTTTCGCCGCCTTTTCATTGGAACCTCCTCTCGAGGAGAACCATCTTCGTCTTCTGAGTCGATGATAACTAGGTTGGTGCCCCTCTTTATTTTTTTCTGAGGGGTAGGGGGTTTCCGGCTTACCTGAAAAGCATTGGGAAAGTGTTAGGCTTTCTAAACCCGGAATGTTGAGAGGATTAAGATGGTGCATTAATATTACCTTCTGACCCTCGACGAAACTGTCAGTCTTCACCAAGATGGCGGTTTTTTTTGGAGCAGTTGCAAAAGACAAATGACAGCGCCACCCGTTAGTAATGATAAAGCGTTGTTAAAAAGGTTTAAAACGAAGGAGAATCGACCTTCGAGAATGTCGAATTCGATGCGAACATCTTCGATATTAATATGAAGGTGCCCTTTTAAAGTATCGACGGTATGCTTAGTCGGAACCACCCGCTGTGCTTTAGGCTTCGACTACTGTCTGAGGATTTTTATAGGATCCTCACAGATGAACCAATATGGGAATGGAGGGGCAAAGGCCACTCCAAAATCAGCAGATGGCAATCGAGGAACCTTAGGGGGAAATAATTTGAAAGCCATCTCATACCGTTTCTCACGGGGGATGGAAGAAGGAATTTTTAAATTCTCCATCTTTTTTAGAATTTTTTCCCTCAAAGTGACAGCAGCCTCGCGGACGGTTCGACTAATATCATCCGGTCAATAAGCAGTTTCAAAATATTTTTGGAAGGCTTGTATCTCCTTTATGTGAGTGGACCTACCTTTCTTGGTTTTTTCCTGCACATCAATGAAAGCTTGATCAATCATTCGAGTAAGACTGGCAGCATCAAGAAATTCAGAAGAATAATGTCTGGACCACCAGTTATAAAATTCTGGGGAACAGAAATAAGAAGGCTCAAAATAGAGCGGGGTAAGTAAGGATTTATGGGCATGACGCGCCAATTGGGTCGAACATTCGATGGGGTTAACGATGTAGTGTGAAAACAGAATGTGAAATTTTTTCTCGTATAAACACCTAGGTAGGGTTTGGATAAGTCCAAACTGTCTCGACACAAGATTTGGTTGGTAAGCTATCAGGGAAGCTTGCCCTCTTGTCAGATTGAGTTTGTGGACAAATATCGAGGCGTAAGGAATCGCTCCCAAATCAGCTTCGATTCCTCTTCTTGTCTCTTGAGCAAAGCTGGGAAAGGCCTAATGAACCATTCAGGGCCACGTTTCCGTTCTGCGAAGGGAGCCATCCCAGGTGTGAAGACATGGCGCTTCGCGAACATCTGGACGAAGCCTGAGAAGTTGGCTCGAAGTGTTTTCTCTTCTTTGCTGGGGGTAAGCTGAACTAAGTGGGGCCATTCGACTTGTCTTCCAGAGATCGAAGGAGAACCTTCATCAACTTCACCCTTATTTGGTAGGCTGCCTTCAAAAGTGGCGTTTAACCACAATTGAAGTAACCAAAACGGCCTCGACATTACCAAATTGCCGTTATTCTCAGGGTCCTTTAGTTTGCCGACACTTTCTCTTAAGGATTCGTATAGACTTGCAAGGATCATTTCGCTCAAACATATGTCTCTCTTGGCATGTAGCTGGTTCGCCAGTGTTAAGTATTTTCGCGCCACCTGCAAGGATTTAGTACAGAAAATGCAACGAGACAACCACATGGCCAAAAAGGCTATATGTTCCTCATCTTTAACCGCGACATTATTTTTATCATGATAATGGTTGATGAAATAGGTATAAGTATGTTTGATGGTTGAGAAACCGATAGTGTCTTGGCTATCAACTTCAGGGTCGTAAGCCAGTCCATGAGGTTTCAGTCCTACAATAGCAGCAATATCGAACAAAGTAGGCGTCATCATCCCACATGGAAGATGAAAAGTGTAATGTGTGCTGTCCCAAAAGAAAAAAGACGCAGCCAACATCAGAGGGCAGTAGTTGGGACCTACTTTCGACATCATAATAAGGTCATAGATGCCCATGTCTTTCCAGTCTTGAGTTTTTGCCTTTTCTACCTTCTTCAACCAGTTTAGGTAGAGTTCAGAATCCTTGAAATATGGCGTAGCCCTAAATAATCTTGCGCCATCATGGAGATACTTGAGATCCACATTATAAACATCCAAGCTATCTGGATTATCCAAGGGAACCTTTTGGGAGTCTTTTTGCCATAGGGGTTTGGTTTTTCGATAAGAAGGAAAAAACTCATTCAAATTGGAATAGTTTAAACCTGAGAGGGATAGAGGCCCGGACATGGCAAGCGGTTTATCCGCGACAGTAACGAGTATGATTACCTGGGATTCGTAGATATGGCGTTTCTCCTCTAGTAAAGGCTCTTGCACGAGTTGCTGATTCTTCACCACCTTCGGGCCACTCAGAGCAGCAAAAGGGGGAAGGATGGAAGAAGAGGTTTGTTGATGAGACTGGGTTTTTTGTTTCTGGGGTCTTAGCTCAACCATGATGAGAGTTGGAGGAGCGTTCTTGGAAGAAAAGACGGTGAGAAGAAAATGTGAGGCAATGTTGTAAAAAAGATTGAAGAAGTAAAAGTAAAAGACGTTTTGAAAATTATTTATAAGTGAAAAGAGGAAATTCAAGAAGTTTTTTACAAGTGGCTGGGGTTAGTGGGCCACGTGTGTGCTCAGGGTGAGTTAGTAGAGGTGGCGGTTGTAACCTATACTCTATAGGGGTAATGATGGCTCACGATTTTGGTGATTCCCGAGAAATTTGCCATGATGTTCATGACGTCAGAGATCGTGCATCAAGGTGGCGTAACAGTTCCCTTTTGCATGAGATTATGGATATATCCTCTCCCATCACCTTTTCCTAAACTCGAAGTAGTTGAAGGTGGGTCAACTATCAGGATATAGTCGAAGGTAAACGACGTCGAATTTGGATGCTGTCAAAAAATGTACTTTTTGTAGTGTCGAAAACTACATTTTGGGGGGGCAATTTGTTAGCTCGCCAATTCGACGACTCATGTTTGGAGGCTATTTTCAGCATATTAAAAGACCTACAAGTCTTCCAAGGACTTAGGAAAATTGAAGTCTTGAAATTAAACACTTCGACTTAAGCAGCGAAGTGGTCTTTGACCGAGATTTAGAAGAAGGGACGAATTGAGTTTTTGAAATTCGAATCTTGGAGGGAGTAGTTATATTTTCTTATGACTAAGAAGGACAAGTGGCTCTCATCGGATAAAGGACTGCATGCGGTCTGACACTTGTCAGGAATAGATGGCCTAAGGAGGTTATTAGCGGTTATTAGCAGTTACTATTATTGTTATAAATAGGAGTCTTAGACATAAAATTTAGTGTGTTGTAATTTACCGTTGTACAAGTCACTCTTAAAATTACTCTAAGTATCCGAGTGTAGAGAAAGAGAGTATTATAGTGAATGTACGTGATGTAAACACACCATCCTTTATCTTTTCAATGAAGTTACTTTGTTTTCTTTACTTTTGTCAAGTACTTTTACATATTTATTTCGTCTTTCCTTTTGTTCACCATTACCACTTCGATAAAGTCTTTCTCTCCCAAAAAACCTTTATCTCTTTCCCCTCTAATAATTCTTCTTCCTTCTTTCTTTTAAACATAGTGGATAATTTCTGCCCCCTTTTAAATTATTTCTTCTTAGTATTGTTGAAACACATTTCTAGATAGGCTCAAATAGAAATACCCTTTTAGCACATATCCTAGAATTTCGTATGGTCAATCCTGCAAGTTAGTCAATTTGACACCAAATTGATAGACCAGAGGTTGTTTACCAAAAAACACGGTAAACACCAGCCCGTGATCCCCTTCTGATCAGGTCAGATCAATTACTATTGAGTAGGTATTGGTCTAATTCTCCCACTTTTTTGTGTATCAATCTTCTTTTTAATTTATTTTGATTTTGATAAATAAAATTCATTTTTAATAAATTAAAATAGTAACGTTGACATATAACAACATAAGTATACATTAATTAAAATTAAAATAGAGTTAAAATCACGTAATTTTTCATAAAGACATATCTCAAAAATATTTTTTATTAAAAGTCATTCAAAATAATTTTAAATTAAAATAACTTTTTAAAATTTTGATATTTAAAAAAATTATCGTAAAAGAATGAAATATCTAAATAGCATTTTATGATAAACTATTTAAACTGATTTTACATTTAAATATTTTTCTTTAATTTTTTATTTTTAAAATAAAATATATAATACTATTAAAATCGTTTTAAACAAGCTAAAATAAACATATCATATCACATATTTGAAAATCTTTTCGAAGCTTCATGTAACCTAAAACACCTTTTGATTGGTCAAACCCCGTTTCAAACGCGCGTCCATTACAAAACCCATGTGGTTCAAAACTTAACCTAAATACTAACATTTTGTAAAGTCCTAAATCTAATTTAATTTTTCTTTTAATCTAAAAATTTAATTTAATTTTATATGTGTATGATTCCCCTTAAGGCTTAATACATTTTTTAATTTTTTAATTTAATTTAATGTTTTGTTTTATTTTTTTAACTAAAAAAACA